>CM029604.1:52997189-53323355 GCA_017311375.1 Mytilus coruscus
ACAATTGTGACAGTATCACTCTTCTACTGTTTGTGCAATGAATACCGAGAGCGAAATGAGGTTTTGCAAAGAAAACTATAAATACAAACATAGTAAAGGTAGATACATAGTCGCAGTTTGTATATAGCTAACAGATTATGATTGTTGACATAACATTAGCTAAACTAAATTTCAGCTCCGTTCTTCCATTGTGCAATGAGCAATGAAGGTATATCAACGTTTTCACTTACTCATACAATAATAATTACTTACCAAGCTTTTTGCAACTTACGCTTTCCATATATAAGAGTTCCTATTGTTCATGTGATCAAATGTGTAAACAATTTACACCATATACATTTTTTTCTTTATACATGGAGTTTATTAGCAGCACAGTCCAACCAATAACCGGTTTGTAAAGCAGGTCCGTCAAAAGGGTAAGCATAGCCAACTTCACTTGTGGTATTTATATTGTGTTACTCAGGGAAGGAACAATTTCGGTGTTGAATCTCATTCGATTATGTCATAATCGAGGAAAAAAAAAGATGGAGAATGACTGGCTACGACAATTAGGACATATTCCTGGTCATAAGTGACACACATTTTAATCTTTATAATCTAAACACCTACAAAATAACTGCAAAAAAAGAAAAAAAAAAGAAAAAAACAATTGAAACCTGCAAAATTGTATCATATGTTGTTTTTTATTTTGCTGAGACAAAAAGGCGATAAAAGCCAAAGGGACATGCAAAACTCATAAGTCGAATATAAAATGACGACGCCATTGCAAATAACGAAAGACGAAGAAAGACAAACATATCAACTAAACACTACATTGAAAACTAAAGAATGAACACCACGAACCCAACCGATTTTAGGTGCTGCTCTAGAGTGTATAAGCAGATTGTGCTTCACAAGTGACACCTGTCCTGTTGCGCATACTTAGTACAAAATGCAAATGGTATAGGGTTAAACGTCAGTTCTACATCAATCTGACGACATAACTTACCAAAATAGATTTCAAAAAACGAATTCTTAGAAGCAGTTGCAAGCTTATTTTTAGTACAGTTACATTATGGATAAACTGAAAATTTGCAATAAGAATATATCATTTTAACAATGACAACACAGAAGTACTAACTTCCAGTCAGATGGAA
Source organism: Mytilus coruscus (assembly GCA_017311375.1). NCBI lineage: Eukaryota > Metazoa > Mollusca > Bivalvia > Mytilida > Mytilidae > Mytilus > Mytilus coruscus. The sequence goes on from CM029604.1 coordinate 52,998,326, forward strand.
CATGTAGAATGCTAAGGGACTATGTTTGTAAAGAACACCCACATCACATCGTGATAGATAGTCATTTAATTTTGTTGTGTACAAAACTGAGAGAGTTTTATTATTCATAATATATCCTTTTAATCAAACATTAAACGATAAATTTAGCAGGCGTTAATGGCATGAACGCAAATTTTTCACATGTCCCTGTCATATCCCATTACTTTATTACTGATTATGTAATTCCCGAAAGCAAAATATTTGTTTGTTTTGACAATTTGTTCAATTTTTGAATTTTATTGATTTGACATTTAATTACTGTTGTATATCAACATCATTTATTTTTCCCATTAGGTGTAATTCAATCCCCCTTGTATGTAGTTTGAAGTTGTGTCTTTTAAGCAAGTCTAAAAATTCTGCATATTTTGTATCTAATATCGTCAAATATTGCCCAGTACTGCTTTCTTGCACGAATTTGCAGCCGTTAGGATATGGATAAACCTTTAAAATTTGGTCAACTTTAAATAACGAAAAAATATTTAGTGAAATCAACCAGATGTTTTCACACTCAGAAATTTGGCCGTAAAAAGTAAGGAGAGTATGATTAAATGTTATCAAAACCTGCAAAATGGAATCATTTCTTTTTTGCAAAATCAAATATGAATATGAAAAACATCGGATCATTTAACATTAAATTATGACTGAATGAATATAGTTCAACATTTAAACGTCGACATTTCGTAAAAATTTGGAATTCAAATCAGTCCTTCGCACAATTATGCTTGCGAGTTGAAAGAAATTGAAGGATAGTTAGACAGATCAATTTATTATTTTTAACTAAACATGGGTATTTTAAAAATGTAATCAGTTTCTAATTGATATACAATAATAGTAAACAATATATAGAGACACAATAATCCACATAAGATCAAACGACAAGGATATAATCAATTACAGGTTACCGTACAGTCTTCAACAATAGCTCCCTTTGCCGTAAAGTATGCCATGAAAAGCTCCGCGATACCAAAAGAGTAAAATCTACCACCTTACTTGGAACAGTTTCTGTTTACTAAACATATGTGTAAATATTCTGCAAACAAACTACATCCACGATTTACTTTTTGGAAACACATAAGAGTATTTTAATCTTAATTGCGCTCGTGCTTATTTTTCGACAGGACGATGAAATAGACAGTAAACGCAGAGATTAAAATCTTCAAACAATTGGCGTTCGGTGGGTATACATTTTGACGATAAACAATTTTAGAAAAACTGTCAGGTAGTTTGACTTACGGTAGTATACTGCCAAGTATCAGAGACCCAATAAGCAATAAATTGACAAAACCCGTAAAACATTATTGTTTGAATGATAGTGGACATGGGAGATCAACTGTTGATTTATATTTTTCATGTGTACAATTTTCGTGGGTTCTGGAATATAGTACTTTCGTAGAAAAGTGATTTCGTGATCGCCCTCGGATTTTAGAGGTTCGTGATTCCCAATCGTTAGTTTTCTATGTAGTGTTTTATGGACTTGTTCGCCATTTCGTCGTATTTCGTTGACTTATGATTTATGAATGTCCCTTCCTGGTTTCTAACGTATCATTTTCCATATTCTGATGTTACGGCTAGTGATTTGGATGTGTTGAAACATTTTATTTCGTGGATCATCTTTACCCTCGAAATTTACGAAAATTAGACCCCTACCAATAATTATGAATCCGTAGTATTACAAAGTTTACATTCTCCAGTAAGTTGATACTACATCATTCAATCAATTTGTAATTGCGGTGATAGAATTGCTAAGTGATACGGTCAGTCGTTTGTCCGCATAACTGGCTAAAGTTTTTTTTAATTTAAAGGTTAATCTCATTGTTAATTAATTGTGTGTCATGAATTGATGCATGGTATTCTTTGGTTTCTATTACAACACCTCTGAATTGCAAACAGTTTTAATGATTGATTGATTGATTGATTGATTTGTGTTGAACGCCGATATCCGCACTATTGTGTTTTTTTTTGTTCTGGACGGGTATTATCGGTTTAGGAAGCCGAAGTGCCCGGAGAGAACCACCGACCTTCGGGAGGAAAATTGGCAACCCTAGTCAATTAAGACTGGAGTCAGCACACCTGTCACGTGCGAGATTTGAACTCAAAACCTCAGTGTTGACAGGCTAGTGATACAGTAGTTGGACTACTTCGACCACTCTACCACCAAGGACCCCAAGACTTCATGAGAGAAGGCCATAGGTGGATGCAGTTTTAATGTTACTACTCAAGAGTGAGAAGACGACATAAGGAAACATAAGTTTCAGGCTTGATTCGACCATCAACCTCCTTGTCTTTTTGGTGTCCTTATAGTATAAAGTATGAATTGTGAGTTCAAACTACACATGTATTATTGATTTAAAGGGTATTACTTATACATTGTATATTCCGATAGTAAGTTAAATATTTTTGTCTGGATATTGGTGTCCTTATCTTCCAGAAGGTTGTGTATAATTCTACTTTAAATGAAGGCGTCAAATGTGTCTCATTTCAGTGTTATTTCAATGTTTTATAGGGCTTAGCACTATAGGAATTGCTTAATATGAGTCATTATATCTCTTTAGATTTGTGATTCTGTTTGTTATCATGAGGTGGCCTAAACAAAACAATCATTGCATTGGCTACGTCGGTTTGTCGTCGAATTTTTAGTGAAACTAACATTCCATTTCTCTTCGACTATTTGATTTGTACAAAAATATCAAAAGTTGCTATCTAGTGTTGTGTAATTGAGATCTGCATAGACCATTCAAACATTCAGATGTGATTTATCTGGTTTTGTATTAGAACTTGGTCCAAATATAATGTTTCCTGTTATTTTACGTGTAAAGTCTATGACATTAAACCTATTTACAAACTTTATAAAAATCTTCTATATATGGAGTGCTTTAGGTATAGACCACTAATGCGGTCTAGATCAGAAAGAACATACAATAAAAGAGAGGCAAGGGACATTCAAACTCACAAGTAGAAAACAAACCGACAACGCCATGGCTAAAAAAAAAAAGACAAAAAAAAAGACAAAAGTCAAAAGTCAAACAACAGTACACACAACACACCAAAAAAAAAAAAAAAAAAAACAACTAAAGATTGCGAGACTCGAACCAAACCAAAAAATTGGGGAATCTCAGGTGCTTCGGAAGGGTAAACACACCCTGCTCCTCATTTGACACCCGTCGTGTTGCTAGTGCAAGTTCAATTCCTGTGATAAATAATTCGGTAGATCACATTCAGAGAAAAGAAGTCGTGATTGTAGTTACGACAATTGGAACATATCCGTCGTCATCTGTGAAATGGATATTCCATAACGGTCAACTCGTGATGGTGTCCGTAAAATTTACTACGGGATGATTTCAACTTCACCAATTGGAACTCTTGGTTTAATAGCTTCTTTGAGAGCAGCAACCATCTTTTCATGAAATTATGATCAGAAATACAGGCACTTGTATATCGTATCAACTAGGAGATATATATTCCATATGCAGGCGCTGTTGGAATGTTGCTACATTGAAATGAAAAGTTCACAATTGGGAATTTGAAAGCATCCCGTTTGTCGTAAAGTTTTGTTTTCAACGAAACCTCATTGTTAATTTCTAGATGTAAGTCAAGATATGATGCAGACTTAACTGTATCTACTGTATCCTTAATCGTAAGTTCGATAGGATAGATGCGGTCAACGAAGTCCGCAAATTTTGAATTATTTAGTGAGAGAACATCATCTATTTAGCGGAGAGTGAAATTAAAGGATAATGCTTACTATTTGTCTTTCTTCCTAAGAAGCCCCTGTATGAAGTCAGTCTCATATTATGTCCTCCAAATGTAACAAATATGTTGTCATTCAAGAAATCAAGCATCTTGAAAATGTCAGTTTCAGAGAATTTTTGTTTAAATCAGAGTGTAATGAAGAAGTAAATATTTTAAACATAAAAGTTCCGACGCATAACAGTAACTTTGTCAATTATTAAAATATTTGGGTAAGTTTTGGTAATGAAATGAAAGCTGTATGACTTAGGATAACTGAAGAGCCGGCGCCCCGTGTTGAGGATTATTTAGCAAATAGCAAAAAATATGAAATTGAAATAGGTGGACATATTTTGCCTTTTGTTCATATCAGAAATACTAGTCCTTTTTACTACCAAACTTCTGGGAATCAGTGGTCTCTTGTATGTAATAAATAGTATGTTTTATTTGTCAGCACAAGACTGGTCAAAGTGCGGTTTTGACATGAAACGAATGTATTTAAACCTATGACATCTTTAGAATAAATATCAATGTAGGGTTTCATGATATGAAACGTTTGCCCGGAAATATCCTTGTCAACTAGTTAGGAGTCAGCAGATTTTGTAATAGTTTTTTCTCCATCCTGAGTTGATAAACGTGTTAATGCGTTTAACTTCGTTTTGCAATATTAGAGTTTTAGATAACCGTGACATTCTTAACGGAGTTCCTTTCTTTTCTAATCATTCTGTTTCCTTTCAGCGGAATTTCAGATGTCAATTTATGTGATCCATCACATTTCAGCCTAAACGTACTATGAAATCAATCCTTTCTTAAGTAAGAGTCAGCATTCTTTTTCCGGTATTCATTAGAGTCATTATATAGTGTACAAAAACTGCGTACTAGTTGATAGCGGAAAAAGATGAACATGTTTGGTTGTCAAAAATCCCTGTATTGACATATTTTGCTTAGCCATATACTTCATATAATACACAAGTCTAAATTGAAAACAACCTATGATTGCGTTGGATAAAAACCGCAATTTTATACGTGTGCATGCAAAACAAGTTTCTTGTTAGAGGTGTCTAAATACAGCACAAACAACATTTTCCAGAAGACGAAAAAAGTGAAAAGTATATTTTAACGAAACGCATTTGACTAACAGGTCGAACAACAAATGTTCTTAAACCCTGCTGACTGCCATTGACGATTACCAAATAAACGGATCACCGATGTAATAAATGGATCTTAATTGTAAATTTTTATTGATAATTTTCTATGTTTTCTATGTCTTGTATGCATATCCTTTCATTTTCTATTGATACTAAACAGAAAACAATAAACTTGCGGAAAAGATGATATACCGCAAACAAAAGCTGCAAAGGTTTTTGTACACCATATCCGGATTTCGACAATTAATGTCTCTTCAGTGATGTTAAGAATCGAAACGGTATTTGGAAAACCATACAATTTACATCAATACACTCTTGAATTTTGAGGAGTCAAAATAGGATGAACGGATCATATAAACCCGAAGGCAAATATAATACAAGCCCAAACGAAAAAATATCAACCAATAATAATACATGTTAAAACAAATTATTCCAACAGTTGGTGTGTTTGTGTGCGTGTGCTTTCTAAACGAATTATATGGCGTTTTTTATATCAGGAAAACCATAGTTTTATTCAAACAGTGGTTCAATGATAAAATTTTGAAAGGCTCATTTGAATATACAATCCAAGATAACATAAAATTTGTGAAGCTTATGAACTCCAAACTTAGCTATATAAGATAAACATATCTTGCTATACACCTATGCAGAAATGCGTATCCAGATTCAGTAAAAAAATGTAGGATAGTTAATAAGCACAGTGGGTACTATTACAGACAAATTACTTTTCCGGTATCTTGAAATATATGAATCGGACATATTTTCTCTCGTGAGTAGAAACACAAATACACCGTATCGGGCAACCCAATTGTGGTGGTAACCATGAACCTATGTGGTAATCTTATACTTGGTTTTAAAGCTATTTTATATTTCGTTCAATGTATTGTTTTTCCCTTTTTCTTTATCTTTATGATATATCTTTAGAAATTCAGATTAATCCTTCATCGCCTGATAAAGAGTCATTTAATTTTGTAAATATCCTACAAGAGTAGGTCAAACCACATCAAAGATAAGAGGCTTAAAATATTGTACACTGATATAATACTTAGCATCGACGCTCGAATAAAACAGTTGAAAAGCCTACCAATTAAAAAGGTTGACAATTCAAAAATTGTAAACCAAAAATATAAAATTGGGCTAAGGCAATCAAAACCTCGGGTATAAAACTTTATCTATTGATTTAGCCATTTTATGAACAGTACATTAACAGATGATCGTCGCATCAATGGTATTGCCGAAGTGATGACTATTCGCAAGTTAAATTGTTCGAGAAGGACGAAACACTCACCATTGATGTTATCGACCTAGTTGTTTTAAAACCTCTTTAAAGTTACCAGGCTTATAGAACCCAAGGTCTGCATTTCGTCTAAAAGAAAATCACTAGTTGCGCTCAAATCAAAATAGTTAAAAAGCTATTTCAATTAAAATGTGAAGAGCAATGAAAGCATAACATTCCGTAAGCTGTGCAAAGAAAGTGATTTTTAAAGTGTTATAATTATTTGAACGCAGAGATTTTTGATATCTAAACAAATGTTACACATTACAAGGTAAGAAACAACATAAACGGTACCAACTTTACTGCACCGGATGGTTATTTCGACAATAAATGTCTCTTCAGTGATTCCCGACGCAAAAAAAATAAAAAATAAAATGAAGTCCTACCTTTTGAGAGCTGATCAAACTAAAAGGACAACAAAGAAAGCAAAACACTGACAGGGCATCAGAGCTATGCATGATGGAGATAAATTTGCATATGTTCATGCCAGTGCCGAAGTTCTAGCTACTTGGCTAATGAAACCCTCAAGAACTTTCATTCCACTAGCAAAGGTAATTAGTTATGTTCGAAGCCAAAAAAAATTAAAAGTCAAAATCTCATACAAAAGTTAAACAGCTGATCGAACCAAAAAGGACTAAAAGGAAAACCAAGCACTGACAAGGCATCAGAGCTATGCATCAGTGAGATACATTCCTTAATTTTAAATTGATTCGAAATTTATAACAGCGCATTTAATAAACGATACCCGTACTGTCATGTCAATACAGAAGGAATTCTCTATCAATGAAATTACTAAAGGAAGTACCAGCTCTGTGACATTGAGAAGCTTGATCATTTGTGCTCTTTAATGAATGCGACTATTTTGTAAACGTCTTGATAGCGAAATAATAATGGACCAAATTTCGAAAGTTCAATCCAATCATCTCTATCGATATACGGCGTAATTCAGGAGGGATATTTGCAAGTAATACCTGTTCAGAGTAGATAAACTTCCTTGGTCGATAGGTTGTATTAGAGGTTATTAGACAGAGATGGAGAACTATTCCATTCGATGGTTAGTCTCTTGTATTAAATTTCATATTCATATCTTCTTAGTTGCATGTAAACTAAATGATATTGTTCCTTTTACATTGCATTCAATGCTAAACAGCAAACATGATTATATTTATAGATATAAGAAGATGTGGTATGAGTGCCAATGAGACAACTCTCCATCCAAGTCAAAATTTATAAATGTAAACCATTATAGGTCAAAGTACGGTCTTCAACACGGAGCCTAGGCTCACACCGAACAGTAAGCTATAAAGGGCCCCAAAATTACTAGTGTAAAACCATTCAAACGGGAAAACCAACGGTCTAATCTATATAAAACGAGAAACACTTATGAACCACATCAACAAACGACAACTACTGAACATCAGATTCCTGACTTAGGACAGGTGCAAACAAATGCAGCGGGTTTAAACGTTTTAATGGTACCAAACCTTCACCCTTTTCTGAAACAATAGTGTAACATTACAACATAGAAAACACACTATAAAATATCAACTGAAATAGCTTAACTCAATCAAAGGACATATTAACACCATTGAACATACACTGAACAAATAAATTTGACCTCTGATACAATGTAAATTCAAAATAAATAAACTAAGGGAAGAATAATAAAAGTAACATATTATATCGGTATGAAATGTTAAACAATTTAAGAAAAACAATATGCTCGAACAAAAATATCAGCCATTTGCAATAACTTTAAACACAGGTAAATAAAATAATTTTGTTGTTAGGTATACGTATACAGTTACAATAGAGAAAGGAAATATTTTAACAAAATAAATAATTTTGATGTTCATAGTAAGTGGAAATTTATATTAGTACCAAACACTTATCAAAGCTGGTATATAGACCAGATATAACCCTGAATAACATTAAATAACAAAAAAATCATTACAATTAGTATCAACAGGTCAAATAAACAAGAAAGTACGATTTGAGAGTACTCGCAGTTACTGACAGCTAGTTAAAAGCCAAAACAATTAATAATAAAAAATCATGCATCAGAGACTAAAATCAACTAAAACACATCCCAGGGATTTAGTATTTTAACGTCATGGACAGTCAAAGAAGACATGACTAGTGCAATGCCAAAATAAATGTATCGACAGACAGTAGGATAGTTAGGAGTTTAACCTCTTTATAGATCAAAATGAACGTGGGTGTGTCTTTAAACATCCCGTTTGAAAAGAATACAAATTTAGTTATGTTTTAATTTGCTGATGACAAAATCGATATTAGTGCCAATGTAAACTATATTCAAAGATCTAATTACAACATTGGTAAGATAACCTGAACTAATAAGTTTATTTAAAGGTTCGATGAGTTTACACGGATCATATAGTGATTTCCGCGCTTTAAGTACAATATTACCGTAAAATTTAGGATGTGAAATACCGTTTTAATCAGTTTTCTACAGGTACAGCCAAATTTACTAATCAAATCTTTGTATCTATGAAAGAACTTAGTAAAAGTTTTACGTAATTTATGGTAACGAAATCCCTGACTTAATAATTTACTAGTGATGCATTGATTACGTTCGTTAAAATCTATGACATCACTACACACACGGGCATAACGAACGAGTTGGGATATATACACACCGTATGATGGAGCCAAAGGAACATCGCCGTCTAAAAAGGAAAATTAACAATAGGGAATGAAAAATCGTCTCTTTGTCGTAAATTTTCGTATATAGTTTTCCTTTAGAGATTGAAATGTCCAAGTCCAGAAAAGGACAACTACTGCTGTTTATGTTAGATTTAGTTAAAGTAAGTTCTATTGGGTAAATTTCGGTAGTATATTTAGAGAACTCTGGATTATTTAACGAAAAATATCATCTAGATAACGGAAGGTATTGTTGAATGTATCAACCAAATGTAACAATGACGTGTCTTTACTGAGTTTGGTCATAAACTGAGATTCATAGCAATACAGGAATAAATCTGCTATTAAAGGGGCGCAGTTAGTGCCCATAGGAATACCTACTACCTGTCGATACACTTTATCGCCGAAACGTACATATATGTTGTCCAGGAGAAAATTTAAAGCTTCAATCATATCTTCACATTTCCAGTAAGTGTATCTAGCATACTTTCCTTTTCGTTACAGAAAAGGCTTTTAACGAGTTACAGCAAATAAATTTGTAATGAGATTTTCAAAAGACCATTTAATTAAATATGAAAACTTTTTCTTGATAAGATTGTGTGGAAGTGTAGTATAGAGTAGAAAAATCACAACTGTCAACAGAATTAAAAGGACCATCAAAAGCATGTATTTTATCTAAAACCTCTAAAGAATTTTTAACACTCCAAAAATAATTAATACCATTATTTTCATAAGCTTTATTACAAAAGTTAATAACAAGTTCTTTGATAGTAGTAAGGAGGTAGTTAGAAGAACTGATAGATTGGTAGTAGAACACTTACTAGATGCGGAGATGAAACGGAATTTAAATGGTTTTTGTACAATTTAGGTAACCAGTACATAGTAGGGACTTTCAAATGTTCGGAAGAGGCTTTAAGCTGGGTAGTGGCAGTGATATGCTTGTTTACAATTTGACTCTCTGTGGAGCGTACAGACCTGAATGTAGATGAATTTGTAATTTCGTTTTGGAGAACTTCCGTGTAGTATATGCGTCACACCACCACTACATTATTTGCTGCTTTATCTGCCGGTACGAACACAAACCGCTTTGCGAGTACTAGTGGTTATTTTTTATTCTGGAAATGGGAATATCATGGACCCTATTACTAATTTCAGAATTGTTTTCAAAATGAGATATACGAATATTAACAGTATTCATAATTTTATTCAAATAACTGTCTAGAGATTTTTATCAGATTTTTCACGTTTACACCAATTTTACAGTAGACAGACAGAGCGTCTTTAATAACCTTACGACACCGTTTCCAATCTATTTTAGATGGAGGACGATATTTCGGTCCTTTCTTAAGAAAAGTTATGACCTCACGGTCTTCGACGTTGTTGAGGTCTCCTGTAAGGACATGACCATAGGGAACATATCTAAAACTAGATGTTTCACAATCTCAAGTGGAAGGAACATTATTTACTATATTGACGTCTGATGTAACTGACGTATAATTAAAAATCAAACTTCTGCTGGGTTTTTATAAGAATATGAAATAATAGGTGGTTCTATATTATCAAAATATGGAGGTATTTGGCTTTGGATGGTAGAGTCATTGAATATACTAGATAAGTTAATAAAATCAATACCTCTATTTATATATTTTAATTTAAGAAAATGCCGTTTATGATTTTCAGGTTTATCGATACTAGGAAATAGCCTATGATGACAAAAGGCTGTAATAATACGGGTGTATTCATACATCGGGCTAAAAAGAAATTGTATCACACTCCAGAAAAATAGCATATAATTTACTTATTGGTATCTGACCCAGTTTGCATAATACTTGATGTCTGCCATTATTTTTATTATAGATAACAGATCAGCAAGTGTATAATTTATACGATGTTTAATACGTTGATTACGGTTTTGCGTTTGCCATGAGACCTTTTATTTCTAAGTCGTTTATCGACAATATTAATGACATCGATTGAAGTTTTAGTTATGTTCCCTGTCCTAATATTTTGTCATTAAGACCGAGAGGATAAGCAGTTTGAAGTCTTTTTATCCAAAATAATTCGCGAATTTCACGTGATTTTTCAAATTGCTTGTGTGATTCTCCTGGTTGTTTCTGAACGGTTTCAAGTGGTTGGAGTTTAATAAATTTTAGATTGTGATTATGCTTATCTAAATGTTGATATATCAAACTTTTGAATTTTTAGGTCTACGAAAGCGGTAAAGGTGTTCTTGATTTCTTTTGTAATACGCTCGTCCCGTCTGTCCCACATATTGAATACCACATTTAGGTTGGGTTCAAGTTACCACATATATAAGGTTTTGAGTTTTTCAGGTAATGTCACAGGAAAAGGAGAGCGAAAAAGCTCTCCCGTTCACTGTTGACCGTACAGTATTTTGTGAAGTTAATCTAAAACAGGTTAGTCACTTTTTGGCATTGCACGGGAAAATTTGTGGATACCCACGCGCATTTTTGTTAAACAATCTGGCTGTAGAGGCATTACAAATACGTTTGTTTAAGCACGTGGATATCCTAGAAGTTGTGTTGTTAATAATTTTCTTTCCATTACGTAAAATCATGATAATTAAATAGGGGTATAAGAAAAATAAAAAAGACCGGAGGTTGTAGCAATGAATAAGGATCACAATTACGGAATAGGAAATAATAGGCAAAGCAGTAAAAGAACTCTTACAAAAACTGTTATAAAAGGCCCGACGTAAAGACTTAAGTATTACAATACTGACATATAACAAACACAGGGCAAAAACAGAGATTGTAAGAAATCTTAGTAAAACCATAGCAGGGGGCAATAATAAAAATAACAGGCGTGGGTGAGTATTTATATATCCAAACACCATAATATATAATTGACAATAAAGAACAAAGATATAATAAACATGTGAAAGCTCTCTCACAGGCAAACAACCCATAATTGAAAATATAAGGGCATACACCACAAGCACGGGGACACATTCTACTGCATCCACACAGCACGAGCAACAAACCCTGCAGTAAATAGATATAAGAAGATGTGGTATGAGTGCCAATGAGACAACTCTCCATCCAAGTCAAAATTTATAAATGTAAACCATTATAGGTCAAAGTACGGTCTTCAACACGGAGCCTAGGCTCACACCGAACAGTAAGCTATAAAGGGCCCCAAAATTACTAGTGTAAAACCATTCAAACGGGAAAACCAACGGTCTAATCTATATAAAACGAGAAACACTTATGAACCACATCAACAAACGACAACTACTGAACATCAGATTCCTGACTTAGGACAGGTGCAAACAAATGCAGCGGGTTTAAACGTTTTAATGGTACCAAACCTTCACCCTTTTTCTGAAACAATAGTGTAACATTACAACATAGAAAACACACTATAAAATATCAACTGAAATAGCTTAACTCAATCAAAGGACATATTAACACCATTGAACATACACTGAACAAATAAATTTGACCTATGATACAATGTAAATTCAAAATAAATAAACTAAGGGAAGAATAATAAAAGTAACATATTATATCGGTATGAAATGTTAAACAATTTAAGAAAAACAATATGCTCGAACAAAATATCAGCCATTTGCAATAACTTTAAACACAGGTAAATAAAATAATTTTGTTGTTAGGTATACATATACAGTTACAATAGAGAAAGGAAATATTTTAACAAAATAAATAATTTTGATGTTCATAGTAAGTGGAAATTTATATTAGTACCAAACACTTATCAAAGCTGGTATATAGACCAGATATAACCCTGAATAACATTAAATAACAAAAAATCATTACAATTAGTATCAACAGGTCAAATAAACAAGAAAGTACGATTTGAGAGTACTCGCAGTTACTGACAGCTAGTTAAAAGCCAAAACAATTAATAATAAAAATCATGCATCAGAGACTAAAATCAACTAAAACACATCCCAGGGATTTAGTATTTTAACGTCATGGACAGTCAAAGAAGACATGACTAGTGCAATGCCAAAATAAATGTATCGACAGACAGTAGGATAGTTAGGAGTTTAACCTCTTTATAGATCAAAATGAACGTGGGTGTGTCTTTAAACATCCCGTTTGAAAAGAATACAAATTTAGTTATGTTTTAATTTGCTGATGACAAAATCGATATTAGTGCCAATGTAAACTATATTCAAAGATCTAATTACAACATTGGTAAGATAACCTGAACTAATAAGTTTATTTAAAGGTTCGATGAGTTTACACGGATCATATAGTGATTTCCGCGCTTTAATTACAATATTACCGTAAAATTTAGGATGTGAAATACCGTTTTAATCAGTTTTCTACAGGTACAGCCAAATTTACTAATCAAATCTTTGTATCTATGAAAGAACTTAGTAAAAGTTTTACGTAATTTATGGTAACGAAATCCCTGACTTAATAATTTACTAGTGATGCATTGATTACGTTCGTTAAAATCTATGACATCACTACACACACGGGCATAACGAACGAGTTGGGATATATACACACCGTATGATGGAGCCAAAGGAACATCGCCGTCTAAAAAAGGAAAATTAACAATAGGGAATGAAAAATCGTCTCTTTTGTCGTAAATTTTCGTATATAGTATGTCTGTTTTTGGAAATGAAATCGATGAATGGTATTTGATTGACAGCTGCACTAAAATGCTATTATAATGGCAATTTTTAAACACAGCAAACACAACGTTTACCAATACTTATTATTTGAGGAAGATACAAATCCAAAACTCTTTAGAAGCTTGTAAAGTTTTGAATCAAATATTTGTACACTTAATTGATAAGCGTTCTGCGAAATATACAACTTCATTAACAGCTAATGGTATAGATTTAGAGAGTTTAAAAGAAAGTCTGATAAATGCATTTTGAAAACTAAAACATACATACATTTTTAAAATGTGTACCGATAAAAAATGCTCCTATTCAAAATCAAGAATGTGGCAATTGACAGAAGCAACAGCAACAACAGCAATCAGTGCGACCTTAACGTTACAGTATTTGTTTTCTGATCACCGCAACATGTATTGTGATCTTCTATACTTTAATCAAAATGTACATCTTCGAAATTTATTTACATAGGCACACGACTAAACTAGACAGTTGATGACTCAATTCATTTCAGGCCAAAACACTATTGTGTTTTCATAAAAATAAACACATCAAAGATACCAGGCTTATAATTTTGTAAGCCAGACGAGCGTTTCATCTTCAAACGATTCAACATTGACATACTTCAAACGGAAATAATGTCATATAAAGAGAAGGAGATGTGGTATGATTGTCAATGATACAACTATCAGCAAGAGAACAAAGGACGAGGATTTTAGTGTGTGTATAGCACAGTATAACCTTCAATCATGAAAACAACCATAACCGAATAATAGTGAAAATACCACTTACAAAATTATAAATCATGTCATTAGCGTCGCATTAAATATGGAGCTGATGATACTTTCGTTTACTTATAGTCGACAAGCAGCGTTATCGACCTAATGCTAGAAAATTAACTATTTACTAAATTTTATACGTCTAAAGCGCATTTTTGGGGGTTTACCTTTATCAGGAACGCTCGAAGCCAAAACAAATCAAAATTAAAAAATAAGACCCAAAACTTGTGAAGAGCTATGCGACCGAAAAGAGACCCACATATAAGCAGTAAGAGCCCGCACCATGCCAAAGTTTGAAACAATTTAAAACAAACGGTCTATATTATAGTAAAAATAAAATATAAATAATGGTATGCAGCAATAAATGACTTCCACTGAATTTCAGGTTCTAGTCTTCGGACAGGCACATTTAAAATATGACTGTGTAAAACATGTACTTATAAGTATGTACGTTATAATGTATACAATGTCAACACAACAAATAAAATAAGAACCAGCACAGTACATCTGTTCAATGCTTGTGGGATGAATGTGTTAATGTTGGTCCCCGCCTCGTGGAAGTGTAAACCTTTCGAATTTTAAAAACAAGTCTCAGCGGTAAAGGCTTTATACGGACAGTCATTGAATATCACATAGATTTATATACACAAAGCATTTCACCTGCGCAAATATAACGATCACAGTATAAAATATATATATATATATATATATAAAAAATACTATTCACTTAATTTGCGGAAATATCGAATCATTTCCGTTTATCCTGCATTTAAAATCCAGCACAAAGGTATTTCAACTATAGTCATAAGTATTTGTTTGCTGATGACGTTTCGTGGGATTAATCATTTATTATATTCCCTGACGTACTGTAAATTCAGAAATTATTGCGAAGTATTTATTAATGCGGATAATGCGAATGGGTGAATATTGCAATAATAAGAACTCGCATTGTAATTTCTGATACATATATCTGTATGCAGATTTTCCTGAAATCGCAATAATTAATCTCGCATTTGTGTCCATTTATTAAAAATCACAATAATAAATGCACGCAATAATTTCTGAATTCATAGTATTTTTACGTTATCTATAAACTTTGATATTTCTCGTCATAGCATTTCAAGAGAATGTCTATGACACTGTCAGTTGAGAAGTACGTCTGAAAATATGTTGTTTAGAAAATTTATCATTGTGAACTTACTTTTGTTTTTCTTTTGAGCTGAATCAAAAGCTTGATTTACAATTGATAACTTGAATGTCACTAGGTCCAAATAAGATTTATGTTGATCTATCATTGTATTTCAAATTGTCTTTGAGAAATGATGAATCTGTTTTCTCTCTTTTATGAAAACATCTTGTTATAAGGTTTATTCTACAACTTCAAGATTATTTATCAGATCTGATCATCTGCTTTTTACATAAGTGTTCTTTGCAGACATTATAACGAAATGCAGATGAATAGGTTTTAATTGTTCGGTTCTTATGCAAAAACAACTGTGTTTTGAAGTTGATACATAATTTCAGATTGTTCTGACAGCACTTTTGAATCAATTTCATAGCATTCAATTTCTAATAAACCTCGTTAAGTCGAAGTCGAAGGGACCAGACGATAATTTTGACTTATCCGAGATTGGACTCATTCGAGGTCGAGTGTGTCGTAATAAATTTGGAATGCATGAGATACGGTATGATATTTGTGTAAGCTAAATATTTGAACATTGTACCTTTTTTTTATATGACAATTTATGATTGTGTATTCAAGCTCCATATTGTTTGGTCCATCATAGTAATTAAACACACAAGTATGTTTTCACAGCTTTAATCGCTTATGAAAATGATAAGGTTACATAAGAAAAACATCCGATTTGAATTTTGATCTGTAAGTCTACATTTTTCGAAATTTCTTACTTTCGAACTTCGAAACATCGAGGTCAATTTCAGTAAATTTCCATCGAAAGGACTATACAATTTATTCGACTTAACCGAGAACTCGAATCATCAGAGTTTGATTCATCAGAGGTTAAAATGCATTGATTAAACGTGCATTTTGCCGGGACCGAGCAATTACTTCGACTCATTCGAGTTTACGACACAACCGTGTTCGGCACAACGAAGTTCGACTTTATTTACATGTATGTTTTGCATTAGCAATTTCATCACAAAAACACTCTTCACAACTTTGTTGTTTGGGGCTATAATGGTTGTAGTTGCTTCTGTCATTTCACTGATTCACGTTTTTAAATAAAGGAAGATTTTATGGCTAGGAATCAAAGGTAAATATGTTTGTTTTAGTTCTCAGACTGCATTAATCACTCATACTTTTTAAACGTGGGGCGCTGGTCTTCCAACCCTTTCAAATCCACCAGCATCTGTGATTGATGTTGTATGTTCTATATAATGTGTGTCCATTTTGTGCTAAACTTTTGGAATTGTAAATTTGCTAGCTCCTAATGCGTTTAAAAGAATCAATTCTGTTGATTTTTTCCTTCGCAAACAAAAGTATAAGTAGACGTCATATCTTCTTTTCATCATCGGAATAATGGCAATATAATGTAAACCCACTCTCAATCGAACATCACAGATCGATGTCATTTTCAATGACAGATTTACAAATAATCATGTTTGACTGATTGGTATTAAATAACAATGTAAAAGAAAACAAGATCATTTAGTTTACCTGCCAGATGTGATTATGATTACTAATACAAGAAGCTTACAATATCGATATGGATGTTTTAGTTTAACATTCTATATTTGATTCCAAGAGCTATTCTGAACATGATCAGTCAGGTAAAAAAAAGGATTTGTTTAATGAATTTGTGTCTACAAGATGTGTTCGGAGAAATGGCAGCATCGATATTTTTTTTTCAATTTCGACTAACTTATCATGCGATTTGAAGATTGAAGAATCTTATATCAGTATATGCCTATACAAAATTGCTATTACTGATTGCTAATAATTAATATTACTGGAGAAATACTTGTAGTCGAAATGCGCATCTGTTGCAGTAAAATTAGTACATTTAATGTTATTCCGAGTATTGACACGCTATTTACAAATTGCAGATATTAATTTTTAGGTAAGGACAGGGATAACAAACAATGCTATATAATTATTTGCGCTTTTAAGGATGTATTAATCAATATACAATTTTTTTCAGAACAAAAGCAATGCGGTAAGATTAATATAATGTTTTTACCTAATAACACCTTTCCAGTTTTATTTTAACGTTTTGCATTACGTCTCTTAAAGTTGCAAAAATTGTGTAATTAAATATATCGGATTATTTTTCACCCTTAAGATGTTAAAATTTTGCAGTTTTGACATATGAATGAAACCAAAATTCACGTGCTTATGTTACTTAAAAATATGTTGTCATCTTACATTGCCTTAACTATTTTTTATGAACTATTAATTACACACCAATGAACCATAAATTTCACATAAATGAACTATAAAGTTGATGGGTTCGTATTCAATAACAGCAGGAGCATTGTTTTGTATACGTCATTGGAATATAAAATTATTCAATCCTTTATTAATCATGTTAATTGCTTCAAATTTAAAACTTCTTATTACACCTTAGTCGTATATAATCCAGCTGGACACGTCTTAACTAGTGACATTAAGTAGTAGACCTGGGTTAATAGGGACAATTCATTTAATGATTCTTGCGCTTTTAATAGACACTTCTATAAATGATGTTTAAGTGCAAATATGACACAAAATTGAATTAATCTAGGTTACCTCGAAGCTTACAGTTTCTTTATTAAATTGGTTGACAAAAACGTACGGATAATCTTAGGAGTTATTTAACGTAACCTAGGTCTACCTTCTTAACATTGTCAACACAACCTCTATACGAAGTATATTAATAAAACTCATCATAGATACCATGCTTACAATTTTGTACGCCAGACACGCGTTTCGTCTACAAAAGACTCAACAGTGACGCTCGAATGAAAAAATGTTAAAAGACAAAAAAAAAAAAAAAAATACGAGGTTGAAGAGCATTGAGGACCAAAAATTGTGTTTGCCAAATACATCTAAGGAGATCTGTTCATTGGGTAGACAGTTCCTAGTATTTCAAAAAATTCAAAATTTTGTTAACAACTTTTTGTATTATAACAGGGTTGAAATACCAGAAGCCTGAACCCATAATCTGGAAATTAACGTTTACAATATTTCTAGATTCAGTCGAGGATTATGCCAAACAAATAGCAACACGCTAAAAACATTACAAATGTATTTGCTCTTTCCGAACATGCCGAATGAAGGTACTGTTGTTAGGTATATGATACTAATAAGAATAAAACAATAACGGGGTCTATAAACTCTCATGATACAACTATCTTTAAAGACTCTTAAATTGCTAAATGTTCTACCTCTGTGACAAATCTCGAACAATATCGTTTTCGTTTGCAATTCACTTTATATTAACTTCTAAATGGATATCTAATAATTACCACCACACTTAATGAATAGAAAATTATATTTCGTTTTATGTTTTGTTAGAGTTTTAACAAAATATGAAGTTGGACCTTCCCTCTCTTTACTGGATACCAGTCATATATAAGTGTCATTGTAAATAACATCATTGGCCGAGTATGTCATATATGCTCCAAAGCTAAATCAAAAGCAGGCTTCACTACTTACTTAAGTGGCGGTGTGAATCAGATGTAAATACAAAACTCAAAGGATATTTGTTGATGTACATGGAATCTTTATCCCCTTCATATTGTTTAGGAAAATAAACATTGTCATCTTTACTGATACCCAAGAATTTCTGATTCTAAACTTTAAGTCAGGCTGCAAAGGAAGAACAATTGTGCATCCAAACCTTTTAAAAATACTCCAGCACTAAAATATAGTGTTCTGATTAATTAAATAAAGGTTAAACTATTACTAGAAGTGAACCTTTCATTTTATCCTATCTAGTACTACAGTCAAAATTTCTCATGACATTTCGTTGCATATAAGATAATAATCATCACAGGAGGTTGACCTATCAAATTATCACCCCTTTATTCTGTTTACAAGCTTTAGTAACCATGTAACCTAAAGTTTCCAAAATATTTTATAGAAACACCAAATAAAAAGGAATGGTGCTTTTAATCACAAAAGGTATGTTTATGACTCAGAATTTGTTTTCTGCAATGAAATGCAGGGTTAATTTCCTACAACTGTCAAATTCAAGGAAATTTTTTTTTACCCTTTTTCATAACAAACTGGATGGGACGTACCATGTTTTGATGGTATAACACCTTTATCGCCTGAGTTTTTTTTTCGCTATTCCCGCTCCCAAACATGAAAGATCTGCTAAACACACGTTCAAAACCGTATCAAAAAACATCTTTTTGCATGAATAAAGGCGTCAGTATTTTACCGATGTTAAAATCTCGTAAATCGAGTAAGAAGAGGCAAAGCAAGGTGACAAACAAAACACTTATAGAATCGCATGAACTCCAAAAAGGAGCAAGATCTTGTGCGTCGAGATGGTAAGTTTTTTCTCCTATGCATGCACCCCCCGAAATGCGAATTCACACTAAGTCAAAATGTCACAAACGAATCAAACGACTTTACTCGGATCTTAAGAACTAAGGCTGCGAAAGCATGTCGCTAGTAAGATTTGACACCTACACTTCGTATCGGTCAACTCATTCGTGATGTGACAGTAAAACTTATGTTGTGTCGATTTCAGTATTTTTTCCTCATTAATCTTTTGAAGCAATTTTTGAGTAAGGAGAACACCCCTGTTAATTACCTATGTTCAGTCTTAAGATTTCTCTTCTTAATAGAAATGAAAAAAAAAAAAAAAAAAAAAAAAAGGATATATCCATATTTTGTCCTTTAATTATCAAGTTTAAACATTCTTATATTTCTTAATACAACAACAA
This sequence comes from Mytilus coruscus, assembly GCA_017311375.1. Lineage (NCBI taxonomy): Eukaryota > Metazoa > Mollusca > Bivalvia > Mytilida > Mytilidae > Mytilus > Mytilus coruscus. The sequence goes on from CM029604.1 coordinate 53,018,477, forward strand.
ACACTTTTAAAATATTCACACTGTATGCCTTTTTCAGAGTTATTGTACCAAATAAATATTCAGTGTAAAAGAAAAGACCTCTAGATATTGGAAAGGGGAAAGCTCTCCCTTATCAAAATGACAAAACAGATAGACTAAGTGTACGTGTTTTATCTAAGCTAGTTTCAGGTCAAGTGATTAGATTGGAATTATTTAAAACTACCCAGCGCCACAATAAGGTTCATAGACATGTTGATCGTTTGCCTATAATTCAACAACCTCTTAAATATCTATGTTATTCGCGCTGTTTACAAAAACAATATTTCTCATATGCAAACATCCCTTTAATAGTTAAAATACTTTGAACAAAAATACATAAAGTGAATTCATGTCCACATGCACAATGCGTTAAAAGAGGATGTTCAATGCTTTGAGTTTTTTTTATCATACCATGATTGCCTTGGTTTAGAGTTGTTGCTTAGAAAAAAGCTTTTGAAACAAGGGTTCCTTGTGGTACTGTTGAAGTCGTCCTTAAACAGTTGTAAAGGCGCTATTATGATTTGTTTGACCGCCACGGAATATCTGTGACGGAATCCCGTTCTGATGTTTCCAATAACAACAAAATTCGATTTATTACTGGAGTTTTACTTACCATGAACAACGTACTAGTAACACGGCAGGTGACACTTGTTGGGCAATAACTGCATAACCTTTCGAAACTACTGAGTTTTGTGGGGTTCGCGTCGCTAAATCTTTAGATTTGTGTGTAGTGTGTTTGTAAATTGTATTTTGTCTGTTTTTCTTCGATAGTAGGTTCTTGATTGCCAACTAGGTATCTTCTCTGATTTTTATAATATTTTCTATGTCAGTCACTCACATTTCACATTTAAAAAAATGTTGTACTTTTCCACGTTTTTTACCACCACTTCTTCTTATCATTTTGAAAGATTCGTCATTTCTGCATTAAACAGTGTTTTGACTAATGGAAACACTCGCAAAGACTATTTTCTTGTTCTAGATAAAAAAATGTTGATATTTTGCGATGATTTTACTAACAGAGACATTATCCTAAACAACACCAGCTAGCTATATAAAATTATTTCAATTACCACTTTACACGTTCGACGGACTCAATTACAAATTGTGCTATCGGTTATTTGTTACAATGTCTCATTTTCCCAATTAACTCTGCCATATATCCCACATATTTGTTACTAATCCAACATTTTATCCCGGTTGCTTAGATCAGTTCTTTGACACTCACTACTTGATATCACTTCTGTTGAAAGCGAGCAGGTACTGATTGACCCGCCTATGAATCTGCTCACACTCCGTTAAGAGTTCTTATTTCATTAAAGTTACTATAAGAAGGATGACTGTTTCCAATGCATTGTCTTTAAAAGACAACAAATGTAAATATTAACTTAAAACGGTATTTCACATCCTAAATTTTACGGTAATATTGTACTTAAAGCGCGGAAATCACTATATGATCCGTGTAAACTCATCGAACCTTTAAATAAACTTATTAGTTCAGGTTATCTTACTAATGTTGTAATTAGATCTTTGAATATAGTTTACATTGGCACTAATATCGATTTTGTCATCAGCAAATTAAAACATAACTAAATTTGTATTCTTTTCAAACGGGATGTTTAAAGACACACCCACGTTCATTTTGATCTATAAAGAGGTTAAACTAACTATCCTACTGTCTGTCGATACATTTATTTTTGGCATTGCACTAGTCATGTCTTCTTTGACTGTCCATGACGTTAAAATACTAAATCCCTGGGATGTGTTTTAGTTGATTTTAGTCTCTGATGCATGATTTTTTATTATTAATTGTTTTGGCTTTTAACTAGCTGTCAGTAACTGCGAGTACTCTCAAATCGTACTTTCTTGTTTATTTGACCTGTTGATACTAATTGTAATGCTTTTTTTGTTATTTAATGTTATTCAGGGTTATATCTGGTCTATATACCAGCTTTGATAAGTGTTTGGTACTAATATAAATTTCCACTTGGTACTATGAACATCAAAATTATTTATTTTGTTAAAATATTTCCTTTCTCTATTGTAACTGTATACGTATACCTAACAACAAAATTATTTTATTTACCTGTGTTTAAAGTTATTGCAAATGGCTGATATTTTTGTTCGAGCATATTGTTTTTCTTAAATTGTTTAACATTTCATACCGATATAACATGTTACTTTTATTATTCTTCCCTTAGTTTATTTATTTTGAATTTACATTGTATCATAGGTCAAATTTATTTGTTCAGTGTATGTTCAATGGTGTTACTATGTCCTTTGATTGAGTTAAGCTATTTCAGTTGATATTTTATAGTGTGTCTTTCTATGTTGTGATGTTACACTATTGTTTCAGAAAAAGGGTGAAGGTTTGGTACCATTAACACGTTTAAACCCGCTGCATTTGTTTGCACCTGTCCTAAGTCAGGAATCTGATGTTCAGTAGTTGTCGTTTGTTGATGTGGTTCATAAGTGTTTCTCGTTTCTCGTTTTATATAGATTAGACCGTTGGTTTTCCCGTTTGAATGGTTTTACACTAGTAATTTTTGGGGCCCTTTATAGCTTACTGTTCGGTGTGAGCCTAGGCTCCGTATTGAAGACCGTACTTTGACCTATAATGGTTTACATTTATAAATTTTGACTCGGATGGAGAGTTGTCTCATTGGCACTCATACCACATCTTCTTATATCTATTAAGTATTTAATTTATTGTAGTATATTTGAAACATCTAATTACTTTGACGTTTAATTTTGAATCTTAAATATCAATTATTCACTATAAAATGTTCTATTACTCTACACAGTATGGTAAATGTTAGATAAAAAAACCGGTTACATCCTTGTCGCTTTAGACTTACCTATTAAACATTACTGAAATAAACCGTATTGAAATATTACAGTCACTTTGCTTCTTGCAAGGTCGTGTTTGCATTAGCACTTTCGTGAACGAGTCAAGGAATGTATTATGATTGTGGAGTAAAGTTTTTAATGTGGTTTGCTCATGGTTATAAGTCTTTTGCAATTTGTTTACACGTGTGTCTCGTGTACCTTCAGTTTCATTTTCATGTATAAAACTGTTGTTATAATAATTTAACTTGACAGCCTATTTAAACCGTCAACACACTACAAAAGCGGATAAAAGTACACCACAAAGCATTAGATATCATTTGAGTTCACAAATGTACATATAAAAAAAGTCATTAAATGAAAATAGAACTCTAAAATTGCATGCTACTGTAGCGCGTTTTTAGACTTACCTTCATCAGGAACACTAAAATCCGAACATTTGAAAGCATGATGTATAAATACCAATCAAAAGAGAGACGAAATATACCTAAGGGACATTTAAACTTAACGTGAGATATAAAACCAGAAAAGAATAGTTAAATTCATCTTAGGTCAACTTTGCCTGAAGGACTTAGAGTTTCTTACAACTTCTTAAGTAATCACTGATATGAAACAGTTTAGATGCCTTCTATGTTAATGTGATCGAACTATGACTTTGAGATAACAATAAAATCATTATTCTTTGCTTTTTGTTATCAAGTGCTTGTAGAAATTTAATACTCTATATCCTTTCTGTTGTCAATTCTGCTATCAATGTCTTTGAAATGATGGATTTAATCAAATTACACGAGGGCACATCATTCGGATTAATGAGTTTACTCTTAATACAAAACGTGTCCACTTTGATTTCAAAGCTGTATTTGATTTTTACGGTTGGTATACCAGCTTATATGGAATTGTAGTCTAAATATGTTAAGGCATAGATCAAATCTTTGACCAAATTTAACAAAGACATAAAAATATCCGAGCTCTTGCGGACAGGTATCAATGCAACCAAAATCTTTATGTCCAGATTCAATCAATGCATTTAAAGACGATTTCATGTATATGTCAATAGCTTTAAATGTAAATTCTTAAATAGGCTCTCCGCACTCCTTTGACATTTTTTTTTTCATTTTTAAACGAATAATAATCTAGCCATGGTTTCTCTTAATCAAACAATTTCTGCGCCATAGGGATCAAAGCTAGACAAATCAATTTAGTTTGCAATTTGAAGTATTATTTTTAAAGTTGTATTTATTATCACATACATTAAAACAAATATGAGTTGTTTATGACTTTCTTTTTCATGTAAAAATCATATATCTTTCCTGAATGTTACAGTTTCATCCAATTTCCTGTCGTATATTGATTTATTATACTTATATTAAGATTGCGATCCCATCAGCCAAAGTTGACGGTAAAAAGGTTTTTGTAGTTCTGTTCAGGACCTTATATTTGTTATGCTCTTAAGGAAGTACAGAACACATAAGAAAGTTAACTCTTTTAAAAATCAGCTGAACGTTTTAATCAAACACTACTAGTAAAGAGAAATCAAGCTTTACAGTTATCAAAATTAGTGTTTGTCAGCCTGATATATATATTTAATATATATATCCAATGAAATTATTCCTATAAATTGTGTGGTTCAACTTTCTTGATTTTTTAAATTTTCGCCAACAGGTCAAAATAAATATTTTGTCAAAATTTTATAAAATTTAAACGAGCCAAATCCATTTAAGTCAAAGTATTTGGTACCCCCTTAAACGGTTTATATTAAATTTACAAAAAAAAAAAAAAAATGAAGTTTTACTTCAGAAACACGTATTGTGCACACGAGGTGTTGCATCATAAATAATTTCCCCAAAAATTAATTGGCACTGCTGCCAACCGTTCAATATTCAGTGCTTAGATATAGGTATGATTCCATTACTACATCTGTACATGTTACTAGCATTGTGAGAGTGACGAATTGCATGTATATCATCCTGAAAAAGCAATGATCGCCAAATGATGGATGAAATCTGTATATTGGTTTTCATTAGAATAGAAAAAGCTTGATAAAATACTGCACCATCAATTTTGGCATTCAACCATGGGGTATCGTATAATGATTTTTAAGCAATATGTGAAACTTTTTACGGTAGGACTTGTTACCAAATTTGAAAATGAACTTGGTTAATATAATGTTAACCTTTTACTAGTATCTCTTTTCCTTTAGAAATTCCAATATCTTATTAATGTTCGACTGTCTTGAAAGAGCATTTTCATTTTTTCCGAATCAGTAATAAGTTGACAAATGACTAATATGAGTAATTGTATGTAAACTTCTGTATTATTTGAATTCGTAATTTACAAAAATTGTTATATTGGTGTATTTATTATTCATATGTTCGTTAACACGATAATGTGTGGTGTTTTTTTTTCTGTTCACATATACAAACAAGGCCTGAAAAGACATTTAAAAAAAGTTAAAAAAAGTAATGAATATCAAGTTCAGAATGTGCATCTTACATGGTAAATTCAGTAAAACATGACTGTTGAAAAGTAACTGTCTAATAACTAATGAAATATATGGTACATACAGGAGAGCAATGTAATATATGTCGTAGATATATTGCTAGTATCTTTAATTAAGGATGGCTTTGCCTGTTTTCATTATTCATACCATATTTTAGGTGTATGAAAATTTGAGTGTTTTTACTAAAGTAATGTCGAGTTATTTCACATACAAACATACATACATACATACAAACATACATATGTTATGGATGGATACCCCATATCCTTTTTTTACTATTATATTAACGGAGTTTGTCGCTTGTGCTGTGTGGAGGCCGTAGAAAGTTTCCCCGTACTTGATATGTATGCTCTTCTGTATTTTTAAAGTTATGGTGTATTTATTGTGCCACATCATTCTCTCAATTTTAGGCCAGTTTGTGTACTAAAATTTTAATAAAACACACATAACACATATAACCTATTCTTGGTCCTCATTCCTATCCACGTTTAATTTTTCACTTCCAAACATTTTATGGGGGAAGGATCAATATGCCGTTATTTATACATCAGACCGTCCTGGTTACCGGTTACCGGATACACCAAACCAGGTACTTTATTACTGAGAAACAAGCAATATATGCCCTCAATTTTAGAATTCATTCATACATTTTTGTATTATTCAAAATTATCAGTCAATATGTGTTCTTCAAGGATCACCAGTCCTTCACCTTTCATCTGATACCTTAATTACTAAAATACATTCTACATAGTTTTATATTAACACCTATGCGTAGGAACTATTTTGTTTCAAATATGTACTACTTGCCAGTATGTTCTTGTTTGACCGTGCCAGATTAGATGGTGGTAAGTCTTACACAGTGTATTCAAATTATTTTTGCAAAGAATTCTTATAATGCCTGTGTTAGGGCTATCTTAAACTTGCTGTGAGGTAAGAGTTTTTTTTTGGCTCCGTGTTGAAGCCTCGCTGTGACTTTGAGATGACAATAAAAGCGTTGTTCCTTTGCTTTTTGTGTGCTTTTTGCTTTGCATGTTCTGATTTAATGTCATGGATGGATACCTTTGGTTTTCTATTATACCTACCTACCTACCTACCTACCTACCTACCTACCTACCTACACACACAAATATAAAACGTAAAAAAAAGATATTCTAGACTTGGAATCATTGATATTAATGATAAGGGTGTCCAATTCGTTTCAAGGTGCACCTTCATCGAGTTGGCTTGAACAAGAAGTATGGATGTTAAATAAAATTACGGTTTGGAGCATTCAAATGAAAATGTTCCTAAATAAATCATCTTTAATATTCTCTGCAGGAGTTTATTCAACGGCTTAGTTTGATACAAACACACATTTAAAAAACTAAAATTTTCAATTAGAATGTTTCAGTCGAGTAAATGCAAGACATCAATCAAATACTCTTTATTTTAGGATTTTTGAAAAATTTTCAGGACCTGCGGATTTAATTTTACAGATCAGGAAAACCAGAATGTTGACGGTGCACCAATAACTTTCACTTTTTTAATGATATTTGAATTTCAAATTATGTCTGAATAAATCAACTTTAGAATGAAATTTTCTCTGCAAAACGTCAAGGAAAACAGTCTAAAATAAATAATAATAAAAAAAAAAAAAAAACTCAAAAAAAAAAAAAACAAGTTTACAAGTTTTTCCATGTGTAAATTTTAATGTTTTGTAATAAAATTTCGAATCTGAACGAAAGTATATAATTTACAATTAGTGTCAATAAAACATGTAAAGTCAGACTTTTTAACGAACCAAGTAAACACATTGCAAGTTTTATGTTCTTAACCTCGTCAGTAGCTGCCTTTTTCAATAAAAAATGTTTTGTTATTTGAAGAGTTCTGTGCTTATTGTAATCTTAGACCGTTTTTTGTTTAATTTTTCACAACTGTTAAGGCTCGGAACATTTTAGATTATCTTGACATATTGTAAAGTCTATTGTTGCAGCCATCTAGTAGTCTTTTTGTTTTGGTGAAATATGTTTGTGAGCGCTCACCCTCTCCCTTTACTGAGACAGTGGGGTAACAGCATAACATTGGAATGCACTTTAAAATCAGTTGCAATTGGCTAATTTCAAAAGATCGGTTCGAGGCAGAACCAAATAACACAAAAACAATAGATACAAAGTACCGAAATAAGAGTACTCGCAGTTATTGAAAGATTTATTAAAAGTAAAATTCTTTGTTTTTTTTTTTTTTAATAATATGAATAAATGTTATATCGAGTTAATGTTAATAGTACAATGCAATCATTTCAAAACATATGTTTAGTATAAGAGAAGTGTCTCAATTATATGATCAGCTCTAAATCGTTAAGAGTGGGTACAAATTGTGAATGACTTTAAAAAAGATATGCGACTGGATTTCCTGAATGTACACTAGAAGATACATAACTTACTTGATTCAATAAGATACTTTTGTCTTTTCTGGTCTTTTCCTTAAATTATAAATTTCCCCTACCTTAAAGTGCGTTGACTGAGGGCAGATTTTTTTGGAACTTATTCTCCCACCGAACACACACCTTTATTATATATCATTCGAAAGAGGAAACCTTGTACTTAAACAATATGCTTGTCGTAAGGACCGGATATGGTCACAGTTTTTTTTTAAATTGTTGTCAAAGATCATCTTTACAAATCTGTGAAAATTTTGAAGGATTTCAATTTTGACATTTTTTTCAATTTGTAACTTCTACCTGAATATAAACGCTTCTGTTTTGGCTTAAGTAACGTTTGATTTTATAAATAAACCTTAATCATGGATATTTTTTTCTCAAAAATTTCCAAAAACAACGTTTTAATAAACAAAAATGAATAAATCCAGTTTTCAACCCATAAAATATTTAAAGCACCTTAACACTATGAGTTATTTTAATTTCACGTAAAAATCACATGCCATGAAGAACAAAACTTAAATTAACATATTGGGTGAGGTATCAAGCCAGAAGCAATAGTACACTACTGTCAAATATGACCTCATATTGCATTTGCGGATACTTTTGTTTTTTATGGACAACTCATTGCTTCTGTTTTTTTTCACCTATTATTGCTGCTTCCTTAGCATTATCTACTTTTGTGTATTTTACTCTAGTTAATGTCTATAACGTGATCGGTTTTACTCCCATAACCCCTTTTTCCCTTGCAACGAACCACAGACTTCAAAAGGTACTCAAGTCTAATCTCCAGCATATTCATTTCCATCAACCATCACAAGATATATACATGTATTAATATTTCTACACATTTCACTTGCCTGGCATGGACACAGGTCTGTACATGAAAGGTTCTGCTTCAAGCAAACACATTCTTTTGAACACACAGATTTTCCTTTACCAGTACAGACAAAGTCTTGTAGGAAATCCGAAGACATTTGACCTTGAAAAATACTGGCTTCAAACCATCCTTATCAGTCCATTCAAATTTTAATGGAGTACCTAGCAGTGGTTCAGGAAGGTGTGATGTCATCCATATACTTTTCTGCAAAGATGCTCGAAGCAAAGGTTGCCTAAATGTTGATTCATAGCGGGGAAGCTTGGCCAAAGACGCATCTTTAGTAGTCGCAAGTTTGTACACGTGATTTATTGAGATTACTGTTTACGCTTTTGAATATACTCTTTGATCATAAAGCAACTGAAAGAGATCCATCAACATCACAGTTTGCCAGATTAACTAAATCGGAAACATCACTACACAAATGTTTCAGGACTTTTAAAACCTTTTTTTACTTTTACCAAATATTGCCGATATGGAGTCACATCATGAAATTGCATGCACGGCAGGCAAGCATGAACTTACGATGAAATTCAAAGAATTGCATAGTTCATGTATAGGTATCAAACGTCTTGCATCCTTGGTGCTGGTTACAGTTCCTGTTTCAAACCAAAGTTCTTCTGTGTACTTCAGGGAAGAAAATTAGTGGACACAAAGAACTAAAACATCCGTGTCAGAAGGTTTCACTATAATCCTTCTTTTACAGCTACCACTTCCAAACTGTCTATCGGCATATAAGGCGTACAAAATCATACGCTTATCAGCTCCTTCGTGCGTACTGTAAAGGTCGACGCAGTCAATGACAGTTTTAGCACAAATTCGTTTTACAATTTGAGGATCGGAAAAAGTTCCAGCTAAAGTTAGTTCACTATTATTTGCTAGCGCATTATGGTTTTTTTTGTGGTAAAAAACAATTAAATTCCAAGGAAACTGGACAAATGCTTGCCAAATTTCACTGGCAGATAAAACTTTTTCCAATCTGGAAGGGAGCAACCTTCTATTACTTGGAAGACCTTTGACCTTTGGTGTAAAGTTTGATCTTTGGTTCTGTTCTACCGCCTTGATGGAAAGTTTGACGTCATATCTGTCAAAGATACCAACAACAAAAGTAGCCCTTGAAAAACAGCAGAGTTGAGATTGGACGATCTCTGTCCCCAAGGTCACTAAAGGTTTCAAATTTTTAGGATTGATACACAGGATAAGAGACATACCATCCCTAATCAAAACGGTAAGCGATTTATCGAACTCGGGGATAGAGTGACAATACGATGTCTCGTCCTCGAGTTGATGGCAGAGATCGGCTTTACATGATTTTCTCATAGTTACATCATCATGAAAAAGAGCTGTAGGGATTGGACCCTTCGGAAATGACAAAACCTGTTCAACAGTGACGTCGCTAACACCAATGCTCGACGGAACACGAGTTTAGAATTGATGTGAAGATTTACAATTTCTCCTGTTCAACTGTTAATTTTGTTTTCTTCGTTAGGTCATCAGATGTTTCAGTAACTTTGACCGAGGGAAAGAATCACAGAAACTACGAGCCATGCCTTTCGCAAATTTCCGTCGAAAATGATCTTGCAATTGTGTTACCATCATCAACAGCCGACGTCAATAAGGTCTGTATGTCTTTCGAAGCGTGCATTCCAGTTGAAATGTTAATTAGTGATGGTGGATGGAGTTCTGTGGCGAAAGAGTCAGTCATTTTTTCAAGAACATGGTCCACAATTTTCTGAACTTTTTCTTCATCTCGAGTCTAAGCTGTTGGCTTTACTTCATCATGCTCCATGCTTTGGTCATTGAAGCAGCCAGACCTGGTTTTCACTTTTGACGTAAAGTCTGCAAGCACATGTCGAGTAAGTCACTATCTCACCAGGGCTGGCATTTGACGTGTTATACCACTGATTTCACTACAATCTTTGGAATCCTTTATAACAGGCTTTTTAGTAGCTATGTCGCTCCATTCTCCACTGAACTCTCCAGGCTTTTGACGTATCGAAAACTCATCTCGATGAGATGCTAGTTCTACATCCAGTAGTAAAGCTAGCATATCTAGCAGGTAGACAGGTAGCCATAATGAGAAGTTGATTCTATTTGTAACATATATATAGGATATAGGGCAACATGGCAGCAGTGGAGCTAAAGCGAAGAGACCAATCACCCTTTTTTTTTATCTAACGTTTTAAAGAAGTAACTAAATTGCTTGCAAAAACATAACTTAAATGTTGGAGACTTTTTACAACCCCATCTCCGGAACTCTTCAGTCAAAGGCAAAATGTGCGTTTAAAAAAAAACCACCATCACCTCAACAAAATGTTTGGTCTCGGCAGCTGTTTGAAACGATGACATGAAAAAGGAAAAAGGGTCCATATATTTTCTGGAAGTTTATTTTGATTTTATACAAAAAAATTTTCTGACAAAGTGATATTTGACGGATTATAGCCAAAAAAAAAAAAAAAAAAAAATAAAATAAATAAGATATAAACATATACAAACATGTATACTGTTTGAATTGTTTTACACTAGTCTTTTTTGGGCCCTTTATAGCTTGCTTTTCGGTGTGAGCCAAAGCTCCGTGTTGAAGGCCGTACTTTTATCTATAATTGTTTACTTTTTACACATTGTGACTTGGATGGTTGTCTCATTGGCACTCATACCACATCTTCTTATTTATATATATAAATTCATAAAATTGAAAATATCTGTATATAAAAGCGACAAATGTAGTAATGTCATATATCAGTTGAATGCAAATTATTAACCGTAAAGTTTAATAATACTCAAAATGATGAAAGGGAACTGATCAAGTTCCGTGATGAAATTGCAGTTTTTCATTCTTTTCTTTTTTCGTTGATATCTAAAGGCTTTTTGATATTTACGTTCTGAATTGTTATCAGTAACAAGTTTTATGAAGTACTATATGCTTAAAACATTATTAGGTAGCAATGACTACTACTATGATGAAGAAAGTAATGTTTGTGCTTGAATTTGTAATAAACATTACTTCACTTAATGAATGGCTATTATTTATTTTGAATTTATTGAACCATAAAATTAATTTTAACTCTTCACATTGAATAATCCGCGAAGCGGATTATGTTAAATGAAGAGTCAAAATTAATTTTATGGTTCAATAAATTCAAAATAAATTATTGCCATTCATTATAAATAAATTTCTATCAAAAATAAGGCTCAAAGAACTTTTCATATTATTTATATTGACAATAACAACGTACACACATGTTGGCGTATGAATACACAACGTCAGAGTGGGCGTGTCGCCATAAAAATTGACAACATTGAAAATAAAAGTAATACTTTTAACCAATCAGAAGACAGTAAATACACCAAATTTATTTATTTTTAAATAGTCAGAACATTGCAAATTTTATAGATTAGATGAAAATAAAATACTGAATAAAACATTTTGACATATGAAAATAGCTAGAAAAAAATTATATTCATTAAATGTAATGAAATATATTCAAATTTTCATTTTGAAAACGGGGGGTTGCAAACTTTCAAGTGAGAGATTTAGCTAGCTATAAAACCAGGTTCAATCCACCATTTTCTACATAAGAAAATGCCTGTACCAAGTCAGGAATATGACAGTTGTTATCCATTCGTTCGGTGTGTTTGTTTTTTTGATTTTGCCATTTGATTGGGGACTTTCCTTTTTGAATTTTCCTCGGAGTTCAATATTTTTGTGATTTTACTTTCCAATATACTTTAGTCATTAAAAAGATTTTTTGGAAAAATATGACAAAACTAAATTCTTACGACAGGGTGGAAAATAAAGTAGACATATTTGTCTTTAAGTGAATAATATTTTTAGCCGTATGTTATTTGGGGAGATTAAATTCGAAATCTAGACGACTTTTTACACTTCTGTCACCGCACTATTAGCAGCAATATACCAACTTCACCTGGATATGGGAAATACATTTACCAACTCATTCGGTATTCAAGAACTTGCAGCTGCTACTCAGACTATAAAAAACGTCATCAGTGTCTGAGCAAGAAGTTGATGAACCAGGGTTATTCAAAGGACGTCTTTTTTCTGAAAAGTTCATCGGAAGATACCAAAACCTTGTTGATAAATATTCCGTATCAACATCACAAATAATACATGATGGTCTTGAAGTATAGATTGTAGGTACTGACGTTGTTTATCATCTTAAATGTGTTAAAGTGTTCCTTCTATTTGTCTTTGTATATTGTTAACCTTTACTGTTTAGTCTATTTTTGGTAATAATATTTTGGCGTGGCTCGGTAGCTATACATCCAACTATTGTTTTATTGTGCTATGGTCAAAATTTTTGTGTTCTTGTCTTTTATTTTTGCTTATGTGCTTTGTCTATAAAGTGTCTATACGCCATTTTTTTCGTTGTTGACATAGTTGTTTGTTTTTATAGTGAGTATTTTATTACACAATGTTGACTGCTGTATTCCAATTTTTGACATTTCTATCTATCATGTCTGTTTATTTTGCTCACATGTTGTTGTCAATATAATGGAATTCTATGTGACTGTCATAGAACTGAGAGGTTTAGCTAGCTATCAACCCAGGTTTAATGCACCATTTTCTACCAAGTCAGGAATATAACAGTTGTTTTCCATTCATTTGATGTGTTTGATTCTTTGATTTTGCCGTTTTGAATTTTACCTGGAGTTCGGTATGTTTGTCATTTTCTTTTTTCTGACAATGTCACATAATTTAAGATATTATTTTTATTTTGTTTTCAATTATTATATAACAATTTTAACAAATCGATTCTAATTGGAGATTCAATTGACGAGATTAAATAGCATGAAATATTTGATTAAGGAATAAGTGGACATAAAGCAGATTTGCTAACTTTCACTCATTAAATATCCCGGAGAGAGCAATTATCACAGCTTCTTTTTTCCATTTATGTTTGTTTTCTGACGTAATTTCTCGGATGATCAAATTATATGTGTAAGTATTGATTTGTAGATGTTGGAAGTGCAAACATGTAGTACTTATTGTCACTCCAAAATTCGTTCATAAATAGAAAATAATTCAATTACATGATTTCAAGCGGGATAAGTGATAATATTAATGATCTTTTTTTCGAAAGATTATTAATCAAATAATGATACGATTATGTATTTACTTGGACATCTTAAATCTTAATTTCAGTGTGAAGTTCAAGTTCTATTGCAAAGTTGCAGCAATGATCTCTCTCTCTCTCTCTCTCTCTCTCTCTCTCTCTCTCTCTCTCTCTCTCTCTCTCTCTCTCTGTGGTGTTGTTTATGTGTTCTTAGGTAATTGTAAATACATTTTTTCTAATCAATAATTGTGCTTGTTTTAAGCAAATAATTATTTATGTTATTCTCATTTTTCTTCGTTTTATTGGTGAGATGATCAAAATACCATTATGCCTCATCATCATCATCATCATCATCATCATCATCATCATCATCATCATCATCATCATCATCATCATCAAATGAATAATGTAATTTCATATAGTTTAGTCGTCACAATCTAAATAAATACCTAATTTTTGGATTAAAAAAGCTTTTCGTTGATACCTCAGACATTATTCGAACTTCGTACTCTACTCTTTAACATTTAGAGAATATATCAGACTGCTTGTTGATGCTCAGTTTTAAATTTTGTGGAGTTGAGTTGTTTTGTTGAATAATATTTGTCTTTCATTTTGATCCTAATTTTTTCAGTCTTTTGACTTGGTGATATTGTTTTGTTTGTGTTTTCTTGCCTTTTTTCATCGTTAATATAATAACCACGCGGAAACTTTTAAAGGAATTGTTTTAATATTGTATTATTATGAATAGTCATAACCATATAAATAACCCTACCCCTAAAAACAGCATTGAATGTTACATGTATAAATGTGTTTGCAGTAGCAGTGAGGTATTGGTCTAAAGAACGCACAAAAATTAAAAACAAGATAGCCAGTATGAACTCATTTCGAGCATGTGCCTCCATGAGGTTGAAGTGCATTTCCTAATCGAATGAAACGAAAATTTGAAACCTAAATACAAAAGAGGCAGAATACCAAATTAACAATAAAAGACCATAGTCGATGAAACACTTACCATACCATAACAGAAAAAAAAGAAAACACGAAAATACCATCAATTGTCTTCAAAACTGTACAGAGCAACACGATAGATATAAAACATAAACCATTGTTACCGATATTTGTATTGAAGACACGTATTTTAGGAATTGTAAGAGCATAATATTTTTGACGTTTCCACTCAGAGTATGCCAAAAAGGGCATAACAGATCAAAATGTTTGGCATATTAGTCAATTAAATTTCACACGCTTGAAAAACAATTTTGTTTTAGATAAAATCTATCTAATATGGTAATACGATTATAAGACTGGCAGCACATCTGTATTGCAACTTTAGTTTAGTTCAATTACCTAATTATGAAAATGTTTGATGCTGGTTCGATAGTACCAGGGGTCAGTAGGGGTGTGCTCCACTAGTTTCTCCTGTTAGAATGAGTTAGATTTAAACATTACACATAACAAAGCTTGCATGGTTGAGATAAATGGTTATCATTCCTAAATATGCTCTATTCCCAACCCTCTCTCTTTTTTCATGTTTTGATAGTCTGAATTTGACATTGTTTACATTCCTTATCAAAGGCATAAGTACTGAACACCATAACTATGAAGCTAGATAAAATAAATAAAATCCTGAGGGAATTCAAATTACAGTATCAAATTGTTATAATGCATGTCTTAAGAACTTAAGCATTTGGCATTTAGAATTATTTTGAGTCGTATTACTGAATCACACTGAGCCAATCAATTTAATGGTATTTACATTATTTATCTTTCACAATTTTGTTTCTGTAGACGCATAGAATATGTTTAATCTCCTGTTTCTGCTTGCAAGTTACGTATACGCGTATCCATTTTATATGACAATTCATTACTGAGGCGGACATGTTTGCAGTTTGTCATACTAGCTTATGTTGCGTTAATAGGTGTAGCAAAAATTATTACCGTTTCATCCCGGCAGCAGCTTCTGAAATTAGGAGTCGAGTCTTTTCATGTTGCTTTTTGTTCATATATCTTCTCAAGTATTCAGTTGGTAAACATCATTTGAATTCACCCTTCTAGGGTTGGACGTTCCAGATGAAAGTAAATGCAGGAAGCTCTTCGGACGCATCAAAATTAATAAAGCGGTATTTGTATTTAGACATGATCCAGGAGGTGTACCAATATATATAGTTATTTCTTTTCCCACATTTTAGGTTTAGAGGCTCATTTACACAAGAATTGAACTTTATCTAGTGAAGCAAAATTAATCTTTTCGATCCGTAAGTGAGAAAAAACTTCAATTTGTATAACTAAATGGTCATTTATTTGTCTGAACTATCTATTTGTCTATCAATATCCACACAAGAAGAATTCAAAGACATTTGTAAGCTTTAACAAGGCATTGATTAATTGTTTGATTCAACATAAGTCGACATTTTCAGTCTACGGTGATAGACAACTTGCAATTATTACATACCAACAGTCATTTGGTAGAAGCCAATGCATAATGTTGTACAAAACAGTAATCAATATATGGAGTAGCTTCTTTGAGAATATTATTAATTCATAATGACAGTTTATGTTTTCATAACCACCTCGAGAATACACTAAGGAGTATAGAATTTGATGCCAGGGTATAACTCTCCAGTAGAAAAAGGAAGGGTTTTCAAAAGAATTTTTATATTAGTATGAATATAAACGCAAAATAAGTTCATTCTAAATGATTTCATATGAGGCTAACATGTCCATGAGTAAGATCATCAAATAAGTTAGTAAAACAAAAACATCCGAATCAGGTTTTACATGTAATAAATTATGGCATAAATACCTTAATCTGATAAAAGTCCTGCTATCCTCAAGCTGTGTGATAAAAGGGATTTATCGTTTACCATTTTTCGCTTGATAATTTTGAACGGGAAAAAATTACGTCCTGTATAAAGTGGATGTGCTTTTAAATTGATACTAAAAACAATGTTTCTTTGATATCGTAGAAAATTGCTATCCATGTTTTTTTAAAACTGACAAAAAATGATTTACCTTCATCAGAAATACTCAAAGTCGAATATTTGAAAGCCAAGGATGTATAAAAACTGAAACAGACGAAGAGATAAAAAAGAGATATCCTGGACAAGGAATCAGAGCTATGTATGAGAGAGATACATTCAATAATTAAAAATAATTTCGAAATTGTAGAACAGTAATCTGAATAAAACAATACCGTATTTCATGCCAGTACAGAAGTACTGCCTACTGTGCTGTTTTTATGAAACGTGTTCAGGACAACATGAATGCTACTGATATGTTTTTAAGTTAGTATATGTCGATAACTTCAATTCAGCTTAGTCTCCACTGAAATAGATTTTAAATATAAATCTTTATAGGAACCACTATTTGTTCGTTAATACATGCACCTGGTGAAGACTAAGAAAATATAAACCCCTAGAGTGATTTTTCACTGTTCTTTATTAACCAATAATTTTGACTTATTAGAATAAACCTTTCAGGGAATATTTAGATGTTTCAACAATATCATATCTTATGAAAATGGCAATAATTAGGGAAATAATTGTTGCCGTATCCTAAAGGGACGATAATGTTATTTGTATAGCTGTTTCTAGCTATCTACTGTAAAGACGATATGTTTTTCTGATTTGGTTAAATAATTGATGAAATTTATTGATCTGACAATTTCGTAAACTTTTAGTTGATTGACTGTATTCAGTATATTTTGATCTGGTTAACTATTGAGAACAAATTTTATCTATATCCAATATACAATAGCAAGCCTTAATATAATTTTCAACATTAAAGGAACATTTTTATGTCCTTTCTTGGAATTCTGATACACGTTCTTGATTTAAGAGTGTTAAATGCAAATCAAAGTATCAGGTGGGAGCTGTTAACATGACAATTTATGTTCAATTAAGTCTTAATTCGATATGGTGTGATACTCTTTATAGAAAAACTGACACTGAAGGCTCTTTATTACAGAGCAATTTATTTTTCACTGTATAGTGAAAGTTCCATATTATCTTGTTTGTGTCATAACTAGTGTTTATATATTTTATTTGAATGCAATAAAATATAAAATCAATAAAGTCTGCGACAAAGGCATTACACAGACAATGACTATTGCTGGCGATAAACCAGAGATAATCAAATTTTTTAGATATTACATGTGGTTAAAACGCTAAAAATTGTAACGAATCATCATTTAAAGGCAATAACATCCATAAGTAGTCGACTTATGACTCGAAATGTTCATACTTATTTGTCGATTTTATTTCCATTATAGTTTTCCACAATATAGACCAAAACTTAAAATTGAAAAAAAAAAAGAATCATTCAAAAGCAATTACTTTTTGACTGACCATTTTGGTCATGTTGAACTATTTGCAGTTCTCTTCTTGCTGATCATTTTTACAATTTTTAGTGTCTCATTCTCCTTCATAGTTTACAAGATTAAAACGTCAAAACAAAAGTTTTCTTTTTAAGGCAATTTCTACTCTACTGTAAGTAGATAACTCGCCATTTCGGCGTTTTGACATATTTTTGTCTTAATTTTGATTGCAATTGGCCTTACAGTCTCAAAGGAGATTTTGTTAGAAAAGTTAACGGACAAACAGTTGAACATAAAAGTTTAAAATTGCATGATTCTTTTTGATATAAAATTAAGAAGATGTTGTATGATTGCCAATGAGACAACTATCCACAAAAGTTCAAATGATATGATATTTCAGAAATTACTTTAACAAAGAAACTTATAAAAGAAAATCATCCTATTCTTTACTTTGTGTTATAATGTAGGCTTATTTAAGTAACAGAATACATTATAGGACGCTTACGGTAAATTATTGCACATTTCAATGTTTTTATAAAATGTTATACGGAAGTGAATTTATGTTGTGAAAAAGTTACCAATCAAAACAAACTTTACATTTTTTTACCAATTAAATAAAGAACATATTGTTATGATATTTCGATATTCGTACTTTATCTTGAGAGATATTCTGGGCGCAAATAAATTCGGAACACTGTTTTGAATCAATCATTATACTATTTAAGCATTTTATCTTACTATGTAAAAAATTTAGATGCGGTTTGATACGTAAGCAGTTTATACGTTTGCTTGTGTATCTTACTTGGTATAGCATACAACGTTTTTGCAGTAAAATTGGTTTTTATTTCATGAGTGAGGGTTTTGAAATGAAATTCATGGTTTTGTTCATAATTTATATGCAATTTAGTTGACCTTGTCACTGATATATGTAGATGTTTGTTAAAGATGATAATCTAGAAAAGAAGCAAAAGATGCCAAGAGGACATTCAAAACTGATAGAAGAAAGACTGAAACGCCATGGCAAAAACCGAAAATCGAACAATGAGCAACCCTAACCCCAGCATACACTGGGAAGTATACGGAAATTTGCAAGGTAACACGAAGCAATTCTACAATAAAATGAATGTAATTTCGTCAATAAATGCATTGCCTGAAAATTTAACTTTATATATTGAATACATTTTGATGACTTTTTATTGAAATTTCCGTCATCAACCCAAAACATTGAAAAAGTTTTTAAACAATTGGTAGTATGAAAGTGTTCTCGCATTTCCTGAGGCAAAATGCAAATAGATATGTCAGCTGGAAGCCTTCGATAATTCTATTTCTGTGTGATTTTATTTTGATTCGATGTGTTGTGTTACTTTATATAGAAAGGCAATACTGCTGGTTTAATCGTGCAAACAAATTTATTTGTATCAGCATGATTAATCTTCTTTATCATCTTGTTGGTATCATAATTATTACATTTTAATGGATTGCACCTTAAATATGAAAACAATGAGAATATATCTATCTTGACAAGGAATATTGTATGATATCAACAATTAAGTAAAATCTGGTACGAATAGCAAATTGCAAGATATCACTTTAGTTTCATGAACCGAATGCGCATCTAAAATAATTGCTAGAAAGTGGCACTGGGAAATACATGTTCAAAGTCCAAAGCTGATGAGCTGTTAACTCGGAAAAACTAACACACACATAGGATACGAAAACCAGGTTATATGTATCCATATTATCAGATGTTATTGATATGATCGGAACTTATAACCAATGACTTTGGTACCGCATGATCAATTAATTGGTGGTTACAATACACACGCCTTATACCACGAGGGGTTTCGCCCACTTCTATGAATTCTTAGATTATCTAATCAAATTATTTGTTTATCCCTGAAATGTAACTATTATCATTAGAACTGTAAGACAATTTGTAATTTCAATTTAAGTGTCATTGAATACATAGGATGTGAAATGCCTACGCGCTACATGTAGATCGCTCAGGCATCTGACATTATTGAATTTTTTTTATCGTATTTCTAGGAGTTCTTAATGTACTTAACTTTCCGTGTAAAGTGCATTTAGAGTGGATTGACTTTAATTTATAATGCATACTTCTAGACGTGAAATAGTAAATTATTTTTCATCCCTACGTATAGCTAAGTTATTACAAATACCATGAATACTTTAGTGTCTGCAATTGATTTGATTGTCAATCAATGCATAGTCAACTTCATGTGATCAAATTCACAGCTTTCTTTAGAAATTATATGAAACCGCCTCGAGATTCATATTAACATATATGATCTCATGTAGAAGAACTTCTTCAAAAAAAAAAAAAAAAAACTATCAAAAATTTACAATTCCTTTAATAAGCAAACTGAAATGCAAATAGTGTAATATTCAAATGTTCCATACCGTCAAAACGTAACGACTCAAAGACATGCAAACGTACATATACATGATAATTGTCTAGATATACAGTACATTTTTAAATGATAAAAAAGAATATTTTGATACATGTGTACTTAGACCAAACACATTTTTTTTCTGTTTAATGGTCAGAGTGATGATAAGTGCAATGATAGGACCATACAGGTACAAACTGTGGTTCTTTATATAGGTGTTTTGAGTTCTAGTATTGCCAAACCCTACAATCCATCCACCATTTTCTACACAAGGAAATGCCTGTACCAAGTCAGGAATTTGACAGTTGTTTTCAATTCGTTTGATGTGTTTCAGCTTTTGAATTTGCCATCTGATTAGTTACTTTCCGTTTTGAATTTTCCTTGGAGTTCGGTATTTTTGTTATTTTACTTTTTTTCAGATTTGAAATAAGGAGATCGTTATGAACTGCAAAATATTATAGCAAAACAAGGTGTTAGCAAACGCCACGAATCGGTAACCTCGTCAATTGATGCCCAATTGCATATCTTAATGCGTTTTGCTATTGAGGGAATTTGAAATTAATGGCAGATCTTTGATATATTCTGTGTTACTCATAATTATTTACTCATTCGGTCTTTTAAAAACAAATACTCTGAATTAATCAAAATTTTCTATGAAACTGATACAATCAAGATGTTTTTTATTTTTATTTACAACATATTTATTCCGTTTTGAGCACATGTTGTTCAAGCAATCGGCATCCATATGGGAACCAACTTATCTCCTCTTATTATCGTCTTGTTCTTATATCCATATGAGGCGGTCGTCATACAGAATTTTCTTAGGAGAAATAAAAAGAAGCTAGCATTATTATTTAAAAAAAGTAAAATAACAAAAGTACAAAACGGAAAGTCCTTTATCAAATGTCAAAATCAAAAGCTCAAACACATCAAACGAATGGAAAACAACTGTCATATTCCTGACTTGATACAGGAATTTCCTTATGTAGGAAATGATTGATTAAACCTGGTTTTATAGCTAGCTAAACCTCTCACTTGTATGACAGTTTCACGTTCTGCTATAAAGATGGTGTCTTCTCCAAAAATAAGTTTGGATACTATATTCAACGTATTTACCTTATCGAACTTGAAATAAAGAAAATCACAGATACAGTAAAGTCTTGCTCATATAATGACGTACATCTTATAATGACACTAACACTAGAAATTGACAATAAGGGTCATTGACAATTATTTTCAATTCGTTTGATGTGTTTCAGCTTTTGAATTTGCCATCTGATAAGGGACTTTCCATTTTTAATTTTCCTTGGAGTTCGGTATTTTTGTTATTTTACTTTATTTCAGATTTGAAATAAGGAGATCGTTATGAACTGCAAAATATTATAGCAAAACAAGGTGTTAGCCAACGCCACAGATCGGTAACCTCGTCAATTGATGCCCAATTGCATATCTTAATGCGGTTTGATATTGAGGGAATTTGAAATTAATGGCAGATCTTTGATATATTCTGTGTTACTCATAATTATTTACTCATTCGGTCTTTTAAAAACAAACACTCTGAATTAATCAAAATTTTCTATGAAACTGATACAATCAAGATGTTTTATATTTCTATTTACAACATATTTATTCCGTTTTGAGCACATGTTGTTCAAGCAATCGGCATCCATATGGGAACCAACTTATCTCCTCATTTTATCGTCTTGTTCTTATATCCATATGAGGCGGTCGTCATACAGAATTTTCTTAGGAGAAATAAAAAGAAGCTAGCATTATTCTTTAAAAAAAGTACAAAACGGAAAGTCCTTTATCAAATGGCAGAATCAAAAGCTCAAACACATCAAACGAATAGAAAACAACTGTCCTATTACTGACTTGATACAGAAATTTCCTTTTGTAGGAAATGGTTGATTAAACCTGGTTTTATAGCTAGCTAAACCTCTCACTTGTATGACAGTTTCACGTTCTGCTATAAAGATGGTGTTTTCTCCAAAAATAAGTTTGGATACTATATTCAACGTATCTACCTTATCGAACTTGAAATAAAGAAAATCACAGATACAGTAAAGTCTTGCTCATATAATGACGTACATCTTATAATGACACTAACACTAGAAATTGACAATACGGGTCAGTTGAGAACAAAAACTACGACAGACGGGATGTCAGCCTCCTAACTGTGAACTTTCAATTTCTATGTAGCAACATTCAAGCAGCGCCTGTATAAGGAGTATTTATCTCCTAGTTGATACGATATTCCATAGCTTGGGTTTCCTATCATGATTTCATGATAGAGGATTGATGCCAAGAAGAAATGACGTATACCAGGGTTTTTTAGCGTCGGTTTTTGTTCGTGATTTGATGACACACTGAGCAAGTTAAATTTTCACTGTGTATAAATTTCGCTAAATGACTGCATCGTATTGTTAGAGATGTAAACAACATAAACTTGTTTAACTGATACTGTGGATTTATTATAATTTGTTGGATACCAATTTTCGTGGATTTCGTTGGTATAGGTAACCCACGAAATTAAATGCTCAAGGAAGGAGACATTTTTTATTTGCATTTATACAGACTTTGGCAAAACCACGAAATCAAATATCCACGAAAATGCAATTTTCCCTCAATCCATGAAAATAAATGAATCCACAGTAGGTAATCGAATACAAATAATTATGAGTACTACAAACAAAAATACACATACTTCAGAGAACTGTCAAGGGACGAAAATGATGGAATTTCAACCAAAGATGAAGAACTGGATCTTCCATCACTGTATTGGATACCTAAACTACATAAGTGTCCTTACAAACAACGGTATATTGCTGGGTCTTCCAAGTGCTCCACGAAACCTCTTTCTAAATTATTAACATCTATTTTATCAGCAATCAAAGCCGGGCTCCAAAGTTATTGTGAAACTGCCTATTCTAGAGGTGGCGTGAATCAGATGTGGATACTAAAAAATTCCAAAGATCTTTTAGAGTACATACAATCTAAGAATCTCTCATCTTGCAATAGTTTTAAAACATTTGACTTTTCTACACTTTACACAAGTATTCCCCATTTCAAAATAAAAGAAAAACTGAAAGAGTTGGTATTACTTTGTTTCATTAAAAAGAATGGCGAACGTAGATACAAGTATCTTGTCTTAGGGAGGGATAAATCCTACTTCGTAAAGAATCACTCTGATTCAAACAAAAAATTCTCTGAAACTGACATTATCAAGATGCTTGATTTCTTGATTGACAACATATTTGTTACGTTTGGAGGACGTGTTTTTCAACAGACTGTCGGAATTCCAATGGGAACCAATTGGGCCCCTCTTCTTGCCGACTTGTTTCTTTATTATTATGAGGTTAACTTCATACAGGAACTTCTAAGGAAGAAAGATAAGAAGTTAGCAATATCCTTTAACTTTCCGTTCCGTTATATAGATGATGTTCTCTCACTAAATAGTACAAAATTTGGTGACTATGTTGAACGAATCTATCCCATCGAACTAGAGATAAAGGATACTACAGATACAGATAAGCCTGCCTCATATCTTGACTTACATCTAGATTTGACAATGAGGGTCGGTTGAAAACAAAACTTTACGACAAAAGAGATGATTTCAGCTTCCCAATTGTGAACTTTCCATTTCTATGTAGCAACATTCCAGCAGCGCCTGCATACGGAGTATATATCTCCCAATTGATACGATATTCCCGGGCTTGTATTTTCTATCATGATTTCCTTGATAGAGGATTGCTGCTCACAAGGAAGCTATTAAACAAAGAGTTCCAAATGGTGAAGTTGAAATCATCCCTTCGTAAATTTTACGGACGCCATCACGAGTTGGTTGACCGTTATGGAATAACCGTTTCACAGATGATATCGAATATGTTCCTTATGTCGTAACTACAATACCCTTCCCTTTTCACGAATGTGACCTACCGAATTAGACTATTTACTGGATTTGTAATAACATAAGCAACACGACGGGTGTCACATGTGGAGCAGGATTTGCTTACCCTTCCGGAGCACCTGAGATCACCCCACGTTTTGGTGGGGTTCGTGTTGCTTAGTCTTTAGTTTTCTATGTTGTGTCTTCTGTACTATTATTTGTCTGTTTGTCTTTTTATTTTCAACCATGGCGTTGTCAGTTTATTTTCAATCTATGAGTTTGACTGTCCCTCTGGTATCTTGCGTCCCTCTTTTATGTACAATGTCTGTGTCACAGATGGACAAGGATATGTTCCAATTGTCGTACCTATAATCCTGTCATCTTTTTCACCAAATTGTGACATCACCGAATAATACTTATCACAATTTGTACTTTCCATTCCGGAGCACCTACGATCAACCCTGGTTCCTTGTCATATAAATATAAATTGATAGCGAGCACCTACAATCGGATTTTTATATGTTTGTTCAAGTTCATGTTATAGGTTAAAATATATGTAAATCATCGTTTTACCTGTATAAGAAAGATTTTTTTATAGTCCGGATCAGTCAATGAAATGGTTTATCCTAGTGGATCCCTTCTTTTGCTTTTCAATGATGACATACTTTTATTTTTAATGAATGAATATACACCACATACTGTATACATGCACAACCTCTCTCCTCTAAAGGTCAAATTAAAGGTTACAAGGATGTTTATTTCTTCATTTTGCTATTATAAATGTATGAAACAAAAATCATATTCTATTATTTGTCGAATTCGTAGTAAATGCCTCTTTAAGAACTTAACTCTCCCTTTCAATGCTTCGAATTATCATATATAACAATCAACCTGTTTAGATTGATATGATTCCAATAATACATTATAAAGCGTCAATATTATTTTCAACATAAAACGAACGATTTTATGTCGTTTCATGGAATTCTAGTACTTCTTGAAATTAATGTATCAGCTGGAACCGTTGATATGGCAATTGATGATCAATTAAATCTAAATTCGATAAGGTGTGTAACTTGTAAATATTCTTTTTCTGATAAATATTTTGTTATTTAGAGTTTCCACTTATATACTAAAACTGGCAAAAATAAACAAATATGTGAGAAAAAAAATAGTTTTCTTTTTTATGATCAATTTCTAAGGGCAATTACTGCTTTAAGAAGTCAACTGACCATTTCCGCCGTTTTGACATAGTTGTGGCCAAAGTTTTGTTGCAATTAGTCTTGCAGTTCAGAGAAGGTTTCTGCTAAAATTAACTGAAAAACAGTTAAAACATGCTTTCTTAGTGTGTATGGTCTAAAAAAGAAACTTATTTATTTCTTCTAAAAAACATGTCATTTAATTAACATTATGACATTAGTATTCTAAATAATATCATTAAGACTTTCAAAAAAGTATTTTCCCAAATGAACTGTTCAGTAGCATTTAAGCAAAATGAAAATCAAACTTAAAAACCAATATGTACTTTAGGATTTCAATTGACAGCTATTAAAATCAAAATATATGACACAGGTGTACCTAGACTACTATTGCTGTCGTTAAATGTAAACAACTAGCAAGATTTGATTCTGAATGAAAAAGACTGCATTTTTTCGTCTGTTGTCTCTGAATGGAATACGTGATGTAATGCGACAAACAATGTAAGGTTGATTTGGATTTATTGCCTATTAGACGTTTAATATCTTCTATAGTCTTTAAAATTTCTGCTGGAAATGATATTTATCTCACTTGCACTACACTGGGCAAAGCTATTGTTAATTTTACTTGTAACTTTTATATTACACAGACATGATAATAAAAACATTAGGCGTTTAGGTAAGAGGTACGTCAAAGACTACTATATAAACAGAGAACATAAAAAATATCTTTAGGTTTCGTTTGGTTATATAGTGTTAAACTTGAATAAAATATTAGTGGGTCTCTGATTATCTAACGATATTAATTTGTTGTTCCCAATTCATTTTTGTAAAAGAAAGGCGAAAGATACTAAAAAAAAAATAAACAACGCGTTATTGATTTCATAGGTCCAAAGCGCTTTTCTGGATTTACCTTCATCAGGAACATTCAAAACCTAATATTTGAAAGCCAAGGATGTATAAAGATTGAAACAGTTGAAGAGCTATATTCAAATATACATATATATATAAAGGGATATCCAAACTAATAAGTCTAAAACAAACTGATGTTAACTGTTTAGTCAGCAGTTTATAGTACTGTTTGAGTTTGAGTGAGGGATATCCAAAACAATAAGTCTAAAACAAACTGACATTGACTGTTTAGTCAGCAGTTTATAGTACTGTTTGAGTTTGAGTGAGGGATATCCAAATCAATAAGTCTAAAACAAACTGACATTGACTGTTTAGTCAGCAGTTTATAGTACTGTTTGTGTTTGAGTGAGGGATATCCAAAACAATAAGTCTAAAATAAAGCTGACATTGCGTGTTTAGTCAGCAGTGTATAATACTGTTTGAATTTGAGTGAGGGATATCAAAAACAATCAGTCTAAAATAAACTGACATTGACTGTTAAGTCAGCAGTTTATAGTACTGTTTGAGTTTGAGTGAGGGATATCCAAAACAATAAGTATAAAACAAACTGACATTGACTGTTTAGTCAGCAGTTTATAGTACTGTTTGAGTTTGAGTGAGGGATATCCAAACTAATAAGTCTAAAACAAACTGACGTTAACTGTTTAGTCAACAGTTTATAGTACTGTTTTAGTTTGAGTGAGGAATATCCAAAACAATAAGTCTAAAAAACAAACTGACATTGCCATGACAAAAAAAAAAAAAAAAAAAAAAAAAAAGAAAAACTACGAAAAGACAAACAACAGTACAAAAAATAACATAGAAACCTAAAGACTGATCAAAATGAACATAACCCAAAAATCGGAGTAGCTCGGATGCTCCGAAAAGGTAAGCAGATCCTGCTCCACATCAATGTGTGGAACATTAGACCTGGTCAATCTTTCTTTACCTAAATCTTCTTTTCTGCATGTGTAAAACCTCATCAAAGATGCCAGGCTCTTAACTTGTTCGCAAGACTCTCATTTCGTTTACATAAGTCTTATTAGTGATGCTCGAATCAAAATAGTCGGAAGACAGAATTAAGTACGAAGACCCAAGACTTCGTAAGAGAAGCCTGATAAATCACTTAATACGGTTCAATTCCAGATTTTCATTGTTGTCAACACTTTGGTTTAAGTGTTTCAAAACCATGTTGGAATGCTGTCTCATTAGCAATAATACCACATCTCCTTATGTTTATAAGATGGGCTTCAGAGACATATATATGTTCATCCTCTTTGGTGGTCAGAACATATATTGTTATCCATGTATATCTTTGCATTCTTCTGAAGTGCAAAGACTTATCCGGAGATGGACGGATGTACATATTGAACTGAAGTTTGGTTCATAGTTGTAAAGTATTGAGTTGAAAATCAATTTCGCGTTTTTACTTTCACTGGAATTTCGGCCAACGGACTTTAAAAAATGATTTTCTTTGTGTATATAAAATGTCAACCCATCAACAGTACGGTGGTAGCAATATACTGTTTGCATTGGATTAATCGTTATTCATTATTATCCTACTCGCATGAAGACTGATACAAGTCAAAGTAGCATCATTAATTTGTCCTGATTCCATCCTTACGGATGCTGTCACTTTACGGATGCTGTTACCTTACGGATGCTGGCATCTGGAACAGAACATTCGTACACGACAGTTTCTATGTTTTATTTGCAAAACATCTTGCTACTTGTCAATTGAATGTACTAATTGAACTTTATGAAGTTTTGAAATCACTGGTTAAGATATGTTAAAGAATTGATACAGTAATTTGTCCTACATTGTAAATGATTTTTTTGACCTAACCTGTTCATATCAACTCTCCCTACGCAAAATCATTTCCTGAAGTTATTTTTACCAGCATCTTGCCACCAATTAAAGTTTATATCGAACAAATCTTTTTTAGAAATAAATGTTTAAAGAAAATCTTCCTTTTGTTTACTTTATGTAACTGTATAGTTAAATGGACTCATAGCTGTGAAATATTACATATTGCAATTTTTGATGAACCGCTAAAAGGAAGTGAATTTTTATTGGGAAAAAGTAACCAATCGGAGAAAGGAAACCTTACATTCTTAACCAAATGAATAAAAAAAATATTTTATCATGATATTTTTATTTTAATACTTTATCTTGCGAGATATTTCGGAAGCACACCAATTTGAAACACTGTATTTATCAATATATGCACTATTTTAGCACTTTATCGTCCTTAACCTTCCCATTTGTTTTATTAACCTTTGAGTTCAGTATTTTTGTTATACTTTTTTACTACAAAAAACAAAGGAGATGTGGTATATTTAGTCAGCAGATTTATAATCCTGTTTGAGTAATATGAAGGGTTAGTTCATAATTTATTTGTAATTTAATTGTATTTGTCACAGATACTTGTAGATAACTGATAGAGATGATACCCTAAAAAAAAAGGAGGAAGATGCCGGGAGGACTTCCATAACTGATTAATCGAACAAAAAACTGAAAACGCAATAGTAAAAAACAGAAATCTAAGAATGAGCAACTCGAACAACACCATAAACTGGGAAGCTTACGGAAATTTGCAAGGTAGCACGAAGCAATTCTACAATAAAACGAATGGAATTTCGCCAATAAATGCATTGCCTGAAAATTTAATTTTATGTATTGAATACATTCTGATGACTTCTTTATTGAAATTTCCGTGATCAACCCAAAACTTTGAAAATATATTTAAACGATTGGTAGTATGAAAGTGTTCTCACATTTCCCGATGCAAAATGCAAATAGACATGTCAGCTGGAAGCCTTCGATAATTCTATTTCTGTGTGATTTTATTTTGATTCGATGTGTTGTGTTACTTATATATATAGAATGAAAGACTGCTGGATCAACCGTGCAAAAGAATTGATTGTAATACATGCTAAATCTTCTTTATCATCTTGTTGGTGTAATAATTATTATATTCTATTAGATATGAGAACAATGAGAATATATCTGTCTAGACAATGAATATTGCATGATATCAACAATTTGATAAAATCTGGTACGAATAGCAAATTGCAAGATATCACTTTTATTACATGAACCGAATGCCCATCTTAAATAGTTGCTTGAAAATTGCACTGGGAAATACATATTTAAAATCAAAAAGTTGATGAGGTGTTAACTCGGAAATATAAACACACACATAGGATACGAAAACCAGGTAATATATATCCATATTATCAGATGTTATTGACAAGATCAGAACTTCTAACCCATGACTTGGGTACCGCATGACCAATTAATTGAAGGCGTGGTCACAACACACGCGCCTTATACCACGAGGGGTTTCGCCCACGTCTTAGTATTCTTGGATTACCTAATCACATTATTTGTTTATCCCTAAAATGCAACTATTATCATTAGCACTGTATGGCAATTCGTAAATTGAATTTAAGTGTCATTGAATTGTGCCCCTCTTCTTGCCGACTTGTTTCTTTATTATTATGAGGCTGACTTCATACAGGAACTTCTTAGGAAGAAAGATATGAAGTTAGCAATATCCTTTAACTCTACGTTCCGCTATATAGATGATGTTCTCTCACTAAATAATACAAAATTTGGTGACTATGTTGAACGAATCTATCCCATCGAACTAGAGATAAAGGATACTACAGATACAGTTCAGTCTGCCTCATATCTTGACTTACATCTCGAAATTGACAATGAGGGTCGGTTGAAAACAAAACTTTACGACAAAAGAGATGATTTCAGCTTCCCAATTGTGAACTTTCCATTTCTATGTAGCAATATTCCAGCAGCGCCTGCATACGGAGTATATATCTCCCAATTGATACGATATTCCCGGGCTTGTGTTTCCTATCATGATTTCCTTGATAGAGGATTGCTGCTCACAAGGAAGCTATTAAACCAACAGTTCCAAATGGTGAAGTTGAAATCATCCCTTCGTAAATTTTACGGACGCCATCACGAGTTGGTTGACCGTTATGGAATAACCGTTTCACAGATGATATCGGATATGTTCCTTATGTCGTAACTACAATACCCTTCCCTTTTCACGAATGTGACTTACCGAATTAGACTATTTACCGGATTTGTAATAACATAAGCAACACGACGGGTGCCACATGTGGAGCAGGATCTGCTTACCCTTCCGGAGCACCTGAGATCACCCTCAGTTTTTGGTGGGGTTCGTGTTGCTTAGTCTTTAGTTTTCTATGTTGTGTCATCTGTACTATTATTTGTCTGTTTGTCTTTTTATTTTTGGCCATGGCGTTGTCAGTTTGTTTTCGATCTATGAGTTTGACTGTCCCTCTGGTATCTTTCGTCCCCCTTTTTGAATACATAGGATGTTGAAATACCTACGCGCTACATGTAGAGCGCTCAGGCATCTCACATTATTGATTTTTTTATCGTATTTCTAGGAGTTCTTAATGTACTTAACTTTTCGTGTAAAAGAGGGGCGAAAGATACCAAAGGGACATTCAAACTCATAAGTCGAAAATAAACTGACAACGCCATGACTAAAAAAGAAAAAGACAAACAGACAAACAATAGTACACAAAACACAACACAGAAAACTAAAGACTGAGCAACACCAACCCGAAAGTAAAGTGCGTTTAGAATGGATTGACTTCAACTTTATAATGAATACTGCCAGATGTGAAATAGTAAATTTTCTTTAATCCCTACGTATAGCTAAGTGATAACAAATACCATGCATACTGCAGTGTCTGCATGTGATTTGATTGTCATTTAGTGCATAGTCAACTTCATATGATCAAATTTACAGCTTTCTTTAGAAATTGTATGAAACCGTCTCGAGATTCATATTAATATATAAATTCTAAACTCATGTAGAAAAACCTCTTAAAAAATAACTTTCGAAAATTTACAATTCTTTTGATAAACAAACTGAAATGTAAATAGTCAGTGTAATATTCAAATGTTCTATAGCGTCAAATCGTAAGAACTCAAAGATATGCAAACATGCAAATACATGAGAATACTCCTTGCAAATCACAAAGGTCTTGATGCATGTATACAGAACATTTTTAAATGAGAAAAACTACTTATTTTGATACACGTGTACTAAAACCAAACAAATTTTTTCTTTCTCTATAATGGTCAGAGAGAGGGATGATAACAGGTGCAGTGATAGGTCCATCGTGTTTTAGTGATGCCAAATCCCTACAATCCATCAGATATGAAATAAAGAGATCGTTATAAACTGCAAAATATTATAGCAAAACAAGGTGTTAGCCAACTTCACAAATCGGTAGCCTCGTCAGTTAATTAAGAAATAATTCATGGAAGCCATATATTTGTTGGAAATTTGAATATGGCCCAGGCCATGTGTAAATTTACAACAAATCTATGGCTTCCATGAATTATTTCGATTCTAATAGGACAAATACGGTCATTAAAAAAACTGAAGTGAGGGTGCATAGATATGCCGTGTGTGTAACTGTTCTATTTTACCCCCTGCTAGATAAAGCTAAAAAAATCTAATAAATCTATAGTTTGTATGAATTATTTCTTAAATAACCGCTAGAAAAAAATGTGTTTAATTGTTTTAATTCTCAACCCCAGCTTTTGCCTTTTTTAATTTACATTTTTTTCTCATAAGCTACCGTCAAATCCACTGTTGACATTTCGTAACTAAGGAGCCACCATGTTGACTTGCCGAAATCAGTAAATGTGCGAATAATGCAATAGAAAATAAAATAAAACAACACCTACTTAAAAACTCCATTTTAATGCAATAATATCCAAATTTGGAGGGTTAACGCACGGAAAAACATTCAGCTTTGGCGTTTTCATTCGTATAACGTCATGTTTTAAAATGACTTTAATGCGCCAAAAACATTAATGGAATTTCGCGGAATTTTATCTTATTTTGATTTTGTACATTTTTCCGAGCTCTTATGCATTAATTCTTTTTGTTATGCCTCAGAATAAGAATAAAGGTTCTGTTGTTTTATTTTTTAATTGCAATTATTAACACAGCGAAATCGGCATAGAATTTTCACAAAGGTTACGATACATTTGGTTTTACGTTGGAGGTATATTGTAACAGCCATTATTATGTACATCTCTGAGTCTGCGCTAAGTATAGATATATCGAGAATTTTATCACGGTGTTGTTTACAAAGCGAAAGGAGCACGTCATATTAGAATGTCCAATTGCACATCTTAACTTTTTTTTGATTGAGAAAATTTGACGTTTATGGCAGATCTTTGATATATTCTGTGTTACTTAAAATTATTTACTCATTCGGTCTTTTAAAAACAAACAATCTGATTTAGTCAAAAACTGCAATGAAACTGATACAGTCCAGATGTATTATAATTTTATTTACAACATATTTATTTCGTTTTGAGCACGTGTTTTTCAAACAATCGGCATTTATATAGGAACCAACATTCCACCTCTTATTCTCGTCTCGGTCTTTTATCCATATGAGGCGGTCGTTAACAGAGTTTTCTTAGGAGAAAAAAAAAAGAAGCTAGCATTATTCATTTACTTCATGTTCTGCTACATAATGATGTCCTCTCACAAAATAAATTAAAGTTTGGATACTATATCCAACATATCTATCCAACCGAACTTGAAATAAAGAAAATCACGGATACAGTAAAGTCTTGCTCATATAATGACGTACATTTTATAATGACACCAGCACTAGAGATTGACAATAAGAGTCAGTTGAGAGCAAAACACTACGACAAAGGGAATATTAGCCTCCTAACTGTGAACTTTCAATTTCTATAAAGCAACATTCAAGCAGCGCCTGTATATGGAGTATTTATCTTCTAGTTGATACGATACTCCATAGCTTGTGTTTCATATCATGCTTTAATGATAGAGGATTGATGCCTTGAAGGAAAACCTATATCGGATTTTTTTCGCGTCTGCTTTTTCTTCGTGATTTGATGACAAACTGGACAAGTTAAAGGAGTAGGGCCACGAAGGATTAAAACGGCCCTGTCTAAGAAATTGACGAAATTCCTGCAGAAGGATCACTTACTAGTGTAGTTCATAAAATGATAACCATTAGACTTGTAACTGTGTTTGTATAATTTTCCAGGGCGTCAGAAAAGACCAAGGTACAATGGTATTTTAGCCATTTGCGCGTAACGTTAAAATTGTTCATTAACGTTCTAGTAACTTTAAAATCATTTCACCACAAGAATTTTTTTATTGGTTTTTTTTCTTTATTAACAGAAACTTATTAATATTAAGGTTTAAGCTGCACATAAGCGCTTCAATTAAATTTTGTATAAGTGGCCCATATACTCGTTTTCTGCATTGTTACGAAATAGAAATTACAGAGACCATGTAAACAAACATAATTCTATAGCATAGATTAAATTAAAAGTCATAAATGATTTTAAAACATAAGCAATGAATGTCTTCTATTGGGCAGAAGGAATTTAAATTGAAAGCTGTAAAATATCTTGGCGAGCAATGTGCAGTCGTAAAAATGTATGAGGATAGTTGATCACACCACAGCATCTTATTTGTATATGGAAGGAAAACCCGTGATTCACTTAAACACAGAAAAATTATTTTCTAGTAAAGAAGTAAAGGATGAAAACACAAATAAAGAAAACAATGTGTGTAGACAGTACATAGCATTAAATGTACTTCATAATCATAGAACATATTATAATTGTACAAAAGTCATCAGACATCAGAACCACACGTGCACTCATAAACATCATTCTCATTCCGAAGGATTACATGCTTGCTGTGTTACATATTTGTTTTCGTTCATTGTTTTGTACATAAATTAGGCCGTTAGTTTTCTCGTCTGAATTGTTTTACATTTGTCATTTCGGGGCCTTATAGCTGACTATGCGGTATGGGCTTTGCTCATTGTTGAAGGCCGTACAGTGACCTATATTTGTTAATTTCTGTGTCATTTGGTCTCTTGAGGAGAGTTGTCTCATTGGCAATCATACCAACTCTTGTTTTTATATTTACTCTCAAATCAAAATTCAGAATTAAACATTTGAATGAACGATTGTTTCATTAAATACCTAAAGCGCATGAAATATGTAGTCACCTGTAAAATTGAAATATAATTCATTCAAATGGTTCAATGAATCCCTTACATATTTTCAAAGAACTTTTGCTAAAGTAATTATAGTTTAAAGGCAGTGGCTATTTGCCGCCGCCGCCAAAATTGAAAATATGCTAGTTTGTCAACTCTCTGTAAGCGGAAGCCAGCATGCTAGTAAAACGATTTTGTTTACAGATATGCCATTCAAAACTGACTTTTATTTCAAAAGCAAATTTAATTTAAACATTTTTGATTTTGAAGCTATGTGATTGATTTTTAGACTGTATAACGTTTTTATCAAATCTATATGCTCTGAGATTTTTATCTTTCATTTGTTTTACAGCATAGTTTAAAAATCTTAGATTTTATTCTTATGCATGCATGTAGCATTAGACTGATTTTAGAAGTAATTTCAACTACGTTTTTGATATGATTTCATTGCTACAAATGGATGCTCAATAGTTTTATTTTTATTCCTTTTACAAATTTTTATTTTCACTTGGACTCATAAATGTTTTAAACGATTATATGTATCTCAAAAAGTAAATATTAAAATTCACTCTTTATAAAGAACCGACAAAATAACAAATTCACTATATTGCCGGCGCCGGCAAAATAGCCATTGCTATTGAAATATGCTATTTTGCTCGTTTTAATTAAGATATTTTAATCAAAGACGACAAAAAGCATATTTTCTTTTTGCCGGCGCCTGCAAAATAGCCACTGCCTAGTTTAAAAACCTCAAAATTTGATAGAATACTCATTCTCAGTTATCCATTGTGGACGATTTCATTTAGCAATTAAGCTATATTCAATTACATCTATCGACTTTTGCATGTTTCTATCAATTACATTTAAAAGAACAAATACTTTTATTATTTTATGATTCGTGTTCTCGTTAAAGGGCATTAGCTACGAGATGCAGAAAAAAAAATGATATTTTTGTTCAGTCATTTATGAAAGTGAATAGTGAAATAATCATTCTCTTTAGCAGCCAGTTTGCTTCAGTTTTGTCAAAATAAGCAAAAAACATCGCTAATGAATTATTCATTTGCAAGTGGATAATTCGACCTCATTAAACCCGTATTCATGTGAACTTCAATTGAACACCTTAGCTAGAGATGGGTTATCCATGAACTAGGCGTGTTCAGCAATTTAAGGAAAAGAATGTAAACATTGGAAGTGAAACAAGGAAACCATTTGGTTGACTGATTCGATCTTCAAAACTCATTCTTATACCGGTAAAACGATCATTAACATATCGTTTTAACCTATAATATGAAATCAAACAGACCTAGAAAAATCCAACTGCACGAGTTCGCTATCTATCTATATCTATGTTTATGTTTATATCGAGTTATATGACCGTCGGCAGTCTACGGAAGGTCGCCTCGATGGTTAATTAGATGGCGTCTAGACTAAAATACACACGAAATGCTGATTCATACTATCGACTCTATGCATCGTAAATTGTTTATTTTATGCTTTTTTATTTGGATGTACGTTTTAGTATGTTATGAGTCGAATATGAGAATTTGGGTCAAATCAGTGAACATGATCGAAAGCTAATGCCCTTTAAGTTTTAAACTGAAATACTGTTTTGAGGTTTTCAACATTGTCAATTTATTCTTAATTAGTTTTATCTTGTAATCTTAACTCGTCTTGTTCGTGGTTGAAGTGTTCCGGTATTCCACATACAACTATCATTCTTATCTCGAAAAAGTTCGAGTGTACTTTGTTATTATTCTTATTATCATTTGGTCAAATTGAACAGATTCATGCCTCAATCCGTATGAAAATGAGAAGATATGATATTATTGCAAAGAAGACAACTTTCAACCAGATACCAAATGACGTGCATGAATTCATTTTAAAACTAATAGAAATCCATGAATATCAGTTTTTTTAATTTGGCGTTGATTGTAACAATATAAGTGTATGTAAGCTGCGTCCATTCAAGTAATGTATTATCTATAACTATAATTAATATACTGTGAACTATTTCTCAGATAAACGCCAGTGACAGTAACCTAACAATGATAAAATTAATATTCTATTCTTCAACTACACTTTGCTCACTGTCACTTTCGTCTATGGCATGCTGCATCTTCAAGAAGCTCCTCAAATCTGGACTCCATGTGTGATGTCCAGATTATGTCTTGTATTCCCTAGATACAAGAGTATACAGCCAATGTGCGCAAATTAACATGTTCTCGTCCGGAATATGTATTTAACTTGCGCTGGACGTTTAACAGTCATCCATCATTATGAGACAAACAACTCATTTTAGTAAAATGGTGTGTTTCTTTGATATCCAATATTCTTTTATTTTCTTTTTTCCCAAAATGTAAAATAATAGACGCGCCTAAATATCTGCTCAAAAGATTTTAAAATCATTAATTTAATTATGTTTAAATTCATTATTGTACTTTAACTTTAGAGGAGATATGATTGATAGTTGTTTGAAGAACGTCCAGTGGCAAATACTTCATGCATATTTATGAGGGAGAGCAATTTAGAGAATTAATTTCAAAAGGCAACAAGAAATTGCATGTGTTGTCAGTGAAAATAAGAGAAAAGTCTCTAAGAGGGAGCGGGGATAAAGAATCATAAGACCAATAAAATAACACCATGAACATATAGAGGCGAAAAAAGGAAAAACAATAACAAAATATAAAAACAGGTAACTACAGATTGAACACGAACCTCAGGCCACCACAAAACCGACAAAAATCAGAAATATGAAGATATCTCATAGATAATTTATGCATAATAAGCAGCCATTTTGTTGGTCGCTTGTAGCAGTCTCACCCAAATTTAAAAGAGACCACCAAAAGGGACAAAATAAACAATTACTCCTTGTATGCATTCTGACCAATTATGCACGCTATTCCGCGTGAATATCAGCTATTTATTTGAAGTTACCCAAGCTGTAACATAGTTTTGTTTCATCTTAAATTTACTTCAGTTTTCATTGCAAACAAATATTTTTCTGGTTGAAAGTCACGGACAGTATACACCATGCCCTCTCATGGCCTCGTAATTTTATTTTTATGAAAAATATATTGAAAAGCTTATTCAACCACTGTGCAATATGATATAACAATTCTCACGTGATTTCTTACATCCTATGTCCTACGATTTTCAATGTATATGTTATTGTTCATAATTCTGTAATTTGTTTTCCCCATCCGTAGTAATTATTTAAAATATTAACTTGGCATGCCATACTCGATAGAAAATGCGGACGTGAAAGAAAGCACTTCATCAAAGCATCAACATGGGATTACATTCCATGGAGGTTACATTCGACGATTTCGTCTTTATAAAACAAAACTAATACGTGTATCTAAAAGGACATTTGTATTAAAATTTAATGTTGGCAGCTATATCGATCTGCTGAATGTAGAATTTAACGGAGAAAAACTACTGCTCTAATTTAAAACCGTCCTATTTTTGTTTCAACTTTGCATAGAATAGACCGGGCTAATTATTACAAATAACGTGAAATGAACTTTAAAATGATTTACAAATTCACAATATTTATTTCCACCAATTTGTCTTTTTTTGTAATACAAACAGTTATGAGGACGTATCTATCACATCTGTGTTTAAAACCCTCGCCTGGTCGGCGGTTAACGAAGCTTCGCTAAAACAAAGACTTGCTATTCCATTTTCTTCTTTTAGTTTGTAATAAATAGATAAAAATATAATCATAGCATTTATTTCTATTTATAACGTTTATAGCAATTGTACCAGTTCTTGATACAGTTAATTCGTCATAGAATGTATCGTACATCGGAAATGGCGGCGTTGAATCAGGATTTGCTTGTTAGCAAAGTTAGATTTTCGATGTGGCCACAGGCCTCGACCACGCTAAATATTATTGCAAACTGAGTCAAAATGCCAAACAATCAAAATAAGAGTAAAATTACTTTGGTCGAGGCCTGTGGCCAATGCGAATTTTAACAAGGAAGTGTGAAATTCTTTAAGAATTTGGACATTTTGAGCGTTCCAGTTCGATTTCGGGTATAACGTCACATTAATGACGTCACAAAAATATGATTTTATACTATAATAACAAATAACGATATACATAGATATGTTTTAGCTTATTTCTCTTTTATTTTTGTCACCTCACAGGGCCAATATAGGCACTTCGTGGCCATACTCCTTTTCACTGTGTACAATTTTCGCTGAACGGCTGTATCGTATTGTTAGAGATGTAAACAATATAAACTTGTTTAACTGACAGGTAATCGAATACAAATATTTATGAGTACTACAAACAAAAATACACATAATTCACAGAACTTTCAAGGAACGTAAATTATGCACATTGGGGCATGCTAAAATTGAAGGTTTTGATCATTACAGATATACAATTGATCGGGTTATGACACCAATCAATAGATCGTCGCTTATTAACATTCCTTAACATGTCGCTGATTGCTGTGTTGTCAACAGGGGTGAAATGTATGATTAGCCAACTTGATTATTGTGAAAGCAGAGATCTTGATTAAGTATACCTTTTCTTGTGATCTGTCGAACAACACAAAAGACTCTATATTTAACACTATATTATTTGAAACTTTCAAACATTGATAAATCCTGGACTTTGCAGGAAAAAATACGCGGGATCAAATTTTGGCGTTTCTTTAGCAGCCACGAACAAATCGAAAATTAAACACACGCAAAAAAAAAAAAAAAACCCGATATACAGTATACTGAAACCAGGGATCATATCCAAGTGGTAAAGTTGAAGATATTCCTTCGAAAGTATTACGGACACTATCACGAGTTTGTTTTCCGTTATAAAATATCTGTGTCACAGATGCACAAGGATATGTTCCAATTGTTGTACCTGTAATCCTATCCTCTTTTTCACAAAATTGTGACATCACCGAATGATACTTATCACAATTTGTACTTTCCATTCCGGAGCATCTACGATCAACCATGGGTCCTTGTGGGGTTGATGTTGCTCAGTCCTAAGTTATAATAAATTTAATTTTGAGGACATGTCTGCATTTCGTAAACTTCGGCTTTTTATTTTTGGCATGGCGTTGTCAGTTTTTTTCCTGTCCCCTTGGTATCTTGCCCCTGTTGTTTTAGACTGGAGCAATTTATAGCTTGACTTATTACAGAAACACCGGTCTATCTGAAGGACTATATGCTTACTGCTAATATATATATGTTTGTTTTGCTACCTGTATTATTGATATTTTATCTCAATAAGGTATAATCCATATTTTTTTCATAATGTCTGTTAGACCATTTTTACATTTTGATGGATGACCTTTGATCGAAGGAGAAACCTTCAACCAACGTTTATGACGTAATTGTTATCAGTTATTTATTGTCATTTCATGATTCTTGTTTTATGAATGCATGATGATCCATGTTCTAAAATGTAACTGATTAAAAAGAAATTTGAAAAATGTTCCACACATTTTGTTTCTGATTCTCAATTCGCATACTTTCTGATACAATATTACATTCTATCACGGTCGTCAATTTTTTTCAGATTTTGCTATTCTTACTGTTCACCTGTATTAATCATTGACAATCACTAAAAGAGGTTCAAGTACATTCAAATTAACATGTGGAGGGGGTATAAGTTATCAAATTTATGTTCACAGATTTGACAACAATTCTCATATTTTATTTATAACATGCTCAAATGTATATCAAAATTAGAAAAACGTACAGAAGAAACAATTAACAATCCATTAGCTCGCTATAATGCATCAGCATTTCGTACGTATTTTAAACCTGACGCCATCTAATTATCAATCGAGGTGACCTTCGATGACTGCCGATGGTCATATCACCCGATATAAATATAAATATAAATAGATAGCGAGCTGCAATCGGATTTTTATATGTCTGTCTAGTTTCATGTTAAAGGTTAAAAATGTTTGTAAATCATCGTTTTCCCTTTATAAGAAAGATTTTTTATAGGCCGGATCAGTCAATAAAATGGTCATTCCCAGTAGCTCCCTTGTTTCTCTTTTTAATGATGACATACTTTTCTTTTAATGAATGAACATGCTGACCACCACATGCTGCACACACGCGCAACCCCTCTCCTCTAAAGGTCAAATTAAAAGTTACATGGATGTTTATTTCTTAATTCCGCTTTTATAAATGTATGACACAAAACCAAAAATCATATTCTATTTTTTGTCGAATTCATAGTTAATGCATCTTTAAGAACTTAACTCTTCCTTTCAATGCTTCGAATTATCATGTATAAAAATCAACCTTTTTAGTTTATATGATTTAAATAATACATTATTAAGTTTCAATTTTCAACATAAAACGAATTCTGGTACATTTACTTGAAATTAATGTATCAGCTGGAACGGTTGGTATTACAGCTGATGTTCAATTAAATCTATATTCGATAAGGTGTGCTACTTTTGCTGTTACTTTTGCTTTTTACAGTTTTCACTTATATACAAAAATTGCTGGCAAAAATTAAACTAATTTGAGAAAAAAAAAAAAACGTCATTTGAGAGCAATAATACTTATACGGAGTTGACTAACGATGTTGTCAATTTGACACGCTTGTAGTTTTCTACTTAATGATCAATTTTTAAGGGCAATTACTCCTTTAAGAAGTCAACTGACCATTTCTGTCGTTTGACATAGTTGTAGCCAAAGTTTGGTTGCAATTGGTCTGGCAGTTTCAGAGATGATTTCTGTTAAAATTATCGATCAAACAGTTAAAACGTGCTTGCTTAGTTTGTATGGTCGAAAGAAGAAACGTATTTGTTTTTGGTGAACAAACATGTCATTTAATTTAAATTATGACATTAATATTCTAAATAATATCATTAGGACTTTTAAATTTTTTTCCCCAAATGAACTGTTTAGTAGAATTTGAGCAAAATGAAACCCACACATAAAAAGCAATGTGTACATTTGGATTTTTATTAACAGTTACTAAAATCAAAATATATGACAATGAAACATTAGATCTGGTCAGTCTTTCTTGACTGGTACAGTTATGTTGCTGTGATATTTACGTATAGCCTAAATCTTCTTTTCTGCATGTGAAAACCTCATCAAAGATACCAGGTTCTTAATTTGTTCGCAAGACTCTCATTTCGTTTACATATGTCTTATTAATGATGCTCAAATCAAAATAGTCGGAAGACTGAATTAAGTACGAAGACTTACGACTTCGTAAGAGAAGTCGGATAAATCAAATTACTACAGTTCAATTCCAGATTTTCATTGTTGTCAACATTTTGGTTTAAGTGTTTCAAAACCATGTTGGATAGCTGTCTCATTAGCAATAATATCACATCTCTTTATGTTTATAATAATGGGGTTCAGCGACATATATATGTTCATCCTCTATGGTGGTCAGAACATAAATTGTTATCCATGTATGTCCTTTGCATCCTTCTGAAGTGCAAAGAGTTCTCCGGAGATGGACGGATGTATATATTGAACTGAAGTTTGGTTCATTGTTGTAAAATATTGGGTTGAACGTCAAGTTTGCGTTTTGTTCCTTTTTGGTTTTACTTTGACTGCAATTTCGGCCAACGGACTTTAAAAGGGCCCGCTAAATGTTTTTCTTTGTATATATAATATTACAACCCACCAACAATACAATGGTAGCCAATATTCTGTTTGCATTGGATTAATCGTTATTCGTTATTATCACAGTCGCAAGAAGACTTATAGTAGCATCATTGATTCCATCCTTACAGATGCTGGCATCTAGAACAGAGCGTTCTTACAAGACAGTTTCTATGTTTCATTTGTAAAGCATATTGCTCCTCGTCAATTGAATGTAGTAACTGAATTTTATGAAGTTATGAAATC
This sequence comes from Mytilus coruscus, assembly GCA_017311375.1. Classification (NCBI taxonomy): domain Eukaryota; kingdom Metazoa; phylum Mollusca; class Bivalvia; order Mytilida; family Mytilidae; genus Mytilus; species Mytilus coruscus. The sequence goes on from CM029604.1 coordinate 53,060,836, forward strand.
ACTGGTTAAGATATGTTAAAGAATTGATGCAGCAATTTGTGTTAAATGACTTGTTTGAACTAACCTGTTCATATAAACCTCTCCCTACACAAAATTCACCTTATGCAACTGGATAGTGAAATGGACGCATAGCTGTAAAATATTACATATTGCAATGTTTTCATTAACAGTTATAAGGAAGTGAATTTTTATTGGGAAAAACTAACCAACCGGAGAAAGGAAACCTTACATGTTTTACCAAATTGATAAAAAAATATTTTATCATGATATTTTAATTTGATACTTTATCTTGAGGGATATTTTGGAAGCACATAAATTCGGAACACGGTATTTTATCAATATTTGCTCTATTTCAGCACTTTATCGTCCTATTCTTTCCCCTTATCTTAATTAACATTGGAGTTCAGCATTTTCGTTATACTTTTATACTATATAAAAAGGAGATGCAGTATGTCTAGTCAGCAGTTTATAGTCTTGTATGTGTTTGAGTGACATTAAGAGCTAGTTCATAATTTATTTGTAGTTTAATTGTATTTGTCACGCAGATATTTGTGAATAATTGATAGAGATTATACCCTTAAAAAAGAAGTGGAAGATGCCAAGAGAACAGTCATAACTGAATAATCGAAGAAAAACTGAAAACGCCATGGTAAAAAACAGAAATCTAAGAGAGAGCAACCCGAACCACACCAAAAATTGAAAAGTATACGGAAATTTGCAGGGCAGCACGAAGCAATTCTACAATAAAACTAATTTTTATTTCGTTAATCAATGCAGTACCTGAAAATACAATTTTATATAATGAATATATTCTGATGACTTCATTATTGAAAATTTCGTCAACTCGAAAAAAATTAAAGTATTTAAGCGATTAATAATCTTTAAGTCTTGCTACGTTTCCTATTGAAAAAGGCAAAATACAAATAGAGATGTCAACTGGAAGCCATTTATGGTACTATTTATGTGTCATTTTATTTGATTCGATGTGTTTTGTTACTTTATATAGATGGAAATATTGGATTAACATTGTATTACAATCTATTTTTATTAGAATGATAAATCTTCTTTATCATCTCGTTGGTGTCATAATTATTATATATCGTTGGATTGCATCTAAGATATGAACACAATTAACATATATCTGTCTAGACAGGGAAGATTGCAAGATATCAACAATTGTGCAAAGTCTTACGCTATATTATTAATTCAAAATATGTCGCTTAGGTTTTTGGTATATGATATCGAACAGTGTATACGCTTTTGAAACTGACACCGCTTAAACGGATATTTTATTTTGTTAGAGTTGTCTCCCCGAACACTGTTTTTCTTGTGTGTACTGCTCCTTCGCAACCGTAAACGATTACGACAAATATATTTTATCAAATTGCTCGTTCCATCATCAGGATGTTTTCATTAATTTTGACTGAAGATGTATAGAGATTCCATATGAGAGTTATTTCCCATTATGCATTAGACATAAGTGATATGCATTTGTAATTGGTAAACCATGAGTGATAGAGACCTAGGTTATTTTGATTTTAGGACCAAACAAAAAGAAAATAAGGTCAAGGTCAAAGGTCAGGGTCATATACTAAAATTTTGATTTTGGCTTATTTTAACTTTTTGTCAAAAACCGTATAAGATATAGGCAACATATTTTTACTAAATTGTTAGTTGCAACATGTCGAATAGAATATTACAAGAGAACAAATTCAGTTTATGCATTGTCTGCGTATTTAAGATAATTTCTCGACAGTGGCACTGGTAACAAAATATTTCAAATCCAAAAGTATCAAAAGTTGATGATCAGTTAACTCAAAATATGTAAACTAAAAGAATGATACAATTAAAGGTCTTTTCACTTCTCACGATTTTTTTTGTTATGAAAATATTACAATTCGGTTTAAAATGTCATTTCCAGTGCCATATGATAGCTGATTGTTTGCTGATTCCAAATATATACGGTTTCTTTACAATTTTGTTTGAAATAAAGGAGGTAATTTGTCACTTCCGGTCTGAAAATGTCAATTCTGGTATTATTTGATGGTTTATTTGACACTGCTTCCAAAAATATATTGTTCTATATACTTTTACATAAAATAAGTATAAAAATAGCAACTTCCAGTTTACAAAAGGTCACTTCCGGTTTGCTTTGTCAACGTCATAACCTAATGCACAAAGTCCTATGGCTTTATTGTGTATAAATATGAATTTAAAGCAAAGGTCAAAATCTAGAACGTTAAATTTACCTATGACTTGACCTCATTTTCAAGCTCGTAAACTAAGGACCTCAACTCAAAAGACCCCAAGTCTTTAATATGTATGGTAAATCAGTTTTATCACTTTACGCATAATTCTAAAAAAAACTCTTATTTAACTCTACATGTCCTTTCAAACAAAATTTATGAGTAACGACATGTTGCAACTAACAATTTAGTAAAAATATGTTGCCTATATCTTATACGGTTTTTGACAAAAAGTTAAAATAAGCCAAAATCAAAATTTTAGTATATGACCCTGACCTTTGACCTTGACCTTATTTTCTTTTTGTTTGGTCCTAAAATCAAAATAACCTAGGTCTCTATCACTCATGGTTTACCAATTACAAATGCATATCACTTATGTCTAATGCATAAGGGGAAATAACTCTCATATGGAATCTCTATACATCTTCAGTCAAAATTAATGAAATCATCCTGATGATGGAACGAGCAATTTGATAAAATATATTTGTCGTAATCGTTTACGGTTGCGAAGGAGCAGTACACACAAGAAAAACAGTGTTCGGGGAGACAACTCTAACAAAATAAAATATCCGTTTAAGCGGTGTCAGTTTCAAAAGCGTATACACTGTTCGATATCATATACCAAAAACCTAAGCGACATATTTTGAATTAATAATATAGCGTAAGAAAAAATTAGGCGGAAGAAAAAAATGAAAAATTAAAACCCAATTGTTCAGAGAACAATTGAAGGTTTTTCCACTCGTAAAGATCTATATTGATATGAAAATAATAAAATTCGTTTTAACATGTTATTTCTAGCGTCAAATGATAGATTTTTGTACGCTGATTCAAAAAATATAAAGTTTATATACAGAAAAAGTTAAATTAGGGAGATAATTTGTTACTTCCTGTTTAAAAAAATTACTTCCGGTATTATTTGTATGTTTACTTGACACTGATTCCAAAAATATATGGTGCTATATACTTTTATATTAAATAAAAACAAAAAATAGCTACTTCCGGTTTACATAAGGTCACTTCCGGTTGGGTTTCTACGGTCAAATGACTTGCAACCTAATACAAAAAGTCCCATGGCTTTATCATATATACAAAAGTCATAATTCAGAACGTCAAATTAACATATGACCTTGAGCTCAATTCCAAGGTCATAACCAAGGACCTCAAATCAAAAGACCCTAGGTCTTAATTATATATGGTTAATGAGTTATATCACCATAAGAGTATTTTCATATACAAGAGGGGAGAAAACTCTAATTTAATGTTAGCATACTCTTTAAACCAAAATGTATGTGTTACGACATGTCGCAACTAACAATTAAATAAAATATGTTGTCAATTTCTTAAACGGTTTTTGAAAAGAAGTGAAAATAAGCCAAAATCGAAATTTATAATATGACCTTGACCTTTGACCTTGACCTAATTTTATTTTTTTTGACCAAGGACCTCAAATCAAAAGACCCTAGGTCTCTATCACTTATGGTTTACCAATTTCACATGCATATCACTTATATCAAATGCATAAGGGGAAATAACTCTCATATGGAATCTCATTACGGCTTCGGTCAAATTAATCAAAACATCCTGAGGATAAAACGAGCAATTTGGTAAAATAAATTTGTCGTAATCTTTTACGGTTGCGAAGGAGTAGTATCCACAAGAAAAACAGTGTTCGGGGAGATAACTCTTACTAAGTGAAGTTTTTTGTTTCGCGGTGTCAGTTTCAAAAGCGTATGATCTTTACGATATCATATACTAAAAATCTAAGCGACATATTTGAAAACAACAATACAGCGGAGGGAAAAAAATTAGGTGGAAGAAAAAAAAAATATATAAATCAATTGTTTCAAAAACAATAGTTAAACGGTCTTTCTCCCCCCGAAACATGATTAATTGATTTTTTTGATTGATTGATTGATTGATTGATTGGTTGGTTTGTTGGTTGGTTTGTTGACTGATATACTAATTAAACACATGGGATAGGGTCTCTTGGAATAAGCGAAAACGAAACAAATGCGATCTTGGACCCTGTATTAAACAGATTGATTGATTAGTTGGTTGGTTGGTTGATTGATTGATTGATTGATTGATTAATTGGTTGAAAGTTGGCATGGCACTCTCTCTATGCGAGGCCTCGGACTTAACGTCCATAATCTGACCGACTACGTGGCTGCGTACTTGACACATCCCGCACTCCCAAACAGATAGCCTCAGGATTACCTAATGAATAAAAATCCTTACATCTTCTTTTTACAAAAAGTTCTCTATTTTCTACGGGAACTCGTACTTCATGGTTTCTTTTATGTGTTGTGTGAGCATTTTGTTTGAACTTGTACGAAAAAACTTAGTAACATTTTGTCGTGGAAGTTTCACTTTCTATATTTGGATATGGAATGTTTTATTCTAATTTTAGGTCCGCGCGCGCGGTGGTGTTTGTGAAGTCACGTGACGCTCAAATATATATGTCTGGAGTCAATTTCTTTTCAGGGGAGACTGTTGAACAGAGCACATGTGTATTGATCGGACAAACACGATCACTATTGGTTTTATTATTTACAGGTCATTGATGTCTGATCATGCATGCATTTTACGTACAACTGTTTACGGGAGCACGGATTTGTATTTTAATGCATGTTTAGAAATTTGATTGTTGGATTTCAGTAATATTTACGAACTTGGGAGCCATTTCTACGTCATTGATGTTGATTTCTCAATCAAGCGGAAGTTTGTACAGAAGAGGGATTGCAATTTTACAGTAAAATGTTCGGGACTGAACTTCAAGGCGAAATGGGATTCCTCCAGAAAAAAAAAAAAAAAAAAAAAAAAAATTAAAAAGGAGGGTGGGGGTGGTCGAGGATGATAAATTTAAGATAATATGCATGTATTGTATCATAGGTCAAATTTATTTGTTCAGTATATGTTCAATGGTGTTAATATGTCCTTTGATTGAGTTAAGCTATTTCAGTTGATATTTTATAGTGTGTCTTTCTATGTTGTGATGTTACACTATTGTTTCAGAAAAAGGGTGAAGGTTTGGTACCATTAAAACGTTTAAACCCTCTGCATTTGTTTGCACCTGTCCTAAGTCAGGAATCTGATGTTCAGTAGTTGTCGTTTGTTGATGTGGTTCATAAAAAAGTGTTTCTCGTTTCTTGTTTTTTATATAGATTAGACCGTTGGTTTTCCCGTTTAAATGGTTTTACACTAGTAATTTTTGGGGCCCTTTATAGCTTACTGTTCGGTGTGAGCCAAGGCTCCATGTTGAAGACCGTACTTTGACCTATAATGGTTTACTTTTATAAATTTTGACTTGGATGGAGAGTTGTCTCATTGGCACTCATACCACATCTTCTTATATCTATATACATCATGATAACTGCAAAGTTTGAAGCTATACTTAGTCAGTTTTGTTCATTTTACAGTTTCAGTGGCATGGAACCCCTAAATCAATGACGCGTACCATTTCGACAAAAACTTTCCAGTTATATTATGTCGCGACTAACATTTTGGTCAATTTCTTTTTGTACGGCTTACGGTTTATGTGTTACAAAAACATAACGACAAATTTATTTGGTAAAGGTAGATAACTCCTATAAATTCTCATTGGATCGCTTCAATCCAAATTAGCCAAATATTCCTGAGGATGTAATGAACAATTCAGAAAAAGAATTTTGTCGTTATCTCTTTCTGTTACGAAGGAGATCCACACACATGATAAACAGTGAATGGGGAGATAACTCTTACAAGGGAAAGTTTAAGGTTAAGCGGTGTCAGTTTCAAAAGCGTATAAACTTTTCTATACCATATACAAAATATCTAAGCGACATCTTTTAAAATAACAATACAGCGCATGAAAAAAATTAGGCGGAAGAAAAAAAAAAAAAAAATAATAATCAGAACAAAAGCAAAAGGTCTTTCCACGGAAAAGTGGAAAGACCTTAATATGACTTAAGGAACATTTGTAAATCGGAAAAATAACCTTCGAATTTTACAAGGTTAAAATATATAAGGAGCTACCTTTTATCACGAAAATCATGACAGGAAAAGCAATCTCTGGAATATCGTATCCAAAGGGAGACTTATACTTTATATGTAGGTGAATCAACAAGTTAAACTGCTTACACACTCTTCTGCATAATAGTTTACGATTTTACAACTTCATATGAATCATTAAATACATTAAAAAAAAAGTTAATCCACATACTTTTTAATAGACACAAGTCATACTAGTATATCATATTTCCATATTGCCTTTCAGTTGGGCGTTATTGACAACATCATAATTTAGATAAAAGCTACCCAAATCAATCCTTGACGTGGTTGCCCCCTAAAACTGAAGATTGGTTATAATATACGCGTCTTATTTCGAGGGCGTGGTGGTCTAGCCCTTTTCTAAGAATTCTGGTGTTATGATATTTTTTGTTCGTGTAACTTAATTGTTATCACTAGTACTGTAAGACGAAATAAAGTGTTATTTAGTAAAAAGGATGTAAATGCCTACGAGCTACATGTAGCGCTCTCAAGCATAACACCTTTTTTAAAGGTATTTTTAGGAATATTTGGCTTGAAGTGCATTTAGGATAGGTGCTCTTTAACTCAACAATTGATACTGCTTGACATGAAAAATGAACGGTTGTTTTCTTTGATCACTTCGTAACGCTAAGTGATTACAAGTACTGCAATGTCTGCAAGTGATATGATGGTCAATAACTGCCAAGTCAAATTTACATGATTGAATTCTCAGTTTTCTTATAAAATTGAATGAAACCGCGTACTCCGCGACAAGATTCATGTTAACAAATAAATTCTGAATTCATGTAGAAGAACTTCTACCAAAACAATCATCATAAATTAGCAAGTCCTTTGATAAACAAAATAAATATGAAAAAATTCAGTGTAGTTTACAAATCTTATGCCATAAAAAATATCGTAAGAATTCTACAAATACATGAAAATAGACCTTGCGTATTACAAAGGGAATACAGTACAGTATATTTGATAGAGATGAAAACGAATGATTTTACTTAGAGTAAACATATACGTGCGTTCTCTATTTTTCATGTTCTAGTAATGCCAAATCCTAATGTCTATCAGATATAAAATAATGAGATCACGATAAAAATAAATAAATAAAAAAAAAAATGCAATTTCAAAACAAAGTGAAAGCCCACTTTGCAAATCTGTAGCCTCGTCTGTTTATGTTCAAATGGCATATCTTAATGTGTTTTGTCAATTGTCAATTGGCATTTATTCTGTTTCAAACAAAACATTATCTGAAACAGATACCTTCAATATTTTTGTTACGTTAGGAGGACGTGTTTTTATCAAGCAAACATCATTCATAAGAAAATTAACTGTGTTCCTCGTCTAGCACACTTGTTCCTATAATTATACGAAACAGACTTTTTACAGGAGGAAGGGAAAGACGCTAGCCTTATTCTTAAAGTTCACATTCCGCTTTATAGATGATGACCTTTCAAAAATTAAAAAGGTTTGGTGACTATAATGTACGCATCTCTTCCATCGAACTTAAAATAAAGGATATAACAGATAAAGAAACGTCTTCCACATATCTAGAAACTGGCACTAAGGTGGGTAGAGAACAATCATTTAAGACAAAGAGGATGATATCAGCCGCCTTTATAATTGTGAAATTTCAATTTTAATGCAACGCCATTTCAACAGCGCCTACATGGTGAGCATTTATCCGAGTTTTAATGCTATACATTACCTGGCGTTTTCTATCATAATTTTCTTGACCGTGGAATGTTGCCTACACTGAAATTATTAAAACATGGGATCCAAATGGTAAAATTGAAGCCATCCCTTCGAACATTTGACGGACGCCTGTATGGTTGACCGTGATGGAATATCTGTGTCATAGATTACCATGGATACATGTATGTAATATTTGTCATTCACAATCCCATCCTCTATTCCACGATTAAGACAGAACTGAATCAGACTTATCACTATTTGTATTTACCATGAGACATAGTCCACGATAGGAACATAATCTACTTACCCTTCAAGAGAACCTGAAATCACCCTCTGTTTTGGTCGACCTCATATTGCTCTGTCTTAATATAAGTGTTTTATACATTGTTTTGTGAACTTGTCGGCTTGTCATCTTTCGTATTTTAGCCATGGCGTCAATTTGTTTTTTAACTTATGAGTTTTGACTGTCCCCATAAAATCTTCCGCCTCTCTTTTAGACTTGCGCTATTTAAAGCTTGAATCATTGAAGAAACACCGTTCTATGTTGAAAACTATATGTTGACTTCTAGTAAGTATCTTTGCTATCTGTATCATTGGTACATAATTGTCTCAATATGGTAAACCCCACATTTCCCATTCATATTATTTACAAAACCATGCGTATGAATTAGGTGATGATTAGCTCCAATTGTTTTACTGACACAGTTTTTATAAAATTTGTCCTGTCTTTTCATGCTATTTGTTTGACCATATCTACAATTTGATTGCTGACCAATGATAGATGAAACAAGCTTCAACTTTACGTTATCGTTATCAGTAAAATATTTACCGTTTCGTGATTTTTGCTTACGCGGATCACTCGGATTATTCATCTTGAACATGTTTGCATAGATAATAGATTTAAAGAAAGTTTATGATTATTGTTTGTACTTGGATAGGTACAATGTATTATGTTGTCCCTCCAACAAAATGTAAATTCAGAAATTATTGCGAGGTTTTTATAAATGCAAATAATGCGACTGAATGAGTTTCGCAATAATAAGAACTCTCATTCTGATATCTGATACATATAACTGTATGTAGATTTTCATGAAACCGCAATAATTAATCTTGCATTTTAGTCTATTCTGCCTAATTTGCAATAATAAATGCACGCAATAATTTCTGAATTTACAGTAATCGTAGTAGTTATTTTTTATACAAAATGTTACATAAATTATTTAACTGATTTACAATTTGCATAATTTCTGATACAATATTCCTTTCCATAGCGGTTTTCAATTGTACAGGTGTTGTCAATATGAACAAAGCACATAGTCTTTATCTAATATTTCTCATTTATTCTTCATTCACTCACAATCATGAAGAGATTCTCGCCAACATACAGACACATGACCATGTTGCGGGTGGATCATTTCTTTCAGTACTTCACTCACATTCAGCGCTTCTATATGTCTAGTTAAACAAGTGACCTGTTCTAGATTTGTTTATATCCAGTATACAATGGTAATCTTTTGTATAATGTTCAACAAATTTTTTTGGAACGTTCGTTTTCTGGTAAACGTTCATGATTTAAAGTGCTAAACGCAAATAAGTGTATCAGCTTGGAGCCGCTGACATAACAATTACTATTCAATAAAATATGAATTCGATATGTTTTGTGATTCTAATAAAAAATATATACTGTAGGCTCTTTGTTGCAGAATAATTTATTTTTCACAGTATGATAAACCTTCTTTATTATCTTATTAATGTCATAATTATTTTTATGATTTATTTGATCGTACATCAAATGCGAACTCCATTGATAATATGTACTATAGTCTGTGAAAATGACATATTTACAAACATGGAATATTGCATGAAATAATAACTGAGTAAAGTCAAATTTGATTTTAATAGATAATGCATATTTTAAGGTGTTTCTTGTCGTATAACACACCGAGAGGTGACAGGATTGATCAAATGAAAGACCGACCGTAGGGAGGTCTTCTTTTGGGCAATTCTGGCACCCGAGGTGTGTTTTACGACAAGAAACACCTTAAAATATGCATTATCCGACTTATTATATACCGTCAAAAAATACTATTTTCTGCAAATGATTTGCATGATTTGAATCCTATTTTACCGATTACACTAAAGTGGGATATTTTTTTTTGGTGGTTTAGATTTTAATACGCCCTACGGGTCATTTATAATGTGAAATAAAACTCACTAATTAATCTAGATGTAAACTTTAAAAATCATTATCTAGTTACAATACAAATATTACTGTAACAGCATGAAGCAAGACACAAATGAATTGTTAAGGTGTATGAAAAATACAAGTCACTGCGTAAGTAATTTATTGTATCAACTTAGTTTATGAAAGGGAATGCTATGCTTTTTTGGATTTTTTATCATGACATTTTTATCGCAGAAAAGCAGAATATTTTTTCAACAATTTTAACGAACTATTCAGAATTTTGTTTTTCTCTGTATAGTCTGGCAATACATTTGTTTTTTAAAACTGAGAATCAGGATTAATATTATGCTGCCACCACCCACCCCATTATATAGTACGTGGCTGTTATTCTACAGAAATAAGAACATTTGATCATTTGGTATAGATTCTAGGTACTGACGTTGTTTATCATCTTAATTACGTGTTAAAGTGTTCTTTTATTTGTCTTTGAGAGAGTACGAACTCGTGATACATGTACATGTAACACGAAAAACGAATATCCATCGGTCAAAGAATGATATCCGATACAGTGTGATTCAATAAGATTTTCAAAATCCTACACACAAATGTTTTAATTCTGGCTTTTTAAAAAAGTGTTGCATTATTAAAGTCATCTCACATAATGTCCCTTTATCGAGGCGTTAGATTAAAAAAAAAAAAAAAAACTTTTTTTTTTAAAGTTAAATTGTGCGTTTTTGGCATTTCAGTCTAATAAAAAACAGAGGAAAGGATTGTTTCTGCCTGAACGCTAACAAAGATAGCAATTAAAAAAGTAAAACCCCAATTGGCAATAACACACGATAGCTATCAAACGAATGAGAAATGTTTAAGCAAACTATAGTTTGCATTTTAATCAGAGAAAATAATAACCTTATACAGGTCATTATTTTATGCCTTGACGCAAATTTCATTGACACCTGGTATCGTCCAGGTCGATTCTTTAGAAGAAAGACCTATCGTTCTCAAAGAAAATAGCTCCATATAGGTATATAAAAGATTGCGAATTTTATGTCATGCACAGTATGAACATTTTTATATATGATTAACAATTTAATCCTAGGTATATGTGCCTAATTTTGGTTTCTGACTTTCGTAATCTTATAATTTTGTAAGGAAATTAGATGCAACAAGAAAATGGGCGGCAATTTTCTCCGATATCATAGAAACATTATCGTTTAGTATCAATTTAAGAGCACACCCCCCTTTATCACGGATTTCATTATTTTCACGTGCAATATTATAAAGAAAAGATGATCAATTCTTGTTATCATACAGCTTGAGAATAGCAGGATTTTAATTAAGGTATTTATGCAATAATACACTAAAATCTGATTCAGATGCTTTTGTTTTATTCACTGATTTGATGATCTAATTGTTAGACATGTCAGCCTCATATGAATTCATTTAAACTGAATTGTGTGATATAAACTTTCTTTCAAAACCCTCCCCTTTCTCCCCAAAACCCAAAATTATTTTATGTGTATAAAATTGCAATTGTCAATCTTCTCAGTGTCCACGTTATGTTTTAATCTGTAAAATATTGGTATTGATAGCCAATGAAAATCACCGCCAAGGTGAATCGCCAGCTAAAATTAACGAGCCATTCGCTATTAATTGTAACTCCAAATCGGGTCATTTAAACTATCTTGATTCGTAAATCTATTAAAGAATATTGACCAGTTACCTTCGTCATGGTCAGATTTACACTTAAAACATGATCATTCCAGAATAATGACATGTATGAATAAAATGACTGCTAAAATAGCTCTCGGTTGGTGGGATGTTTGTTTCGCGAAAACAAGCAAATCAGCTTTATGGCCACTTTGTTTTATTTCTGTGTGCATATATTAGAACAGAGCAGTATGGTGTACTTGAATTAGGCATTTGCTTGTTAGCTCTTGTCGAGTTTATCTGCATGCATAATCTGGAATAAAACAAATTATCGATAAGTCTAATGTCATATATTCCTTGCAGCAGACCTGAATAGATGTAGCTGTGTATTTATGCGCTAACACAGTCAAATGAAAACCCTTTCAGGAGAGTCAAACACCTGGGATCAACCTATGTACTTCTTGGTACTTCCAGAATTATTATAAAAACATATAATGTCATCATGAATTATTGATACCGCAGTAAAACTACGCCATATATTGTTACCGGTTTGTACAATAAACTCATCATTGATACCAGGATTAAAATTTTGTACGCCTATCTCGCGTTTCTTCTACAAAAGACTCGTCAGTGACGCTCAAATAAAAAAAAGTTAAAAAGGCTAAATACATTAATAAGTTGAAGAGCATTGAGGACCTAAAATTCCGGAATGTTTTGCCAATATTATACATTGGCTTCTACCAAATGACTTTTGATATGTAATTATTGCAGTTGTCTATCATCGTAGAGGAGAAATGTCGACTTATGTTGAATTAAACAATTAATCAGTGCCTTGGTAAAGCTTACAGATGCCTTTGCTTTCTTGTTTTGTAAATATTGATTGACAAATGGACAGAACAGACAAATAAATGACCATTTAATAATACAAATTGACGTGTTTTCTCATGTAAGGATCTAAAAGATAAGTTTGCTCTACTGGATAAAGTACAACTCTTGTTTAACGGAACCTTTAATCCTAAAAAGTAGGAATATAAATAACTAGATATATTGGCTTAACTACTTGATCTTTTTGAAATAAAAATATCTCTTTATTAATTTTGATGCATCTGAAGAGCTTTCTTTATTTAGACCCATCAGGAACGCCGAACCAAAAAAGGTTGAAATCCAATAAAAACGTGAATACTTAAGGAGATATATGAACAAAATAGACCAAAAAAGAATAGCAAAATCACCTAAGGTCCAGTGATACACTTCTGATTTCTAAAACAGCTACCGGGATGAAACGGTACAAATGTTTGCTAAAAACATATAAACAGCGTAAGCGAAAATGCCAAACCGCAAACATGTCCGCCTCAGCAACGAATCGACAAAATTCTGATAGACAAATAATATAAAAACATCAGATTGATTGACTCAGTGTGATGAAGTACTACAACAACTATTAATTCTAAGTGCAAAATGCTTAAGTTAAAAAAAAATTTAAATGTCACAGCAATATATCAATTGAGATTGTCTAATTTCAAGTCCACAACGGTTTTCCTTATTTTATACATCCACATATGTATATTGTTCTGTACTTATTCGATTAACCATAATAATAAACAGTGTACAATTTCGACTATCACTAAAAAGAGATATTGGAAATTTGAGAAATGATAAGCATTCATTCAAGCATCTTATACAACAATAAGAAGGTATTGTATGATTGCCAATGAAAAAATTCTCCACAAGAGACCAAAACGACGTAGAAGTAAGCAACTATTGGTAATCGTATTGCCTTCAACAATGAGCAAAACCAATATCGCATAGACGCGAAAACTAATGGCCTGATTTATGTGCAAAACAACAAACGAAAAAAATGATAAACATATATATGTATTATGTATACTATTTATGCAACTAATATGACAGACATGAACAAACGACAAACAAATTACAGGCTCCTGACTTGTGACAGGCACATACAGAATGTGGCGGGGTTCAACATGTAAGCCACATTATATCTAACTGTTATGCATTTAACATATTGTTCAGAAGGAACTAGTGGAGCAGATACTTTTAACCCTTTCCTGAGAATCTGAATTCACCACTTGTTTTTGTTGGGTTTACATGCTTCGTGTTATGTGGAGTTTTGTTTTTCTTTTCTTCGTTTTTCTTTTGACCATGTTTTTTTTCTGTTTTTCCTTGACATGATGATTTAATAATGCTTTGTTTTGTTTAGCACATAAATCTGATAATAAAAGTCAATTTAACAATTCTTAATGTATTAGCTGGAGACATGTATTCCTACTTATGGATACATGGAAACCGTGTAATTGTTAAAACACATTTTCACAAAAGTTAGAAAAAACTTAATGCAATTGTCATTCTATTTTCTAGAGATCATGGATATTGAACTCACGATCTCCCGCATACAAATACAAGGTGGGCACGGTACCACGGTACCAGTGAGGCGGAGAAGAAATTAAGATGTCTTGACATGAGTAGCAAAACAAATCGTTTTACTTGAATGCCATACAAGCCGCTTTTACCTTACCCAACTTGTCAATATAACGAAACTATAAACAACTGGCATACAAGTGGGAGGTTTTGCTAACTATAACACCAGGTTTAATCTTACATTTTCTTCGGAAATTGCATGTACGAAGTCAGGAATATGAAATTTGTTTTTCACTCGTTCCGTTGGTTGATAACGTTTGCTTTTGTCAGTATTTATGGAATTTCCCTTTTTTGAATTCACCTTGAGTTCGTTTTTTTTTGTTATGCCTTTCCGACAATTTACTGTCGAATATAAAACAAAGACTGGAAAAGCTTCAAGATGGAAATTATTAGTCTAAAAGTGAGGCGGAAGATACCTGACAACACCATTGCAACCTCCCCCGCCCTGCCCCCCCCTCAAAAAAAAAAAAAAAAAAAGACCGAAAGTCAAACAACAGTATGCAAAACACAACATAGAAAACTAAAGACTGAGAAACTCTAACTCAGTAGTAAAACATAATGGCAAATGTAAAAGCAAATATCTTGTTTATCTTGTTGAAGGACGGAAAATCATAATTTGTAAAAACAATAATGCTTAGAAAAACACTCCAATAAAAAAAATCTTTGTTAAATGACATCTTTGATTGTTTTTATGGAAAACATATACGTTTGGGGACTTATAATTTAACAACATTATAACAGTGATCCTTGTTTTGATGACTATAATATAATGTTCTCTCAATTAATAGTTCTAAGTTCTAAGTAAATAGTTTACAAAGATAAATAAAAAACACTATAACACGTAATTCAGATGATAAACAAGTCAGTACCTAAAATCTATACTTCAAGACCATCATGTATTATTTGTGAACTTGATACGGATTATTTATCAACAAGATCTTGGTATCTTTTTAGAAAAAGGACGAGACGTTCTTTGACATAACCCTGGTTCATCAACTTTCTGCTCAGACACTGGTGACATTTTATGAAGTCTGAGTAGCTGCTGCAAGCTCTTGAATACCGAACGAGTTGGGAAATGTATATCCCATATGCAGGTGAAGTTGGTATTTTGCTATTAAGGTGGGGGAAATTGATAATTTCAAAATTAAAATCGTCTCGTTTGTCATAGATTCTGGTACTGAGATGACCGCTTATGTCAAATTCGAGGTATAAGTCTAAAATGAGGCGGAAGAAGCCGTGTCTTTTGTTTCTTTAATTTCTTGTTCTGGAGGATATATTAATGGAACCCAATCAGAAAAGTTTTGATTGTTAATGGAAAGAACATCATCAATATATCTGAATGTGAAATTAAATGATCTGGCTTCTTTGAGAACTAACCTTTTCAGAAAAATGAAATGATTTCGATTCTTACGTTTTGATCTTTCCAATCTGAAAAGCAAAATTCCAGGAGTGTGTGTTCGATAAGAGGATTGCTGCTTACAAGGGAGCTATTGAACGAAGGGCTCATAGTTTTAGAGGAGGAGTCATCCTTTCGAATTGTTTATAGATGCCATCATGATTTGGTTGACCGTTATGAAATACTTGTCTTACAGATGACCGTGCATATATTCCATTTTTCTTAACCCGAATCCCGTATTCTTCTCCTCGATTGCGACTTATCAAGAGATTTTTCATGAGCAAAACGATTGATGCCAACAATGTAACAGAAACTGCTTACCATTACGAGCCCTTGGAATTTGATTTGGTTTGTTAGTTGTAGTTGCCCATGCAGTGCTCTGTGGACTGTTGTTTGTCAATTTGTCGGGTTTTGCTATAACTGCGTTGTATATTTTTCTACAACATGTGGATTTTGATTGATTGCATCATATCTTTTTCCCTTTTTTCAAAAAAGTATAAGAAAAATACCAAACTCCGAGGTAGATTACAAAAGGTCGAAATCCATAGCAACTGACTAAATCAAACGTGAGTCATAATCAACTAACGGACGAATGGAAGAAAACTAATAACCATTTATGTGATTTTATGCATGGCTTATGTCTTTATTTATATAGTCGATACAAAATCTCGAATTAGTATACATTATTATATAATTGTTTAGTGACCTAATAACATTCGACGGTTTTGTTTATGCTTCTGCCCCCTATGTATGGCTTATGTTAGTTTCTATTATTTTTAATGAGATGTCCGGTAAACTGAACACGTTGTCATGTATTCAAATTAATAACACTGGGTTGGGGTCCCCGCGATTTCTTTAGTAGTGTTTCTTTTGTAGTGTACCACCCAATCTGTTGCAAGTGTTTTAGTACTGGCATTTCAAATAATACATTTTTATTATAAATTTTTAATCTATAGTATAGGTTATTGAACTAAAACTGATTAATATAATTCCAATCATATCACGTTATTATCTGCATGATTAAAGTCGTTTCGTTGTTTCTTTAAGCTTGTGGTGACAATGTTTGTGTCAAAAGGTAATGACGTCGTTAAAAACTCTGAGCCAAAATTGCTGACTTAATTTTGCTGTCAAGTAATTTGTCTTTGACTTTTGGTCTCGAGCGTTCCTGATTACGGCTGTTCCTGAAAGACGTGTTTTCTTCGACTCATGATCTTTTTGGCCTTTTGGGTTTTTTTTGCCCCATTTCATACCGTAAAATGTTTGTTTCATTCGATTAGGAAATCCACTTTAATGTTTTTGTGACAAGATGCAGGATTCTTTCATACTGACCTATTCTGTTTTTATTTTTTTACACAGTCTTTAGACCAAAACCTGACTGCTAGATCCAAAAATTAATACGAATATATCAGTTAGTACTATTTTTTTCGAGGGGGATTTTAAAATCAATTACATTATTAAGGTTACTCGTTGTTATATTATAGATGGAAAAGCCAAGACAACTGAAGCAACAATCAATATTACCAACTCAAAGGACGAAAAAAAAAAACAACCCAAAATCCAAAGAAAACAGATGAAAGACGAATAATTTTTCACTGAAGACCTCGAATCTACAAAAACTAAAACTGAGCATCAACAAGTGGTCTGATATATTCTCTAAATGTCAAAGGGAAGAGTACACTGCACCTTAATAATTATATTGTACAGATAATTGCTTAGGTATTATCTAAAAGCTATTATTCCAACAAACAAGTTATTTATTCAGATAGTAGACAGATAATTGTCCGGTCAATTGATTATACGATTGAGAAAACCAGTCAACTAAATTACATGAAATCACATTTATCAATACGTTAGGTATTGCCTTGAAGAAAAGAAAAAGTCAAGCAGTTCCCTATGTTATTTAATATTCAAATATTGACGTTCACATACAATGATTCATATAGAAATTTCAGAATTTGAAACTCGACTCAATTCAATCGAAACAAGGGTGATGATGGTGATGATGATGATTGGCCTAAACACTGAAATTAAGATTTCAGTTGTCCTAGTTAATACGTATACATAATCTTATCATTTATTCTCATTGATTAATATTTTTTCGAGAATAAGATCATTAAGATTATCATTGATCCCGTTTGAAATCTTGTAATTGAAATAGTTCATATTTATAAACCAATTAAGGAGTGACGATCAGTACATTCTAGACCTTCCAACTTCTACAAACTATTACTTATACTTAAAATTTGATCATCCGAGAAATTACTTCAGAAAACAGACATTAATGGACAGAAGACACTTCGATGATTGCTCTCTCTGGGATATTAACTGAGTAAAAAATCTGCTCTATGCCTATTTATTCCTTAATACAAATATTCATGTTATCTAATCTCGTCAAATGAATCGTTCAATAGAACCGTAATGTTAAAACTATTATATAATAGTTGAAAACCAAATGAAATTAATACGTTGAATTTAGTTACATTGTATGGAACAATTCAAGGAAACGAAAATACAAAAACAAGTATTTAGGAATCAAGTAAAAGACGAAACCAAAGCGTTTCTCTGGATTCACCTTCACCAGAAAACCTCAAAGCTGAATATGTGAAAGTAGATACGAAACAGTTGAAGAGCTATATGACTAAGAATCAAGTTATGTATATCCATGCATGTATGTATGTATGTATGTATGTATGTATGTATGTATGTATGTATGTATGTATGTATGTATGTATGTATGTATGTATGTATGTATGTATGTATGTATGTATGTATGTTTGTATGTATGCAAAACAACTCGACGTTACTTTATTCAAATCACCCGAATATTCCTAAGGGTAAAATGGAAGTGATATGCATAATGAAAACAGGAAACGCCACCCATATTTTGAGATACCATCAATATATCTACGAAATCTATGACATTGATTCGGAAATCCTGTATGTACCAAATAATTCACTAGTTATTGAAAAATTGCTTCCAATATGTCATGTTTTATGGTATTTTACCACGTAAGATGCACATTATTTACATGCTATACATCAGTATTACGTTTATTTTTTTTTAATTAAATCTTTTGTAACCGACTTGTTTGAACTTCCAAATATCTTTTAGGGCTTTTATTGTACATTTGCGTATCAATTGAACGAAAAAAGATAAAATAAATTTATCACTACAACTTATATTGAAAACGAACCAGAAAAATAAATACATTATTTGTTAAATTACGTTTTCAACAAGACGAAACTGAAATGATACAGCAGTGCGGTCAACTTATAATTACTTTAAAAAAAAACTCATTTGTCAACTATTTCATGATTCTGAAACGACTAAAATGCTGAATAAGAAACTTTTCATCTTCTCGCACTTACATTAGAGGAAAACGGTTGGAGATATGACATTTTCATGTTAACAGAAATTCCAACTAAGGTTGAATATTTTATTACAGAGGCCAATCGTCATATTCGGTAACATTTTTTATACAATAACAATTGTGATTTTGTTGGATTAAAACATGGTGCATTAAGTGTCATTATACAGTGCTGATCTGAAACAGCCAATAGGTGTAATGTAAGGTAATTTCAGATCAAGATCTAGATTAAGCATTAATAAATTAAAGATAACACGGAGAAACTTTTAGTATTTAAACTCTCCTTTGCTAACAGTTTTTGATTCGAGTGCCAGTGATGGGTCTTGTGTAGACAAAACGCGCTTCTGCAGTACACAATTATTACCCTGATATCTTTGGTGAGTTTTCTTTTTACTAGAAATGTTTTCTTGCCATTAATTCAGGTAGTGTTCTTCCACATAGATCAGTTAGCTTCTTCTTTAAGATCATTCTCTTCAAACAATCCCGTATACATATACATATACCACAAACTACAAACACTACAAACACGTGTTGCGGGATCTCAAAATTGTGTGACCATAAGATTTATGGATTGATTTATTGTTGGTGTTCAAAACCACTTTCAGCACTAATGGCTATATCGTGGTGGCCAGATTTTAATGGGGTAGGAAAACGAAATGCTAAAACTGGCCATCTAAGTCAATTAAAATTGGAGTCGAATGCACCTGCCATGTGCAGTTTTGAAAAACAAGTGAAACAGTAGACGAATTAATTAGACCACTCGGTCACCGTGGCCCATGTAATTCTATTAGTCTAAACCTCCTATGTGTACCTACTAAAGTTCATATTCATATACAATACGGCCTGCCATATTATTAATGTGACTCGTCTTTCTATCATTGTCAGTAACACTAGACTGCTGTGAAACATGTGTTAACCGAAGGGTCGAAATAACTTGAGCCGAACTCTTTAAATTGGAATCTCAAAGTAAAATACTTACAATCTCAAACAACAGACCGATGTATATTAATCAATAGACCACTTTCGAGTTTATCCTTCACCGGAAAAAACTCGTCAATTATGCGCGCCTTTGTGACGTCATTTACCAGATAGAGGGGATCGCCTGTATCCCTGCACTATTAACGTTCATCAAGCGTCTTAGTGATCGTCATTGTGCAGGATAAACTAGAAATAATGTTTGTTTTGTAAGTACTTAATCACAATTTCCTAATGACAGCAGTGCTGATTGTCAATTATGAAAATTTAAATTGCCGAATAATTCGTGCAATATAACATTATAGTTTTCCAACCACTCGCTCAACATTAGAACGGAAGTGACGATGCCCTAAACGCACGAATGATGTTCACTAAAACCAAAGTTTTTGACGGAAATACATCGAACTCGAAAGTTGTCTATTAAACAGAAACTACCAAAGATCTGCCATCAGTTTGTTTATAACTTTACTTCTTAAACTACGTTCAATTTTAAGATATTAAGCAGATTGAATCCTTTACTTTGAGTTTAATTGAAGGGTTTAATCTGCAAGACAAATTGAGAGGACATTGTTTATATAAAATGTATAACGAATCTTAAGTTTCACGGTAAGTATAAAAAAGAATATGTGGTATGATTGCCAATGAGACAACTGTCCACAAGAGACCAAAATGACATAGAAATTAACAACTATAGGTCACCGTACGGCCTTCAACAATGAACAAAGCCCATACCGCATAGTCAGCTAGAAAAGGCCCCGAAATGACAATGTAAAACAATTCAAACGAGAAAACTAACGGCCTTATTTATGTACAAAAAATGAACGAAAAACAAATATGTAACACATAAACAAACGACAACCACTGAACTACAGGCTCCTGACTTGGGACAGGCACATACATACATAATGTGGCGGGGTTAAACATGTTAGCGGGATCCCAACCTCCCCTAACCTGGGACAGTGATATAATAGTACAACATAAGAACGAACTATAAAAATCAGTTGAAAAGGCTTAACTCATCAGATGGACAAAATACAAGTGGACGTGGCAGGGTACTTGTACATCCAAACAACAAAAGACACTAGGAACAGATCTGAGAGTACTCGCAGTTATCTGACAGCTAGTTCAAAGATACTAACAACTGATAAAAAAATCATGCATCTAAGACTAAATTATCAATCCGTACACATCCAACATACAATGGATTTAGTTTAAAGACGTCATAAACAGTCAGAGAAAACATGACCTTGTGCAATGCCAAGATACAGGTATCGACAGATTGTAGATCCATGAATGTGTATATGTATAAAACATACTAGTAATATTTATTTTGCTTTTAATTTACTAATAACAAAATCAATATTTATACCAATAAAACAATATTCAATGATCTTATTACAGTGTTGAATTGGTAACCTTTAGAATAAGTTTATTTAAAGGAGCGATAAGTTTACAAGGATCATTTCTAAATTTCCGGGCACGGTTAACAACATTTCCGTAAAATGAGGATGTGCTATCCCGTTTGAAATAAGTTTTCTACAGGTACAACCAAACTTTAAAACCAAATCTTTATATCTATGGAAAAATTTAGTAAAGGTTTTAAGTAATTTATGGTAACGATATCCCTGGTTTAATAATTTACCAGTAATACATAGATTACGTTCGTTAAAATCAAAAACGTCAAAACAGACACGGGAATAGCGAACGAGCTGTGAAATATAAACACCGTAAGATGGTGCCAAAGGAACATCACCATCTAAAAATGGAAAATTAACAATAGGGAACGAAAAATCGTCCCTTATGTCGTAAATTTTTGTGTGGAGTTTCCCGTTTAAAACCGAAATATCTAGATCTAGGAAAGGACAGTTATTACCGTTTAAATTTGATTTATTTAAAGTAAGTTCCTTGGGGTAAATTTCAGCAGTATATTGAGAAAATTCTTGATTATTTAACGAAAAAATATCATCAAGATAACGGTAAGTGTTGTTGAATTTATCAATTAAATGCAATTTCGACGGGTCTTTACTGAGTTTAGTCATAAACTGTGACTCGTAACAGTACAAAAACAAGTCTGCTATTAAAGGGGCACAATTAGTGCCCATAGGGATACCTACAACCTATCGATAAACTTTGTTGCCGAAACGTTCATAAATATTATCAAGGAGAAAATTAACAACTTCAATCATCTCATCACACCTCCAGTAAGTATATCTAGCATATTTACATTTCTCATTAGAGAAGAAGGCTTTAAATGAGTTGCAGCAAATATATTTGCATTCAGCTTTACCAAACGACCATTTAATTAAATAGGAAAACTTTTGTTTGATAAGATAGTGTGGGAGTGTAGTGTAAAGAGTAGAAAAATCAAAACTGTCAACAGAATCAAAAGGACCATCAAAAGCATGTAATTTATCTAAAACATCCAAAGAATTTTTACACTCCAAAATAGTTTATACCACTATGTTCATATATTTTATTACAATAGTTTATGATAAGCTCTTTAATAGTAGTTAATGAACTTGTTAAAAGCACTGAAAGATTAGTTGTAGAACACTTACTAGAGGCCGAGATGAAACGATATTTAAATGGTTTTTGTGTAGTAGTTACATAGTAGGGACCTTCAAATTTTCAGAAGAAGCCTTAAGCTTTGATGTGGTTGTGATATGTTTGTTTACTTTATGACTCTCTGTGGAGCGGAAGGACTTGAATGTAGATGAATTTAAAATTTCATTCTTAAGAATTTCCGTGTAGTATTTACGGCATACCACCACCACATTGTTGGCTGCTTTGTCGGCCGGTACAAACACAAACCGCTTTGAAAGTTCTTGAAGTTTATTTCTTATTCTGGAAATAGGTGTATTATGTACTCTATTATTTACTTCTAAATTATTTTCAAAATGTGATATTCTCTTATCTACCACATTCATACATTTATTTAAATAAGAATCAAGAGATTTTTTATCAGATTTTTCCCGTTTACACCACTTTTTACAAAACGAGGAAAGAGCATCTTTGGTGACTTGACGACACTCTTTCCAATCTATTTTAGTTGGAGGACGATATTTTGGTCCTTTTTTCAAAAAGTTTTTAACCTCTCTGTCCTGGACGATATTGAGGTCCCCTGTAATAACATGGCCATAGGGAACAAATCTAAACTTCGACGATTCACAGTTTCAAGTTAAGGGAGTATTATTATCTACATTCACTACTGATGTTACCGACGTATAATTAAAAATTAGACTTCTGCTGGGTTTTTTGTATGTGTATGAAATTATTGGTGGTTCTATGTTATCAAAATAGGGAGGTATAAAGTTTTGAACGGTAGAGTCATTAAATATACTAGATAAGTTGATAAAATCAATACCTCTGCTAGAATATTTAATTTTCAGAAAATGACGTTTATGATCTTCAGGTTTGTCGATACGCGGGAACAGCCTATGGTGGCAAAAAAGCTGTAATTATACGCGAATATTCATACAGTGGGCTAAAGAAAGAGATGGTGTCACACTCTTTGAAAATATCGTGTAATTTACTAATGGGTATTTGACCCAGTTTACATAATAATTGATGCCTACCATTGTTTTTAAATATAGATAGGAGATTACCAAGTGTATAATTTATACGATGTTTAACTCGTTGATTTCGATTGATACGTTTGCCATGAGACCTATTATTTCTTTGTCTTTTATCAATAATATTCATGATATCAATAGAAGAAGTAGTAGATATGTTCCTTTGTCCAAGTATATTGTCATTTAGACCCAGGGGATAAGCTGTTTGAAGTCGTTTAATCCAAGACAGTTCGATAACTTTACGGGAATCTTCAAATTGTTTATGCGATTGCCCTTGTTGTTTCTGGACCGTTTCGAGCGGTTGAAATCTAATAAATTTAATATTGTGGTTGTGTTTACCTAAATGTTGATAAATTATACTTTTGAATTTCTTAGGTTTTCGGAAGCGGTATAGATGTTCCTGTGTTCGTTTAAAAACTCCCGTCCTGTTTGTCCTACATACTGTATACCACACTTTGGCTTTGGTCATGTAACCAGATAAATGAGGCTTTGGGTTTTCATGTAATGTCACAGGAAAAGGAAAGCGAAAAGCTCTCCCGTTCACTGTTGACCTTACGGTATTATCAGAAGATAATCTAGAACAGGTTTGTCATTTTCTGGCATTGCACGGAAATATTTGTGGATATCCACGTGCATTTTATTGAATAATCTGGCTGCAGCAGCATTGCCACCTTTAACACAATTATAAAAGCGCTAAATTTAGATGGGAATTTCGATTGACGGCGGTTGAATTAATATTTGGAATGAGGTTTTAGAGCACGTGAATATCCTTGAAGGATTGGTGTTTAGTGTTTTCTTTCCAATTCGTAAAATCATGATTAATTAAAGGGTTATGAGAAGGTAAAATGAGGCCGAAAGTCATAACATTAAATTAAGAGTTACAATAACGGAATATATAAACAAATTATAAAACAGTCGAAGAATTCTTATAAAACTATATTGAACAGCCCGACAAAATGACGTCAGTAAAACAAGACAGACATGAAACAAATATTGGTCCGAGAAAACAGTTATGACGTGGTGAATTTATCTATAACAGAAAACAACAAAAATATTTTAACAAAAATTAGCACCTGCTCGATCCAAAAAATATTTTTACAGTGTAGTGTATTAATTTTGGGACACATCATAATTTATGACCTTTTCAAAATGGACCAGATCACTAATTTATCTTAACGTAAAAATTACTATAAACTGTTTAGACATGTAATTTCCACTCCATATTACTATATTATGCATAAAATATAAGGAAATAAAATTGTAAGGCTTGTTTTCTCTTCTTCAAATAATCAATGACTGCAGGCAAATTTCCGTTATATGAAAAGTTTGTATCATTCAGTAAATGTAAGATATTAAATTTTAATGCATAAACTTAACTTGATAACTGTACATTTCTATTAGTAAACACGACGGTAAAGAATTATACAAGAATTAATCCTTCTTACAGTAACTCTTAACGGAGTGAGAGGAGGTTCATCGGCGGAGTAAGCGGTGCCTGTTCGTTTTCACGGAAGTGATATCCGGTAGTGAGTATCAAAACTAGGAACTAGGAAACTAGACTAAAATGTTAGATTTTAAATTATGAATGTGTGGGATTCATGACAGAGTAAATTGAGAAAATGAGACACTGTAACAATCAACCGATCGCACGATTTGTAATTGGGTCCGTCAAACGTTAAGTTGCAATAGATTTAATTGCTGTAAGAAGTGGTCACAAATAAATGTGGAACAGTTGAACCTTTCGTTGAAATGCAAAAGGTAAGTCACTGACAAAAACATATTTTAAAAAGCAGAGAAGATACCAAATTGGCAATCAAATATGTGGAAGAAAAACAGACAAAAAAAGAAACAGTCTACAAACTCACTGCACAAAAATCTAAAGATTAAGGAACGCGAACCCCACAAAACTCAGTTGTTCCGAAAGGATAAGCAATCAATGCCCAGCTAGTGTCACTTGTTATGTTGTTCATGGCAAGTTAAACTCTGGCAATAAGTCCCATTCTGTTATAATCGGGGTTCTGTCATAATGTGTCATAATGTCAACCAAATCATCGTATTAACCGGAAGGTATATATATATACCCAATAAGCAAACCATGCTGAATTAGTGTTACACAGAAAAAAAGAAAGTTTATATTGGAAATATTGAAATAATTTTATTTGTCATAAAGATGTATTAATAATCAATTATCCTGCCAATTTCTAGATTTCAGGCTCAATATGAATCATACTTAACTGTAGCTGTAATATCCTTTATCTCCAACTGAAAAGGATGGATGCAATCAATATGTCACTCCCTTAATAAGTCCAGTATGAAGAAAGTATCTGTATATACATATACCCATGTCAATCTTGTTATTACGGCTGTAGGAGATTTCTTCACAATATATTTGAAAGTCTTATTGTGCTGAATAAGAGTACCTCAGTTGGATGATACACAAAGAAGATACCAGTGGACAGACACATACAGAATGTGGCTTGAATAAAAATGTTTGCGAGTGTTCAACCCTTCCTAAGCAAGAAACCGTGGTATACAGAGCAACATAAGAACACACTGTAAAATCCAGTTAAAAATGGCATTGCTCATCAGATAGACACAAACAAAACTACAAATAAGGGAAATGCACTAAGTACAGAACAAAGAGTACTTGCAGCTACTGCAAATGAGGCGACAAATACTGAAGGGATAATCAAAATCATAAGTAAAAAAAAAACGACCAAAAGACAAACAACAGTACACAAAATACAACACAGAAAACTAGCGACTAAGCAACACGAACCCCGACAAAAATTAGAGGTTATCTCAAGTGCACCGCAAAGGTAATTATATCCTTCTCCACATTTAGCATCTGTCATGTTACTCATGTTAGTACGAACTTGGATGATAAGTCTAATTCGGTAGGTCACATTCGAGGAACAGTGGGCAAGATAGTGGTTACGACAATTGGAACATATCCATCGTCATATGTCAAACAGATATTCCACAACAGTCAACCAACTCGTGATGGCATCCGTACAATTTTCGAAGGGATGATTTCAACTTCACACTTGAAACTCTTAGATTAAAAGCTTCCTTGTGAGCAGATACCCTCTTTCAAGGAAATCATAATAGGAAGTGCAGGCTCTGGAATATAGAATACGTCGGATTACTCAAAGTACTTAAATTACTAAAGGGATGTTTGCATATGAAAACATATCAATATTGTTGGAGGTTCTATAAGCTTCCAGAACAACATATCTAACTTGAAGATTTTTGAAATGCTTCCACAGCACTGGATCATTGAAATATAAGTGCTTATCTAACTTTGTAGGTAAAGCACTCATCATTAATTTAGCTGCCTTAATATCCACCCAGACATAATGCAATATTTTCAACGGACACAGAACACATATGAAGTTCTCTTATTTTAATTGATGGATTATGATATCTTTTTCACAAGTGATTGCATATCCCGGGAGACGATGAACAAATCAGTTCAAAAGATTTAGATTTAAAGTCCACATGGTCGTGATGGTTTAAGTTAAAAGTCACATCACTCTACGAAAAAAGGATCTAGGAGACGATAGGCTAAGCGCAAGTGTGACAAATGACAGAGTAGATATATCTTCTCAATAAGGTGGGATTATTTCCTATACGGACGTTTGATGGAAGATATTGCTCACTGGTAGTAAAATGAAAATAATACTTAATAAATGTTATGCGTCCGAAGCGTTGTTTTTTTAGGTTGTTCCTTCATCAGGTCCAACCAAAGTCAAACATAAGGACGAAAATTTGCCAAGTGCATCCATAATATCTACCATATTTATTCAATTTTTGCCAAAAAGGAGACTTTTTTTTGTAAATAGTGTTTTACGTTTTGATAATGTTATCAAGAAATGTATAATACGAATAACATAAATACTGTAAAATCAAAGGCAAACTACCATATATAGACCAACAATTGTTATGAACATGTCTGTGAACCCTATTGTGGTGTAGCAAAGTTTTAAATAATTCAAATCCTATCACTTCACCTTGGCCTGAAACTAAATTAGACAAAACATGAACAATTGGTCTAAAAGTTTTATCATTACATCCATAAGGGAGAGCTTTCCCCTACTCCATTTCTTAGAGGTCCTTTTTTAATATATAAATAATGTTTAGCGTTTTGCGAATTGTACGGCATAATCATCGACTATACCCAGAAGTATTTTAAACTTCTGTTTCCAGTTAATGAATTCAGGCTCTTGATATTTCAGCCATTTCTTAATATATTTCGTAGAGAGATTGTGTTTACAGTGTTAAGAAGGAAGACCTAGGTTGAGGTACACAACTCTTAAAATCACCCGTACGTTTTTGTCAACAAATTTAATAAAGATATCGTAAGCTTACATTGTACAGGTAACACAGATTAATTCAATAATGTTTCACATTTACACTTAAAACATTTGAAAAAAGTGTATCAGAAGCGCAAGACTTATTGAATGAACTTTCCCTCATAATCAAAGTCTTCTACTTAACGTCACTAGTTAAAACGTGTCCAGCTGGATTATGTGTGATTATGGAACTTGCAAAGGTGCAATCAGGAGGTTAAAAGTTTAAGCAATTAATGATTGATAAAGGATTTAATAATTTAATGTTTCAATGACGTAAACAAAACAACACTCATGCTGCTATTGAATACGAACCCAACAACTTTATAGGTAATTAGTGTGAAATCAATATTTCCTACTAAATAATTAAACTGACAGCATGTTTTGTAAGTACATTAGCACGCGACATTTGGTTTCTTTCATAATTTAAGTTGGTGGATATCTGCACAATTTTAAACATCTTTAGATTTAAAAAAGTATATTCCATTATATTTAATTACACTATGCAAATGAAATCAACGCTTGCAACTTTAAGAGGCGTAATACAAAACTTTAGAATAAAACTTGAAAGGTGTTATTAGGTTATACAGAATGTTAGTACTACCACATTGTATTTTGTTCAGAACAGAAATTGAAAAATGAATAATTCTTCCTTGAAAAAAGCATTCGTGTTATTTGTTTGTACTTCGAGTCTTGACCTATTATCAATATTTACAATGTGTAAATATAATGTTAATTAATACCTGGAGTATTAACTTTAATAGTACCACTTTTACTGCACCAGATGCGTATTTCGACAACAAATATCTCTTCAGAAATGATAAAGATTAGCAAAACGATGACAATTAATTTGTAGCTTTTATATCTGTAGCAACAATTTAATATATCCATGCAAGTTATTTTTAAAAGGCAGAATAATCAGGTTGCTTGTCTCTTTCATATCGGGGTACAACTGTTTTAAGTACCTACATTGTACTTTATTATGACATTCAGGATTTAATAATCATGTCGCTAAAAGAAATTACCCCTGACGACATCGCAAACAACCATATCCATGAATATCTGTGAAACAATGAAACCGATAGGAAATAATGGAGATCATTTTAGAACAATTTGATGTGTTTATCGACAAAATGTGATTATTCATATTGAATATAAATATTTAGTGTATTTTCAGCCTTTTTTCCCCTATGTATATTAATATATACATATATGAAACGGATAGTCTAGTTAAAAGAGATTTGTATTACTTATTGGATGATAAGTTAATCGAAATTGAGAAAATATCGATGCTGCCTTTTTTCCGAACACATCTTGGTAGACACCAATGTTTGAAACGAATGGTGTTTTTACTCAACTGAGCATATTGAGAATACCTCGTAAAATGGAATTAAATATCGAATGTTACCATTAATTATCCCTATCGATATTCAGTGTAATTTAACATATATATTATGTTCATATTTGAGATAAGGTAAAATATCCTGAGACATTGGTCTATATCACAATTTATCCGAGTAAGATATTCCTTAGTATTGGTAGCTTCTTGTATTAGTATTCATAATTTAATCTTGGTAGGTTAACTAAATGATCTTGTTTGTTTTACAGTGTTCTTCATTACCAAACAGTCAAACATGATTATATGTATATCCTTCGTTGAAAGTAAAATCGATCTATGATGTTTGGTTGAGAGTGGGTTTACACCTTAATGCTATTATTCTAACGATGATGAACCATAGAAGATATGAAGTATACCTATACTTTTTTGTTTTAGAAAGAAAAAATCAACAGACCTGATTCTTTTATACTCTTTAAAAGCTTGCAAATTTACAAATCAAAATAGTTGAACACTAAATGGACAACCATTATAAAGAACATAAAACTTCAACAGCAGATCCTGGTGGATGTGGAAAGGATCAAGGGACCTGCATCCTCACTTTTGAAAAGAATGCTTGGTTTATGCAGTTTGAGAACCAAACAAACATATTTACCTTTAATTACAATGTGCCTTTATTTAAACAAGTAAATCAGCTCAATGACAGAGGCAACTATAACCATAACAACCACAAACACAACAACAACATAAGTCTTTATTAGTGTTTGTGTCATGACATTGCTAATGCAAAACATACCTTTAGATATATAAGACATTGTATTTTTGAAATGCTTCCAAAAGTGATGTTAAAATGATCGGAAGTCATGTATTCCTAGCGAAACGCACTTTTTGTAGATGAATCTAACAACTGAAAACCTAATTTTTATCTGCATTTTCGTAATAATGTCTGCACCGAACACTTGTGTAATAGGCAGATGATAAGATCTGATGAATAATCTTGTAGTGGTAGAATAAACCTTTTAACATGATGGTTTCATAGCGGAACGAAAACAGATTCATCATCATTCTAAGACAACTTGAAGTACAACGATAAATCAAAATATATCTAATTTGGACCTTGTGATTTTAAAGTAATAAATTGCAAATGAAGCTGCAAAAGAATAAAAAGATAGTTCAACGGATACATTTTATAAACAAAAGATTTTCAGACATATTTCTCGTCTGACAGTGTCATAGACATTCCCTTGAAATGCTATGTCGACAAACTTCAAAGTTTATAGATAACGTGAAAATACTTCAGGGAATATAATAAATGATTTACCCCACGAAACGTCATCAGCAGACGTAGATGTCATTAGTAGTGATTGAAAAACATAAACAGAACAAAT
Source organism: Mytilus coruscus (assembly GCA_017311375.1). Taxonomy (NCBI): domain Eukaryota; kingdom Metazoa; phylum Mollusca; class Bivalvia; order Mytilida; family Mytilidae; genus Mytilus; species Mytilus coruscus. The sequence continues at coordinate 53,091,458 of CM029604.1, forward strand.
GATGCGCTTTTTTAGTGTCTTCAACACAAGAAATTACACATTATGCAGACAATGCAAAACCGGACATGTACCAAACACGATTAAAGAACATTCTATTCTGAAGTAAACAAATAGTTATGACTATATTTAATACACTTTTGTGCTGGATTTTAAGTGCAGGAGAAACGGAAAGGAAGTAATATATCAGCACATACAGTAAATAGTATCAGACATGTTTATTTTATTTTATATTGCGACCGCTCTATTTGCGCAGTTTGAATGTGTTGTTAAATTCTCCCTCGCCATGCTCGTCCGAATATAAAGCATTTCTTTACTAAATTCCTTAGTATAAATAAGACAAACTCTAATATAGATTTGGTTGCTCGCATTAACTTGAACTTTTCTCTAGCAAATAATGTTTATTAACATAGTAATCAAATACATGTAAAACTTAATTACAATATTAAATAGACATTTTAATACAACAAATTGTCCAACACGTCATTATATGTAAATGAACATAAACTATCCATATGATCCATATTTATAAATATGGCAATTTACGGCAATCTGTATGTTGCACTAATGTGAGCATCTTCGATGAACTGACAGCTCAACAATTTATTTATATAATATAACGGAACCCCACCCTTTGCACCGCGAAAGGATTTCACGTGCATATAATATCCAAATTTCTAAAGCCAAAATAACAAGAACCCGTTTTACAACTCTAACCAGTTTTAAATATAGTATAACTATAATAAACTCAGGGGGAAATCCCTAATACAAACGAAAAGAAATATATTGTATATGAATCTACGTGATATTCAGTGACAGACCGAATGAAGCTTTTACCACTGAAACTAATTTTTGAAATTGGAAATGTACACTCTTCCACGATGCGGGTACCAGCATTTCCACAATTATCCCACAAGAATTAAACAAACGTTTTGTGCTTGTTCTTATTTGTTAGTAATTGTGACATTATTTCGATCATGCTTATTGTCGATATGTATTCTATAATCAGTCGAACTTATTTTCAAGAAATCACATTTTGAAAGGAAGCAAGATTACCCCATTAATATAAGTGGCTTTTGGTGAAACATTTTCAACAACTGTTTTAACATTTGAAAAATAATAACACCAAATTAGCTTTAAGACTGCGAAAACATGGTTTGCTTATATGTTGGTATTAACTTAGTACTTTCTGCAGTAACAGTCAGGCCTCTTGGATCGGTACATTGTGGTTTGTCTTTCTGTTACGGTTTTGGTTTTTTTTAGTGCCAATCTGATAATGAAACCTTTTTTTAACTGATACTTGAAGTGTGTTCTTATGTTGTGCTGTTTTAACACTGTCCCAGGTAAGCATGGTAAATGGAGGGTTGATCGCTCATAAACATGTTTTGCACCGACATATTTTTAATGTGCCTATCCAAAGGCTAGAGTGTTATTCAGTGGAAGTCGTTTATTGCTGAATGCCTTATTAGTTTTACATTTGTTGTTTAAGTATAATTCAGGCCGTTAGGTATCTCTTTTTAATTGTATCATATTTTGGCAAAGTTGGGGCTAATAATTCTTGAATTTCATTATTTTGACTTCGAGTGATCCAGATAAAGGTAATTAAGAAAAACAGCCGATTGATTGAGGAATGTATCTTCCTCATGCATAGCTCTGATTCCATGTCCCAGTTTCGCTTTCTTTTTTGTCCTTTTTTGATGTGATCAACTCTTCAAAGATTGAACTTCAATTTTGGGGGCTTAGACATCACTGAAGAGACATTAAATGTCGAAATGCACATCTGGTGTACGGTTTTATATTATTACTTATCGCTTGGCAATTCCATCATTTTCAGTAGAATATAAAAATGGAAACGGGAAATATGTCAAAAAGACAACAACCAGACTAAAGAGTAGAAAACAACTCCAGGCTACCAATGGGTCTACAACGCAGCGAGAATATCTCCAACCCAGAGGCGGGTTTCAGCTGGATTAATGATGTATACTAGTTCAACGAAATAGGTGCCACTCTAAACTCCGAAACATACATTTGAAACAAAATAAGAAAAACAACACACAAGAATAACAAAGGCTAGAGGTTCCCGAATTGAGACAGGCGCAACAATGTGGCGGGGTTAAACATGTTTGTGAAATCTTAACCCTTCTGCTATTTCCAGCCAATGTTGTAAAACAAAACACAAAGCAATTAGCACAAAAAAAAAAACTCATTTTAAAAGAAGTCCGAGTCGATGTTAGATAAGGTAACAGAAGAAACTAAGCAAAATGACGATAATCATCATCAATTAACAAAGGAGAACTAGAAGTTACTGACATGCCAGCTCTAGACTTTACTTTTCGTACAATTTACAGAGTTTTATGTTTTGATTGCTCTTTACATTTTCAAATGAAGTAGGTTTTAACTGTATGATAAATACAAAAATTAACTGAGTCTTATGTATGTGATGAAAGATTCATCTTTATTTCTACAGATCTACTATAAAGGAAACAAACAATACACTCAATAACCGAAATATGAGGTAGCTTAAAAGCCAAACATTGAAAAAATATCACATAAATCCACAGTTACATCACAATTGGATTGCACGATGTGGTATATCTGTGTCTGTACTCACTAGAGACATGTTTTTACATTCATAGATTTTAAGATTACAGAAAAATTCGTTTGTCTGTAATTGCATTAACTATGCTTATTAACTGTCCTGATTCTTTGACTGATTCTGGATTCGCATGACCTAAGAAGCGTGTAGAGCAATATATGATAACCCTATATAGCTGCGTTCGGAGTTTACAAGATTGTCCTAGTTTATTTCATCTTTTATTGTATATTTAAATGAACCTACAAAATTTCATTGCTGAAAGACCTTGTTGCTTCTAATGTTACAAACGTCGTATAATTCGCTTAGAAAACACAAACACACACACACACACACACACACACACACATACTCATTTAATAATTTTTATAAACATATATTATTATTGGTGTTTTATATGTTTTATGAAGTATATGCCTAAGCAAAATCTGTCAACACAAAGCTGTTTATCTTTTTCCACTATCATTTCTACACTATACATTAACTATTTTATTTTCGTCAAATGAATACCGGAAAAAGATTTCCGACTTCTACTTAAGAAAGGATTAATTTCATAGTACGTTTAGGTTGCAATGTGTTGGAACAAATAACTTGTCATCTGAAAAATTCCGCTGAAAGGAAACAGTATGATTAGAAAAGTAAGGAACTCCGCTATGAATGTCAAGGTTATCTAAAATTCTAGTATTGCAAAACGAAGTAAAATGCATTAACACGTTTATCAATTCCAGATGGAGAAATAACAATGACAAACCCTTTTTACACCTAATTTGTTGAAAATGATATTTCCTTGGCACGTGTTTCCTATCATGAAATCTTAGAAAAGATCTGATACGTACAATAAAGCTATTGTTTGATGGAATCTTAATGTAAAATCGAAGTAAGTTTTACGGACAATATGTATGTATTAGGTGAATTATGGCTATGTTGTCTTAAGTTTGAATAAATTGATAGTCATTTCAAGTCATAACTATACCTTGACCGGGATTGTACTGCAAAATTGAACATACCTTTAATTGCATACAAGAGCACACTGGTTTCCGGTGGTATAGTAGTACAAAACAAGGTGCTAATATTTTTGATATGAACAACAGGCAGAACATTCCTGTCTATATGTTTCATATATGTTTGCTATTATGCAAGTGAAACCTTCAACAAGGATTTTCAGTAATCCTTAGTTCTACAGGTTTCATTTGATTCCACAATTACCGAAATATTTTACTTATTTACCCTGTTACAGTTATGTCTAGGAGCTATTTTGCTAAACATATTTACTTCTTTATTGTATGTTTTGTTTTCTAATTGAGCCCGAACTAGTGGTTTTATGCCTATGCACTTCGTATATAAAGAAGATCTTTACATAGTTATATGTTTAATAACTTTTTACATGTGTTAGCACTAAAATAATTAGATACATTATATTTAGACAAGGTATATGGCACAAAACACTTCTGCGTTTTTGATTGGTTTACACAGACCTCTTTTTCACAACGCTAGATATATAACCTTTGTCAATATTTTTGTTCAAATCAAACAATAAAACAGAAATGAGATTTTAGTTTCATAATGAGTCGACGACAAATTGACAACGCCAATGCAGCGATTGTTTTGTTTAAGACACTTCATGATAACAAACAGAATCTCAAACTTAAAAAAATACAAAACTTATATTAAGCAATTCCTATAGTGCCAAGCCTCATATACCATTGAAATAACACCAAAATGAGACATTTGATGACTTCATTTCAAATAAAATTATATACAACCTTCTGGAAGATAAGGACAATATTTAGAACAAATAGTCTTACTTCACATTTATATATATTGGTGAAACCCTTTAAATGTTTGTTTTGCAGAATTTTTACACAATAAATCAGGCGGGTAGTTTTTACTCTTTTGGTAAAAATCATTCAAGTTTTTTCATATTTGTTTTTGCAAAAATTATATGATAACATTTTTGAGGTTGATACAAACATTCAATCATACCTTCCTTCCTACCGACGGCCAATCTTTTGAGTGCTAAACATCTGCTTGAAGTCATAAAATATATGTTTTTGTGTGTTATTTGTTGTTTGTTCGATTTTATAGGTTTATCGTGCAAGAAAGCAGTGTTGGACGATATTTGACGACATTAAATACAAAATATAAATATAACATTTTCCGACTTGCATAAAACATGTAAAAAATACAACCTAAAACTAACGTCAAGAGGGATTAAATTACACCTTATGGGAAACATAAATGATGCTAAATTGTAACAATGATTAAAAGTCAAATCATTAACATTCAAGAATTGAACAAATTGTCAAAGTTTTGCTTGAGGGAATTAGATAATCAGTAATATTGCAATGAAATATGAATGGGTGCGTTAATGACATTATCACCTGGTAAATGCAGCCTTGTATGTTTGATAAAAAGGATGTATTTTTGAATAATAAAACTCTTTCAATTTTGTAAACAACAAAATCAAAAGATTACTAATATCACAAATGTCGTCTTGTTGGTGTTTGTGTTACAAACTAGTCCCTTAGCCTTCCGTCGGATTGAAAGTTAGTAATTCTGTGATGTCATTGTTTGAATGATAAATTCTTATTTGAAATTTTCAGTTTATCAATTATGTAACTGTGCTAAAAATCAGATTGCAACTTTTTCGAAGAAATCCTAATTAAAATATAATTTTGTTAGTTTTATGTCTAATTGACGTGTACCAACATCATTTAACATTTTGTACTTACGAAACAGGACGGGTGTCACTAGTGAAGCAGGATCTGCAGGATCTGCATACCCATTCCAGATCATCTGAAATCAACTCCAATTTTAGGTTGGGTTCGTGTTGCTCAGTCTTTTGTTTTCTATGTAGTGTTTATTTCAAATGTTTGATATTCGTCGTGTTTCGGTTTTTTGCAATGCGTTGTCAGTTTATATTCGACTAATGAGTTGCGATCGTTCATTTGGTATTTACTGCCTTTTTGTTTAAGTAAAAAAAAAAAAAAAAAAAAAAAAAAAAAAAAAAAAAAAAAAAAAAAAAAAAAACAAAAATTGATCAAATTTTGTAGGTTTTGACATGAACCCAATCACAATGTCCTTCGTGTTTTCTGTCTGTCTTCTGATTGTTAACACATGATCGTTTTTTAAGGAAATATTTCTTTTTTGGTTATTTTGTATGTGTTTAGATTATAAAGACTAAAACTTGTGTCACTTATGACCTGACCAGGAGTATGATCCAATTGTCGCAGCTAGTCATTCTCTCTTCGTTTTCCCTTCGATTAGGACATAATCTAATGAGACTCAACGCTAACATTGTTCTTAACCGGAGTTAGACAATGGATACCACATGTGGAGCCAGATATGCTTACCATTTTGAAGTATCTTGTAGTAAACCGATTATTGGTAGGTTTTTGCTGCTAAATCTTCGTTCTTTTGTCAAAATGTCTCCTGTCTCTCTACGATGTATTGATAAAACTTATAAATTTAAACATGCATAATGCATTCCTACTTGTTTTAACGGCACAACTTTCAACTGAATGAATGGGGAAATAAATTACTGCTCACAGGAAGCAGTAATGATTTTAAATAGCAATCAATGGTCAAATCATTTAAATTCATGAAATGAACAATTTGGTTAATCAACAATAATTTTCGTTCGTGAATTACACAATCAGCAATAACGCAATTAACTCTGACAGGGAAATGTGAAAAGTTTGTGTTCATGTCTAATAAATGGTATTTAATGAATGGCTATTATTTATTTTGAAGTTATTGAACCATAAAATTAATTTTTGACTCTTCACATTGAATAATCCGCGAAGCAGCGGATTATTCAATGTGAAGAGTCAAAAATTAATTTTATGGTTCAATAAATTCAAAATAAATTATTGCCATTCATTATAAATAAATTTCTATCAAAAATAAGGCTCAATGAACTTTTTATATTATTTATATTTACAATAACAACGTACACACATGTTGAATACACAACGTCAGAGTGGGCGTGTCGCCATAAAAATTGACAACATTGAAAATAAAAGTAATACTTTTAACCAATCAAAAGACAATAAAACACCAAATTTATTTATTTCTGAATGTTTGATTAAATAACAATATATTAGGAATAATCAAACGCGCAATTTTTTTTCAAATAACTAAGAGTATCTATCACAAATGTGATATGGGCGTATGTTTTGACTATCTATGTCTATTAGTTCAAAATCACAGGAAGTCTTAACATATGTATTCTCATCATTAGAAAGATTATAATGTTCAGTTTATTGATTATCGTTACTGCTTCTGGAGAGATGAAAGGTTAAAGGCGTTCAGTCAATTTCTAGCATTAACACGTGGAGAATACGTAATATGAAACATCAACAGAATATATACAACTACAACATGTCAAAAAACAAATGAAACTAATTGATTATTCGTATTAATGAAGATCATCTATTCAGAAATATGTAAAATGTGAAGACACAGGGGTTTATGACTTCTTCACAATTCTTGTTTTGGCCCGCTGCTAACAATAAGATAAACTCGCACTACAGAAAAAAAAACCTATAAAATTTGCTTGCTAACAAACTCCATATACAAAGAAAAAAAATTATATGGTGTAAAGTGTTTACACATTTTTAATTACATGAACAATAGGATCTCTTATATATGGAAAACGTCAGTTGCAAAAAGCGAGATAAATAGTTATTATTGTATGATTTAGTGAAACCGTTGATATACCTTCATTGCACAATGGTAGAATGGAGCTGAAATTTTTGTTAAAATAATGTTATGTCAACTATCAAAATATGTGAGCCATATACACGCTGCGACTATGTATGTAACTCATTCAATAATACTATGTTTGTATTTATAGTTTGTTTTGCAAAACCTAATTTGGCTGTCGGTATTCACTGCGCAAACAGAAGAAGAGCGAAACTTCACAGTTGTTTAAAATATGTCTACGAGACTAAACAGAAATTTTAAAATTTGACACAAGGTTTGATTTAACGTATTATCGGGTTTTAACATCAATTTTCTACTAGCAATTATCAAAACTAGTTTTCTAAATGAATAATTAGCTATATATAGTTAAATGAAATATGATTCAAAATAGAAAAGGGATATATACAGGATATATATATTATTTACTTTGTAAAAATATTTCCTTTCTCTATTGTAACTGTACACGTATACCTAACAACAAAATTATTTTCATTTACCTGTGTTTAAAGTTATTGCAAATGGCTGATATTTTTGTTCGAGCATATTGTTTTTCTTAAATTGTTTAACATTTCATACCTATATAACATGTTACTTTTATTATTCTTCCCTTAGTTTATTTATTTTGTATTTACATTGTATCATAGGTCAAATTTATTTCTTCAGTGTATGTTCAATGGTGTTAATATGTCCTTTGATTGAGTTGAGCTATATCAGTTGATATTTTATAGTGTGTCTTTCTATGTTCTGATGTTACACTATTGTTTCAGAAAAAGGGTGAAGGTTTGGTACCATTAAAACGTTTAAACCCGCTGCATTTGTTTGCACCTGTCCTAAGTCAGGAATCTGATGTTCAGTAGTTGTCGTTTGTTGATGTGGTTCATAAGTGTTTCTCGTTTCTCGTTTTTTATATAGATTAGACCGTTGGTTTTCCCGTTTAAATGGTTTTACACTAGTAATTTATGGGGCCCTTTATAGCTTACTGTTCGGTGTGAGCCAAGGCTCCGTGTTGAAGACCGTACTTTGACCTATAATGGTTTACTTTTATAAATTTTGACTTGGATGGAGAGTTGTCTCATTGGCACTCATACCACATCTTCTTATATCTATATAATAAATATGAGAACAATACCTCACTTTTGCAATGTTTACACCACCGGAGGAAAAGTAGACATATTAAGCAAGAATACGAAGTTTAAAGTTTCTTCATTGTCATAATATCAAAAAGAGACATTCGACGACTTCATATACAGAAGGATTTATACTCTTCCTTCTTGGAAGTAACACTAAAATATCTAGCAAGATACTTTCACTTCTCTTTGAAAAGTAACTGAAATGCTCCTTACATCAATACATTCGTTGGTCAATTTCAATCATTATTCGAAATTTGTTCTAAATTTTAAAGGACACTAAAACACAAGCATTTTTCGTTTGTCTTAAAACGGACGCTAATGATCAACTCAATCCTGCAAACTATTACACATGTAATTTGTTTCCACTCATTGTATAGTTCTTTAGTAAAAACATGCAAAAAATCCTTTCCAACGCCTATACCGTTCCCAGTATATACAGAAGCGTGTTGTCATTATAATTATTTGCCTAACAAAAGATTTTTTTTACTTATTAAGATATGTTTAAAGGAAGGAGCATAGCTCCCAATTAATTATGAAAATCCATAGTCGAAGAAAAACAGGCAATGCCACGACAAAACACGAAAAAAAAAAAAGAAAGAAAGAAGAACAACAAATAAAACCCACACTGAATAAATGTCATACGTCTGAAGTCCTTTTATTGGATTCACCTTAACCAGGAACCCTCTCAGCCGAATATTTGAAAGCCAAGGAGGTATAAAAACCGAAACAGTTGAAGAGCTACATGACCAACAGTCTACAAAACACTACTTTGAAAACTATTAATTCCGTACTTGAGCCCCACGTATCCACTATTGTCCATGCAATTTTATTGTAAATTATATCTTTTAGAATACATACAATCTAAGACTCTTTCATCTTGCAATAGTATTTAAACATTTGACTTTTCTACACATTACACAAGTATTCCACATTCCAAACTAAAAGACACATTGAAAGAGTTGGTTCTGTTTTATTTCATAAAAAAGAATGACCAACGTAGATACAAGTATTTTTCACGTTTAGGGGACGTGTTTTTCAACAAACAATCGGCATTCCCTTGGTAACCAACTATGCTCCTCTTCTTTCCGACTTTTTACTTTATTCATATGAAGTGATTTCATACAGGAACTTCTTAAAAGGAGAGAAAAAAAGTTAAAAGTATCTATTAACTTCACTTTCCGTTATAGAGATGATGTTCTCTCACTAGATAATTCAAAATTTAGTGACTATGTTGAACGCATCTATGCCATCGAACTTGAGATGAAGGAAACAACAAATACAGTTTAGTCTGTCTTATACCTTGACTTACATCTAGAAACTGACAATGAGTGTCGGTTTAAAACAAAACTTTACGATAAAAGAGATGATTTCAGCTTCCCAATTGATAACTTTCCATTTCTATGTAGCAACATTCCAGTAGCGCCTGCATACGGAGTATATATCTCCCAGTTGATACGATATTCCAAGGCTTGTATTTCCTATTAGAATTTCCTTGATATAGGATTACTGCTCGCAAGGAAGCTATCAAACCAACAGTTCCAAGTGATGAAGTTAAAATCATCCCTTCGTACATTTTGCGGACGCCATCACGAGTTGGTTGACTGTTATGGAATATCTGTTTCACAGATGACGACGGATATGTTCTAGTTGTCGTGATTAAAACCCCGTCTCGTTTTCCCTGAATGTGACCTACCGAATTAGACTTATCATTGGTTTGTACTTGCATGAGCAAAACGACGGGTGCTACATGTGGAGCAGGATCTGCTTATCCTTGCAGAGCACCTGAGATTACCCCCAGTTTTAGGTGGGGTTGGTGTTGCTTTGTTTTCTATGTTGTGTTTTGTATACTGTTGTTTGTCTGTTGGTCTTTTTGAGCCATGACTAAATGTCCCTTTAGTATCTTTCCCCTCTCTTTTAGTTTAATATAAAAATGATTTGGCGTGAGAATTTTCCTGTTGATACCTACCCACATATTTGATACTGTTTTATAATGTCCAACATGTATCCTACAAAATTCTATCCTAAGTAAAACTTACTTGTACTAGAATACCTAGTAATTTCTCCTATGGATCAGAAAAAAATAAGATGATGTGGTATGGTGGTCCATCAAAGTTCACATGAAGATCAAATGAAGTGGATGTAAGCAATTATAGACAACCATACGGGCCTTTAACATTTAGAAGTACCATACCATATAGTCGGCTATACAAGACCGACATGAGCAATATTTAACAATTCAATTGAAAAAAAAATCGGTCTAATTTATAACAAAACAATTGACGTAAACAAATATGACAGACATTAACCAACGACAACTCTGACAACTTCATTACAACATTGTCAGATATTTGCAAAATAAAATTAAAAAAAAAAAAAAAAAAAAAACTCAAAGAATACATCTTTCGAAACCACCTTCCATTTGGCTACATACGTTAATAAATAAATTTGGTGTATTTACTGTCTTTTGATTGGTTAAAAGTATTACTTTTATTTTCAATGTTGTCAATTTTTATGGCGACACGCCCACTCTGACGTTGTGTATTCATACGCCAACATGTGTGTACGTTGTTATTGTAAATATAAGTAATATAAAAAGTTCATTGAGCCTTATTTTTGATAGAAATTTATTTATAATGAATGGCAATAATTTATTTTGAATTTATTGACCCATAAATTAATTTTGACTCTTCACATTTACATAATCCGCTTCGCGGATTATTCAATGAAGAGTCAAAATTAATTTTATGGTTCAATAAATTCAAAATAAATAATAGCCATTCATTAATTAAATATTTTATTCTGACTCAATATATCATCTTATAAAATTGATAAGTTCATACAAGATGTCTTGCCTGTTATTATGGGAAGCAAGTTGTTATTTTATTTTATCAATAAACAAAGCAAACGGTAATATTAAAGACAAAATGCTTAATTTATTGTTATAAGTATTATAAATCTGTCAGATTGTAGATGATAAGCATAAAGCAACTAGCAAATCTCATGTCCCATTTGACATTTTCCTGCTAAGTAACATATTAAATATAGTGTGACGCTGTACATAAAATGTATCCTTAGCGTTTATGTTATCTTGTAGTAGAACAGTATATTAATGGGGAAAAAAGACTTTGCATATAGTATGTTATCTATATTCTTATACTATGCCCGATATTTGTTAAATGAAGAAAAAAATTATTGACAGGTGTATCAGTAAAGAGATGTCCCAATTCTATGTGCCCAATATCCGGTAAAAATGTATAGGTCATGGTTTTATTGACTCCAATCGTTGGCAGATTTTTAAACTCTACATAAACTGTCTGAATAACCCTATGGTAGAGAAATAATGAAATATAAGAGTATTATTCAGATTTCGGCTTGTGTGTAACCCCATTGTTTTTTAATACTTACTAAAATGTATCATGTGTATGTGTGCTGCTCATGGTTAAAGACTATGGTAACCTGTATACATTTACTTCTTTTCTTAAGATCTTTTGAAGATAGTTGTTTCATTGGCTATCATAAAACATCTTCTTATTTGTTTTACGATGATGTATATCACTGTTTTACTAACTTCTATCCCGTGGGAGTCAAAGATGACGTGGAATTAAAAAAGCAATTTAATGGCAAATCATTAAAATTCGAGAGAGAGAGAGAGAGAGAGAAGAGAGAGAGAGAGAGAGAGAGAGAGAGAGAGAGAGAGAGAGAGAGAGAGAGAGAGACATTTCCAAGAACTTAGATACATATAATAATACTAAGCAATACGTACAGAGTTCTATCATTAAATAATTAAATATAGAAAAAAGTACACTTCAATATGACAACCTTTAATTGAAAGCGGATGTCTATGCCTGCTCTATAACAGCGTGTAATGACGTGTAAGATCATTAAAGGAGATTGTAACCTGCCAAGGAGTTCCGCTGCCTACTAACATACACAATATTGAATATCTTTGTAGTCTGAGATACACCATATCACAGGAAGCTGGGTTTTTTTTTAAAGTTAAGGACAAATAAGGAAATAAAGGTTCACCAGATGTATACATGTTTACATATATTATGTTAAAATAAATTTTTATACCAGTGTTAATATCTCCCTGGAATTTCAAAATACACGTGTTACTTTGTTCAGTCATTGCCATTTATTGCTGTATATCAGATTTGGTTTTCGTTCATTGTTTTGTACATAAATCAGGCCGTTAGTTTTCCCCATTTGAATTGTTTTATATTTGTCATTTCAGGACCTTTTATAGCTAATTATGCGGTATGACTTTTGCTCATTGTTGAAGGCCGTTCGGTGACCTATAGTTTTTAACTTCTATGTCGTCTGGTCTCTGAAGGAGAGTTGTTTCATTGGAAATCATACCACATCTTCGTTTTTTTTTATAATTACAGTCATAATCGACAATTCATTTACTCTCCTGTTTGCTTCTTGTCTTTAAATTTTCTTCAAAGCTTATTCCTTGGCACCAAACAAATACGAGGTACATATTAAAGAATCTTAATATGAAAATTTTCAAGTAAATGCAGAATTTGAAAAATAAAGATGCTTCAGAGGTGCTTTTCGTGCAAAAAAGGTATACTGGTTTTAATTATTTTGAATGATTAAGAACAAATCAGTGCTTCGATGGTTTCACTGTAGTGTGCATGCCTTAAGCTTGAGATTTCGTGGTTGTTATTTCCGCCCGGTTGAAACTAAAAATTTTAAAATTGGTATATGTAGCTTTATCGTCATAGCATACAACAAGCAGTAGCTTACTTTAAGATCTGGCTTTGCTCATTGTTGAAGGTTTACCGGTGACATATTGTTGTTTACATCCTCGTGTCCTTTTTTCTTGGGTGGATAATTTTCTTATTAGCATTATACCGTTTTGTTTTTATAAAGACCTGCAAAGATCGGTGTCAGAATCATTGGGTCTAGTAGGGTAACACGCGTTCATACGGACCGTTACCTTTGGAGCTAGTGCGATGAAAATCTAAATGAAAATTCAAAACGGAAAGTCACTTATCAATCATTCGCATTTCCTTATATAAGTCGTCACTTGTATGGCAGTCCATTATTTTCTAAGTAAATCTATGAGATTTAAACATCGGTAAACTCTTAGCATATCGACTATGTTATTGAGATAAGGTTTATTATTATACTTTACGTTAAAATGCCAGATTTTGATTGGCTAATACGAGGGAGACATGGCTGAGCGGGAGACAATTTTTTGAATGTCACCCTCTGTGCAGACCAATTAAAAATCGATAGTTTAAATGACAATGAATTGAAATAAATATTTAATTGCTCTTGTTCTACGTTTTGGCTTGAAGCTTTTCCATAGAAAGTCAAAATGAAAAAAAAAACATCTTGCCTCACTTTTGTTAATTTTTCTAATATCTGTAACGTTGTTATGTACATGACGTCATGATAAAATACTTTATATTCAAAATTCAACAGTAAAAGACAATAATGATAGGGCACTCAGTATAATAAACTAAATAACACATAGCTGATAGGGTGATAGAGCAGATTGTTACCCCTCGAAAAAACATTGTCAACCTAGGTTTCGCCTCAGTTGACAATGTTTTATTGGGGTAACAATCTGATCTATCACCCTCTCAGCTATGTGTTTATTAATATATTAACATGATATGACGTGTTATCTCCAAGACAATAAGCATGTTATATTCAAACTTGACATTAAATAAGTACCTACCACAATTAAAACATTTCTTAAATAATTGAGTAATTGTGAAATCATTTATGCAAGCCATAAATTTGTTGAAAATTGTCACATGGCCCTGGCCAAGTGAAAATGATAACAAATACATGGCGTGTATGAAGTATTCAGATTCTAATAGAACAAAAACGGAAATTTAAAAAACTAAAGCAAATATATGGATGCCGTGTGTGGCTGTTCTATTTTACCTCCTTAAAGCTCATAAATATATGCTTTGCATGAATTATTTCTTATATTACCTTTAGAAAAAAATGTGTTTAATCCTTATAATTCTCAACCCAAACAATTGTTTTCGTTGGCTACTATATACTGTCAAATTTAAAGTTGACATATCGTTAATAAGAAGTGAGTCGCCATGTTGACTTGCTGAAATATATAAACGTGCGAATAATGCATTAGATTAGAAAATAAAACAACACCTACTTCAGAACTCCACTTTAATGCGATATTATCCGCATTTGGAGCGTACACATAACGGAATAACCTTTAGCTTGAGAGTTTTCCTTTGTATGACTTTATGTTTTGACATGACATTAATGCGCCAAGAGCAATCATGGAATTTCGCGGAATTTTGTTTTATTCTAATTCTATACATTTTTCGTTATCGGAATTCCCATGGGGAGTAACTGTGCACCACTTATTGCGGACCTGTTTCTGTGTTGTTATGAGTTACAATTTATGACTAAAATCAGCAAAGACCCTTCGAAACAACATCTGATTCAAAAATTTAATAACACTTTTAGATATTTAGATGATATATTGGCTCTCAATAATGACGACTTCAGTATGTACACTAAAGAGATTTATCCTGCCGAACTGACTTTACATAAAGCTAATACTAACAATGAACACTGCCCTTTCCTGGATCTTGATATCTTTATCTTAAACGGGAAGCTTGATACCAAAATTTATGATAAAAGAGATGATTTTTCATTTCCTATTGTTAATTATCCATTTTAGATGGTGACGTTCCCTTGTCGCCATGTTATGGTGTTTATATATCTCAACTTGTTCGATTCGCTCGTGTATGTAACAACGTATTTGATTTCAACGAAAGAAATCTCTGTATTACCGAAAAATTATTACACCAGGGTTTTCGATATCACAAACTAGTCAAAACATTTACTAAATTTTATCATCGGTACAAGGACATCATTCGTAAATATAAATCAACATGCAGACATCTTATACGTTCAGGTATTTCACATCCAATATTTTATGGTAATATTCTTTACAAAGCCCAAAAATTTCGGCATACACCTCAAAAGCTAACCAAACCTTTAAACAGACTTATTCGGAATGGATATAGTTACGATACCCCGCCGCATTTTAGCGCCTGTCCCAAGTCAGGAGCCTCTGGCCTTTGTTAGTCTAGTATGTTTTTAATTTTAGTTCATTTATATGTTTTGGAGTTTAGTGTGACGTCTATTTTCACTGAACTAGAACACAATTTTAGTTAGGGGCCAGCTGAGGACCACCTCCGGGCGCGGGATTTTCTCGCTGCATTGAAGACCCATTGGTGGCCTTCGGCTGTTATCTGCTCTTTGGTCGGGTTGTTGTCTCTTTGACATATTCCCCATTTCCATTCTCAATTTTATTACAAATTCTAATGCATTGATTCGTATTGTTATGCATTAGAATATGCATAGCGGTTCTGTAGTTTTATAATCAATTTCAATTGTAACACAGCGAAATCGACATAGTGTTTGTACATAGGTTACGATATATGTGGCTTTTAGTGGAAGGTTAACTGTAAAAGCCGTTAATATGTTCATTTTTGTGTCTGCGCTAAGTATAGATATATGGCGAATTGTATCAAGCTGTTGTTTACGAAGCGAAAGAAGCACGTCATAAGAAAATTGCTATTATGTTTTTATTTTCTGAACTATCTGCATTGCTTTTTATAATCAAGGCAGGTTCGAAGTAACTGCACAGTTTGCTACCTCGATTACGTCTATACTTTAAAGTATTTATTGGACGAATCTAGTAATTATTTTAGCTGTAAATCAGTTTTGCAACATCTTTTTAAAACGATACTTTTACAAAGAAAATAAATATACCATCTGACCATGTGTTTCTTCGGATGGTTGCATTGCGAAACACCTTCGCTGTAATCTTTTTGTAACTTTTGAATTTTAATACTGTCATGACATGTGTTGCAAAAGAGGGGCAAAAGACACCAGATGGACATTCAAATTCATACATCGAAAATAAACTGACAACGCCATGGCTAAAAAAGAAAAAGACAAGCAGAAAAAACAATACTACACAAAACACAACAAAGAAAACTAAAGACTAAGCAACACGAATCCCACTAAAAACTGGAGGTGATCTCAGGTGCTCCGGAAGGGTAAGCAGATCCTGCGCATCATATGGCACCCGTTGTGTTGCTCATGTTAGTAAAAACCCGGTAAATAGTCTAATTCGGTAGGTCACATTCGTGAAAAGGTAACGGGATTTTAGTTTCGACATTAGGAACATATCCGCTATCATCTGTGAAACGGATATTCCATAACGGTCAACCAACTCGTGATGGCGTCCGTAAAATTTACGAAGGGATGATTTTAACTTCACCATTTGGAACTCTTGGTTTAATAGCTTCCTTGTGAGCAGCAACCCTCTATCAAGGAAATCATGATAGGAAATACAAGCCCTGGAATATCGTATCAATTGGGAGATATATACTCCGTATGCAGGCGCTGTGGAAATGTTGCTACATAGAAATGGAAAGTTCACAATTAGGAAACTGAAATCATCTCTTTTGTCGTAAAGTTTTGTTTTCAACCGACCCTCATTGTCAATTTCTAGATGTAAGTCAAGATATGAGGCAGACTTAGCTGTATCTGTTGTATCTTTTATTTCTAGTACCAAATTTTAAATCCTAAGAAGTTCCCTTATGAAGTAAGTCTCATAAGAATAAAGGAACAAGTCGGCAAGAAGAGGGCACAGTTGGTTCCCATGGGAATGTCGATAGTTTGTTGAAAAACACGTCCTCCAAACGTAGCAAAAATGTTGCCAATCAAGAAATTAAGCATCTTGATAATGTCAGTTTCAGAGAATTTTTTGTTTGAATCAGAATGATTTTTTACAAAGTAAGATTTATCCCTCCCTAAGACAAGACACTTGTATCTTCGTTCATCATTCTTTTCTATGAAACAAAGCAATACCAACTCTCTCAATTTGTCTTTTAGTTTGGAATGGGGAATACTTGTGTAAAGTGTAGAAAAGTCAAATGTTTTAATACTGTTGCAAGATGAGAGAGTCTTAGATTGTATGTACTCTAAAAGATCTTTGGAATTGTTTAGACTCCACATCTGATTCACGCCACCTCTAAAATAGGCAGTTTCACAATAACTTCCAAGCCCGGCTTTGATTTCTGATAAAATTGATGTTAATAATTTAGAAAGTTGTTTCGTGGAGCACTTGGAAGACCCAGCAATATACCGTTGTTTGTAAGGACACTTGTATTGTTAAGGTATCTAAAACAGTGATGGAAGATCCAGTTCGTCATCTTTGGTTGAAATTCCAAAGGAACAAAGAACAGACCTATGATTACCTAGGATTTCCTCTTAAGTAAGTGTCGTTGGGGTATATGTTGGGTTTCCAAGTGAATTGTCAATACCTAATTCATTTATCAAGCAGTTTATGTAATGTGATTTACACACAAAAACGATGTTGTTTGGGGCTTTATCTGCAGGGACAACAACATTTGTCATGGAGGTAGGACAAGTGTTTTGCAACATTTGTGTCTTTAAAGATTGACGTAACATGAGTATTGATAGACCAATTCAGTTCTTTAATTCTGATTTGTATCAACGACCTCACAGCCCTAATTCATTCGGAAAGAGTATCTACGTCTTCTTTCTCGCGTTTAACCCATTGCCTGGCATAATCCTCGACTGAATCCATCAGTATTTTGAAGTTGTGTTTCCAATTGATGGATTTAGGCTCACGATATTTCGGACCTTTGGATAACACATTTCGCAGGGATGTGTTATTGACAATGCTGAGGTCACCGGTAATGACGTGGCCAGCCGGATTATATATGAACGGGGAACTAGCACAGGTGCAATCAGGAGGTTTAGACGAAGTCGTCAGTATTCGGATCCTGCAACACGTGTTTGTAATTGAAAATCTTAGTTGTAATTGGTTTGGTATAGGTATAAGAAATGATTGGTACAGACTGATCTTTAAATTAGGGAGGTATTTTCGATTGAACTAATTTATGATGAAGGATATTGCCCAAGTTGACGGCATCGAGACCTTTGTTGGCAAAGGAAAGTTTAAGAAAGGATCTTTTCTCTTATTCATCTTTTCCACGCCGCTGATGAATAAAGTGTATCGTAGCTACTATAAATCAATAAAACTGCAGTTTTTCTTTTAATATACACAAGTTTTTATGTGGTAAGAGACCTTCAAAACGATATTTTGTAATCTTTCAAAATCTCGACTTTTCAATCATTAACTTAAAAAATTTGCAAATTAATCTCATCACTGATTGTAGTTGTTCCTCAATTCTTGTCTTTCTTTTAAGAATTACACAAATTGTTTAACATTCAGTTTTCGAAAGTGATCATATAATTCACAACGTATCTATCGTAGATTAATTTGTTTCAAATATCAGCTCACAATACAAACCTCTTCCAACTATAACAGTGCCTGACTCTCAACTGTACTAGTTATTTTAGTATTTGGCGGAGGATTTCCTCCGTGATCATCAATAAACTTCTCCGTATTAGTGTTCAAAAGACCACAATATAGTGCGGTGAAGGAATAGGAAATAGTCATTTAAAGGATTTAACAGTCCTAGCAAAATGATTTTACTTGAATTTGAGATTGGTCGTCAAAAAGTCGTATGTTGCCTTTTTTATTTTTATTTTAGCGTTTAGCTAGCAAAACTTCAAATGCAGATCAGCAGTGGGTTGCAGTTTGACTTGTTTTTCAAAAGCTACACTCAAATATATTTCTTTTTTTGTTTTATTCAAACGTCACACATAATGCTTTATTCATGAAGCGAAAAAGTTAATTATAAAAGCTTTTAGATGACAGTTCATGAAGATACGAATTACTGTAAACGAGGACATTTTGTATTTCACCGTTCTACAACATCATACAATAAAGCGCTGATAAATAAAGTGTATCGTAGCTACTATAGATTAATAAAACTGCAGTTTTTCTTTTCATATACACAAGTTTTTATGAAGTAAGAGATCTTTAAAACGATATTTTTAAATCTTTCAAAATCTGTACTATTCAACCATTAACTTAAAAATTTTCAGAAAGTTGTGTCCCGTCCCTGATTGGGCTGAATACATAGTTTTCCTTATAGATTTATGACTTGATATCACTTGTATTTATTGATGTTTTATTGTTTCGTTGATTTGTTGGGGTGTTCATAATTCTTTTTAGAGGTTGTGTTGGGTTTTTTATTTATATAAGAGGCAAAACAAATTTTTCAGTTTTATATTTAAGAAATGGGGATTCGACAAATTCCCTAAAATATGACAAAACTGGGAAGTCCGTTGAAACTCGGCTCAAACATTTCAAAGAAGCAAACATTAACTTGAAATACTAAGGCTTTTCTACCTCAGGAATAGATTACCTTAGCTGTATTTGGCAAAACTTTTAGGAATTTTTGATCCTCAATGCTCTTCAACTTCGTACTTTATTTTGGCCCTTTTAACTTTTTTTGATTCGAGCGTCACTGATCAGTCTTTTGTAGACAAAACGCGCGTCTGGCGCAAATACAAAATTTCAATCCTGGTATTTATGATGAGTGTATTTAATAGTGTTATTTTCTCAAAAGCAGAAGTGGGTTAATTGTTTTTTTAATACTTACAATTAATCGCGGTATTTTGACACAGTTGATAAGTGTAAAGATGAAATTTACTCGAAAGTGCGCGGATAATCGTGACTTTGGTTCATTCGATTCGTTTGGAAATTATTTATTAAAAAAGTCGATACGAATGATGCATAAGTTAACATAACATAACGGTGTTTACAGTCCGCATTCCAATTGGTAATGCAGAACATTTTCAAAGACCTAAAGAAAACCATTTTGCTTATTTTTTTTTTTTATTTCAAGTTCATATATATTGAAGATTTCAGTCAGTAATTACGTTTTATATACCCCTGTAAGCTTGTAGTAACGGATACTACCAATACTAGAATGTATGCTTCTAATCGTGACCTTTTTCGTTGATATTGACATAGATATACGACTTCAAACAAAAATCTATGACTAACGTTGCATGACGATTTTAACTTTCCAACTGTCAATTTCCACATTTCTCAATAGTATTATATCCTCTACGCTATTGTTTGGTGTTTACATATCGCAATCGATACCTTACACTCGTGCATGTTGACACAGTACAGACTTCATGAACAGAAGTGTGCTCCTGACATAAAACTGCTTAAAATAGAGGTGGCAGATATCAAAGGGATATTCAAACTTATTAGTCGAAGACAATATCATAAAGTCATGGCAAAAGTGGTAGAACGACGTACAGACAATTAACATTCTACAAAACGCTACATAAAAAACTTAAGATCAACACAAATCTTACTAAGAACCGTGGGTTACCTCATGTGTCGAACGTGTAAATACATATGTGATATGTACTGCGTTATGAGGAAGAACCGGCGACTGAAATAGAAAACAAAATGTTATGGTCACCATCACGAATTGTGTTACCTTTAAGCTTTAAGTGTCTCAACTCACTACTAACATCTTTTCGCGGTTTAAGACCTTTAAATACTAAGTACCAGATCAGATCTGAAAATTAACCATTTGTGTCCCATTCCTGTTGTCGCTTTTGATTCGCATGGCGTGTGATGCATGCTGTTTATGCAACAGATCTGAACTCTTCATGGGATTCGCTTAGTCTTTATTTGACAAATTGGAAATCCGTAAACTTATGTTGCCCCTTATTTTTCTTAGAGACAAACAAATAAAATAGCACCGGCTAAGTAAAGAAGTCGAAGTCAGGGATATCAAAGTTTAAATCGACTTATATTTGCATATATGGTTATAAAAAAGCTACAAGCAAGACAAGGCATACATACTTTTAAAAAAGATTCGGGTAAAGGCAAACTTGCCATAAAACCATTATAAACATTTGCGGGGATTCAAACTTTATTAATCAATTACAAAGATAAATTTACAGAAATAAGTTTTTTTTAACAACAAGGCGATATCAATGATAACCCTAGATCAGATATCAAATCATTTTATACAGACTAGACCGTAGGGCAGAACAATCACAACAATCGGAAACTTTCCTTAAACTACAATCATGTGATCATGGCAAGTGTATACTGTCGATACTGGGAAGGCTTTTTTCTTGACTTTTGTTGAGGGATATTTAGAGTTGCAAGCAGCATGACAAACTATTCCTTTCTGGAAAGGGTTCATTTGACATTTGTCTTAGAAGCGCTCCGATGTTACAGTTGTTTTATGTCCCCCAATTTTAGATTGATATGACCAAAGTGTATTCTTTAATAACGAAATGTTTTGAAATGTCATATGATGCTAGATATAAATAACTTCATCATAGACAAAGGATTAAAATAGTGTACGCTACATGTTGTACACAAACATTCGACCAGCACTCTATTCAATTGCACAACAAGTCAAATGTCCGACGCTTATATTATTCAAGATTTTGTTTCTTAGCATATATATTCCAGCCAAGGGTCAGAACCTTGTAATAACGTTCCCACAATACAAAATTCATTTGAGGTCTGAATTACCTAAAGTAAAGTATGTTTAGTGCGATGTTAAATTATCCTGCATAGAAGAAAACTTATCTTGTGTCACTTGGTTTCGAATAAAGGGCGGTTCTAGTCATCAAAAATGTCATTGAAAGTTGTTAGTTTATTTTATAATGATTTATGTTCCAATTAATACGTTTTATTAGAAACAAAACGTCATGACATTGTTTAAAATCAATTATAAGTCTGTTTTAAAAGAATTTGTGTCGCCAGTTTTGTATGTACCGAATTCAACCTATATGCCCAGAACTCAATTTTCAACTTTCATTGAGGTATAATAGATAGTTATATAAACAAATACATATTTTGTCTATACATTTTGTATAGTTTTGACGGCCGTTGTTCTAATTATTTGAAAAAAATACATGAAAACCATAACCCTTTTTGTATTGTCGCTTACATTTACTAGGGAAACTCATTCAATGATGGGTTTCCATTTTTTGATGAAAAATTGAATAAGAAAGAAAATAGATACAAATTTGCATTCATTCTACTGCAAAACGGGTAATAAATTTGAATTATACATTCAATTTTGTTTTTCCTTCTAAACCGTGTAAACGGTTAGTGACATTTGATCTTGATTTCTGAAAAACTGCATCATATTTTCTTTTGACGACCAAATTAATTCTAAAGTGAACACATTTTCGAATGATATATGACATAGCCGTGTAATATTTCTGACGATTAAAATTTGAAAATTCAGACTTTGGTCACCGGTCTAATATATCGAAGTATGATATATGAAATTTTGTCTTGTTAAAGGAAGGTTATCCATAATTACATTTTGTGTATATTGAGACAATATTTCATAGATGGATTATCATGAAATTTTGTCTCATGAAAGGGGGGTTATACACATGTAATATTTTGGATAATGATATCATTAAAGTGTTTTATTTGGTCATGTTGATTGATAATAACAAACAAACTAGCTTAATTAATTTATGGTTATACACATACTTTCATGAAAAATATGTTTAAAACATTCCCAAAATGCTCACAATTTCTTGGCAAAGGAATGCTCAGGGAAGACATAATGAGATTAAGAAATATTTTCGTGGACAGTATTTCATAGTGAAATACTGTCAAGGACAGAATATCAAAGTGAAATACTGTCATGGACAGAATGTCACAGTGAAATATTGTCGTGGACAGTATTTCATAGTAAAATATTTTCCAGAAGGAGGAGACAAAATTTTATGGACAAGGACACTATTTCATACTGAAATATTGTCCTGCACAGTATTTTATTATAAAATAGTGTCCGCGGATACCATTTTATATGGAATTTTGTCTGACGGACAATATTTCATGGGGGACAATATTTTATTTTACAATATTATAGATATAAAGGAAATGCATAATTATATGTATGAAACAATCCTTTTACATTCTATTTATTGTACCCTTTTATCATACATTTATTCGATAAGATTATTTCTTTACAATTTGTCAATTTTTAAGGTAAGAAGGAGCCTGCTCACTTTAATTGGCGTGTAGCTTCTGTTTTTTGTCAGGATTGATTCATTTTTTTTTTAGTTTATTTTCTATTATTCTTTTTTTGTTTTATTTGTCATGTTTGTCTACAACTGCTTTAGAAGCAGGATGATTTAGAATTTAAAAATTTAAAATTTAGAATTGATTTAAAAGACTTATGTATGTTGGCGTTTGTTTTTGTTGCACTTCAGTGTTCCTGTTGTTCCTTTGTTTTCTTCTTATAGTTGATGTGTTTCCCTCGGTTTTAGTTTGTAACCTGGATTTGTTTTCCCTCAATCGATTTATGATTTTGAACACCGGTATACTACTGTTGCCTTTATTTATACATATCAAAATAGCAGCTGACAAATATATATATACATAATGTCAAGATATATAAAACGCCTAGAGTATAGAAACGTGAATAAGAGACTATTGAAATATATCATATTGGTTTTTGAATTTATGAGGTCATTGCAAACTTTTTTTTGCGTTATTATAGACATATCCGTTTAATCCCAGATCAAATGACAGTAATATTGCAATGAAACAAATAATGGTTCATGTTGTGAAACCTTATAAAGCAAACTTCCAATGGACTTGTTAGTATATAGAAATGCAATTAAACATAAAATAAAACATTATTCACTGCGCATTTTGTTGTTGCAATGATTTTAGAAAACAAGTTGTTTAAACCTTACCTCTGTGGTTCAATCATATTTTTATAAGTATGAAACTCAAACAGAACTCACTAAAAAACCAATATTTCTTTGATTTTAAAATAAGACATTCTAATTACATTCATGTTCTAATGGGAATATAAGTGTAAGTATAAGTTAAAAATAAATGTAATGCCATAATTCTTATCAGTTACAGAAATCCATTGACAAACACAAATAAACCAATTTTGATTTTAAACGTTCATTTTGATCCGAACAGATATTAAAAGACTGAACAACACATTAGTAAGTAATTTTCGGTCTTTTAGTCAATTTTGAGAATTATCCACTGCGATAAACTCCGAACTGTTAGGAGCTTGTCTCACAGAAAACCATGCAAAATTTGAAAAAATCGTCCAGGAGGATAGTTAAAACTTTCCCAACTAATGAAGATTTTTTAGATCTTATGTTCAATAGAAACCAGAAAATATATTTTAGATTTCTCTGAATTGTGTCTATTTTTAGTAACAAGCTAATTTGCATAATTGAATAAAATTAGCTAAAAATTCCTTCAAATATAGGTTTAGTGGAAAGTACTTTTAAAGTCACCATAATAGTTCTATTGGGTTTCTAGCCATTTATATTATAGAAAAATATATAAATGGTCATAAATTATGCATTTATAAAGCGTTTTCTTCTTTTTGCGAACTTATAGGGTGCTCTCTTAAGGGCCTTATTTTGTGTATGTCATTTATTAGCCAAGTTCAAGTCACTGGTTTTCAAAAAGGTGAGCACATAAATACATGAAATAAATTTCTTTACAAACATTTTATTGTATTAAAAAATATAAAAAATCCACCCATGGCAAATTAGTAAAAATAGCCTTTTTTTAACTTTAAAACCCCACCTCAAGCCTTTTCCCACATTTTGTACTGAACCAATAATGAGTAAATATCAACCAAAATATGATGTCATTAACATTTTGAATGTTTAATTTTGAACATTCCAAAGATTTTATTCAGATAAAATACTTTGCAAATGTATAACTTCTGAAAAAATAAGATTTTGTAACTTACACTAAAAAATTGTTACCAAGAGCTATGTTCCTTTCAATCGTTCTTCATTGAGTGTTAAGAAGGTAACTGCCCAGATGCAGACTTCCCTAACACTTGCAACTCCGCCTTCTTGTGTTAGTTGGGCCTTACCTTAGCTCTTTGAGTGACATTAAGATACATCACTCTCTGAATTGATGTCAATTTTGCAATGTGAAGAGATAATTCTTGAGAAAGTCCAAGTTTTTTTCACGTTTTGTCAACTCAATGCTTATCACGTTTTGTCAACTCAATGCTTATCACAGTGACACGAAAAATGTCCTATCAGATAAAATTTACAGAAACGTAGAGCTCACACAGAGAGATTATACTGAGGTGAAATGAAGAAGGAATTGAGTTTTCTGTTGCTATTATGACCACAACAAACGTCAAGTTTAAAGGAGGTCTTGGGACTTTTCCGTATATGAAACTGAACAGATACATACAGCATGGATCGACGTGGGGCGGGATCGACGTGAAAGCTACAGATTCACAGGTCATTGAATAAGGTGAATATACAAAATGAATCATTTTCTGAACATAAAATATTTAACCTCAGCTGTAATTCTTTTATCAGTAAACTGTTTACAGTTAAGGATTCCAAGTTCAGAGTCTCCGAGGAGCCCAATTAAGAAAATCACTCTAGACTAAGAATCTCAATAGGGATTACCCGGGTAACAGTCGGTCACCAGAGATTTTTGTGACAAATACATATACCATCATGTATGTACATATTTTAAAAACACTAATGTCATGAATGTAATTATGGCAAGATACATTTGTATATAATTAATACATGTATTTACATGTATAAGTTATAACCAATTGGCAATACTTTTTATATGCCCGTTTATGGGACGTATTATGGTATAACGTTGTCTTTCTATCTGTCTGTTTTTCTGTCCGTCCTTCGTCAAAAAAAAAAAAAAAAAATGCAACATGTAGGACAATAACTCGAAAAACACTTTCACCAATTTGCAAGAAACTTTGGGGAATTGTTTATATCTATGATTTGAGTTCCCTTTTATTTTTATGAAGTTTAGATTTTACGTATCAGAGTTATGGGGTTCTATTCATTAAAAAAGGGTGATATTTCAGTTTTTGAACAATAACTAAAATAACAGTTTATGGTGACTGTTTTATATTTATCAAAAAACCTCCTTTTAGTTTTTTTTTAAATTTCTGATATGACATTGAGAAGTTATTGAACTTTATTTTTTGAAAAAGCAACGAGCATTTATCTCTTTCATAAGTACATTGCAAACATACATGACATATGTACCAAAACCCAATATAAGGGATTAACATTTCAGTATAAATTTCAATCAATAATGTTGCAAGATTTCTTGAGAAAAGAGCTCAAGTAGTTTACAATCAAATAAATAAAATAAATAAAAGTAGAGTATGTAGGGGTATAAAAGTCAGCAACCCAATGCCAAAAGGTTCCCAAATCAAAGACATTGGTGATATATTCTTCGTATGTTTTATCTAGGCTTCAACATGCAGATTACAATGACAGGTGTAGTACATATATCATCTATGCCAAGCTCTAAAACTTCCTTATTTTTCGTGTGGAAACTGGGAATTAATTTAACAGAAACATTCAAAGTGGTTGTCGTTGATTCTTGTCTGTCATATTTGTTTTTCATAAATTATTTTGTTATGAAAATATGCTTTTAGTTTTCAGGTTTTCTCAGTTGATCTTTTTCATTTCGGTGACTTTTATAACCAACTATTCTGTGTGGGTATGGGTTTTTCTCATTGTTGAAGGCTAAATGGTTGTCTATTATTACTAACATGCACTTCATTTGGACTTTGATGGATAGTAAGTTGTCTCATTGGCAATCATACCACATGTCCTTATTCTTTTTATAAAGCTAATAATTCAATTGTCAAAATTTACACTTTTGGTTAACAAAAATTATCAATCATTATTTAAAACTTAATAATTTTTTTCCTTGACTGACATTTACTTTAGGTTTGAAACATTGATGTTTGGTACATTTGTACTATTACTCTCTCTATCATGTTATATAGGATTGTTACAATTTGTCCGTCTGTCTGTCTGTCTGTCTGTCCATCCGTCAGTTCAGGAAATCAGTTTTCAACACTGTTTTCTTCGTACTTGAAAATATTGATTTGATATTTGGTATATATATTTTCATCATGACAAGTTACAGATCAAGTTCAAATTTTGTTTTATTTTGATGATTTTGTCCAGAGTTATGGTCCATAAACTTAGTAAATTCACTCAATTATTCAGTTTTCCGCACATTCTTTATTCTTGCTTGAAGATATTGATTTGATAAGTGGTATATAGTGTTTTCATGACAAATTACAGATCAAGTAAGAATTTTGTTGCAATCTAATGATTTGATGCAGAGTTATAGTCTTTGGACTTAGAAAATTCACCCAAATAATCAGTTTTCAACCCTTAAATGCCAATATGGTCATGCTTTAGATATTGATTTGATTATTGATACATGTATGACATAGTTTTATAGTGACAAGTTACAGATCAAGTACAAATTTGTTCGTCTGATTCACTCAAATAATCAATTTCTACTCCTTTTTATCATGCTTGTAGATATTGACTTGATATTTATTACAATACACCATGCCGAGTTATAGATGTAGCATTTTGTTCCAGTATAATGAAACTTTAATCGGTAGGGGACTATGTATTGCCATGCATGATGCTATACTATCAGAATTCTTGTCATAATAGAAATTCATTATAAGTATTTTAAAAATGAGTCAAAGATTGTGTAATAGTAAGTTAAAATTAAATTAATCAATTCTCTCTACATTACAAAGTTAATCATACAGGTGAAATAGAAAATTATTCTCAGGAAAACTTAAAGGAATACATGGATTTTTAAGGTTAAGACTTGGAAATCAAATTTACAGTTATCATGTTAGTACATACATGCACATGTATAGGTACATCAGTTTTGTGTACAAATGAGTAAAAGGAGATGTGGATTATATGTCAATGGGACAGCAACCCAACCTTATTGCTGATTGTAAAATAGTTTTTAAGATGTTGTTTCTTTCTGTCATAATTTATTTATTGTTCCAAAAGGTTATATTTGTATAACAATGCAATTTTTTCATGTTTCAGGTCATCCAGGCTATTCAGTGAGCACATACTTCCGAAACTATTCATTGATAGAGCAGTATAATCCATATGCACAAGAAAATACAGCCACCTACGAATGAAAATTCAGCAGTCAAAGCTACTTACTGTTTAGCATGATCATGATGATGCTCATGTTCATTTTTTTCTTTTCATGTCCTGATCTGCATAAAACATGATAGAAGTTGTGGCGAAACTATTTTATACTTTAAAAAACATGTACAAAATATATCAATAGATAGAAATTAAAGTACATATCTGAAAGGACAAGACTGGATTTGCAGGCTTCAAAGTGCAAATATCCATGTGTTGATATGGTTGATATATTGTACTTAACACTTACATAAGATACTGAATAAAATGTCAGCAGATATTCAGAAAATGGGGTTAGAAAGGTTACATTGCAGTAAGAGAAAAGTATAAAGATTCACACTGCAAGTGAAAAACTACTTATACATGTATCCGTGAAGCTTGTGTAGAACTTTAAAATTCAATATTGTATGTACATTGTCTAGAACTTGACAATGAGGGTCGGTTGAAAACAAAACTTTACGACAAAAGAGATGATTTCAGCTTCCCAATTGTGAACTTTCCATTTCTATGTAGCAACATTAGAGCAGCGCCTGCATACGGAGTATATATCTCCCAATTGATACGATATTCCAGGGCTTGTATTTCCTATCATGATTTTCTTGATAGAGGATTGCTGCGCACAAGGAAGCTATTAAACCAAAAGTTCCAAATGGTGAAGTTGAAATCATCCCTTCGTAAATTTTATGGACGCCATCACGAGTTGGTTGACCGTTATGGAATAACCGTTTCACAGATGATATCGGATATATTCGTTATGTCGTAACTACAATACCCTTCCCTTTTTACGAATGTGACCTACCGAATTAGATTATTTACCGAATTTGTAATAACATAAGCAACACGACGGGTGCCACATGTGGAGCAGAATCTGCTTACCCTTCCGGAGCACCTGAGATCACCCCCAGTTTTTGGTGGGGTTCGTGTTGCTTAGTCTTTAGTTTTCTATGTTGTGTCTTCTGTACTATTATTTGTCTGTTTGTCTTGTTATTTTTAGCCATGGCGTTGTCAGTTTATTTTCAATCTATGAGTTTGACTGTCTCTCTGGTATCTGTCGTCCCTCTTTTGTAATAGTCAGAATGAAGCTCCCATTTACATGACCTACAGTAATTGCCTAAGTTGGATACTTGGTTAAAAAGGAAACAGATTAACAACTTAACAAACTAAAGGATTCAATGCATCCTTTCTGTAAGAAAAATCAGAGACCTTATCCACAAAACAGTTAGTTTCTGAAAATGCAAGTGAATTAGTGACACGAGAATCTACCCAAAATAAAAATTATGCTATTCATGGTAGATATTAGATATGTTTTAGTTTTTATGAATTATATATAAACATGTATATATGCAATGAGAATTATAAGCTAAAATGAAAGTGACAATTCATTAAATAGTACAGGGACAATCATATGGCTACTTTTGCTGTAAACTGAAAGTAAATCAGTCTTTGCCAAGTCATCTGGTATCAATGATTTTTAGAACTATAAATTCTATAATGATTTGAATGTCATAATGGGCAAATAAAAAGAAATGTAATGGATTCAGTGTCTTATGGGTTAAAACAAACAAAGAATGCTTAAATTTTGTGTAATTTACATTGAAAAAAAATATTATGATGGCTTATCTTTGTTAAATTTTTATTACAAATTATTTTGTTATAAACTTTTCAAACCAGACTTGACGAAGCTCTTTTCATTTTAGCTAATGTTAGGATTTGTGTTTTTCTAATTTCACAACCTCCATATCAGGTACTATAGGACCAAAATACTGAATATTTGGCATAATTACACACAAATAAATGTTCATGAGTAGCATGTAAGATTTCCAACAACATTATATTTGCATCAATATGCTGATCCAGCACATTTCTGTGCAAAATGTCCCCACTTAATATTTCATTATAATTATTAAATTACATATAAAAGCAGGTGCTAGATATACTCAAGGAAACAGTTTAATAACAAAACATGCTATAAGTAGTTTCAAATTGGAGAATTTGGATTCTGAATCAAACCGTCTTTCATTTCTTTGTTAAATAGAGCTTTCCATGAGTGCTTTTAGTACTTTGATTATCGTTTTCACTATGATTTAGCTTTGAATTAAATAGAAACAGCTGTTGAATTATAAAATCACTCATTTTGATAATAATTACACCCTAAATTGTGGCCATCTGTTGAGAAAATATTTTTTTTACATGAAATAAATTACTAAAATACTATAAAAATTAGCCGTACAGTGATATATACTAAATATATTTCTAAAATTTTGCCGTGGGTGGATTTTTTACATTTCTTTAAACTATCATAGTAGTTCATTTTTATATATTCATCTTTTAATTACATCTTCACCTTTTCTATATTTTAGCATTTCTTCTGGTCCAAAATCGGGTAAAATAGCCAGTTCCTCAAACACCAGTTTAATGAATATAGAGGCCCTACTATTAAAAATCAAATATATATTTATTACTTACATATTTTGAGTTCCTTAATAATGCTCTATCACACGAATTGGTCAAGAAAGATATTTATAATGGCTATAACTGATTATTTGTTGGATTAAAATGCTTAAAAAAACCTTGAATTTGGCAATTTTCCCGTAAAAAAAGGGTGAAAATAGATGGCGCTGCCATAGTAGTTGTTATTTACCTGTAGGTTGGTACAGGCACAGCTGATTTACAAACCACACCTCTTTTGGGGATATTTATAATATTCATTGAAATTTGTTTTGTTTACCTACTGGTTCCTAGACATGACCTCTTTGTTTCACCTCATAGAGACACAACTTGTGAATTTTACCTGTATACATACAATTAGTGGCCAAATTAAATTATGTGGAAGACCAAAAGTGAAGAGATGGGTCTTAGTATAAGTTTAAACTCTTGGATTTGATTTGATTGATTGGTGTTTAACGCCACTTTCAACACTATTGTGCTATTTCATGCCGGTCAGTTTTTATTGGTGGAGGAAGCCGGAGTTCCTGGGAAGAACCAACGACCTTCGGTAGGAAAACTGACAAAAAAAAATCCTTGTCAATTAAGATTGGAGTCGAGTGCACCTATCACGTGCGGTATTCGAACCCACAACCTCAGTGTTGACTGTCTAGTGATACAATAGTTCGACTACTTAGACCACTCAGCAACCGAGGCACCTTAAACTCTTAGAAGTTCGAGGCATGTACATGTTGAAAATATGCAGCACAGCCCTATGTTTTGACTTTTAAACAAAATAGTAGTGCATATGAACTTTCCATACTAGAATATAATGTTTAATGAAACTTCATAGTAAAAGTGACACAGTTTTAGCCGTAAAACATTCTTATGGAAAATTGCATCGTCCATATTTACAGAAGTGCAACCTGTACACATCAATATCATACTGAAGTGTCTGAAATAGAGGCGAAAGATACAAAAGTGACATTCAAACTCATAAGTCGATAATAAACTGACAACGCCATGGCTGAATCAAAAAAAGACTAACAGTTAAACAACAGTACACAAAACACAGCAAATAAAACTAAAGACTGAGCAACACAAATCCCACCAAAAACTTGGGGTGCAATCAGGTGCTGCGGAAGGGTAACAGATCCTGCTCCACATGTGGCACCCGAAAAGCTACTGAACACTACTTATTCGACGGCAAGCGAATTGTCTGAACAGTACTGACTGTACCGCAGTAGATACAGCCCTTGGATGGTGTAAACTTCCAAAAAAAAAAAAAAACGTGTATGGTTTAATGGTGTATAGCATATGGTGCAGTGGTAGAAGATGTATGGTGCTATGGTGTATGGTGTAAGGGGAATGGTGTAATGGTGTAACGTGCGATCGGGAATGGTATGAATGAATGGTGTACAACATTTAAAACTATGCAAAATATTGATAAGAACTGATTTTTAATTTTATATATTAATTTACAATAATATTGTGATAAAAATTCGTTTTTTAAAATAAATAAATAATTTTGTATTCGCACTCTTTCTTTGAAATTAAATTGCATTATGGTGTTATGTGTAAGGTGTATGGTACAAAGGTGTAAAGTGTATGGTGTAATGGCACAGGGTGTATGGTGTAATGGTGTATGGTGTTAGTGGGACGTTTACACCATCCACGGACTGTAAGAAAGTTAACTGAAAGACTTAATATGACTGAATAAGTCTTTGTTCATGCATTTCAGATGACGTTAATATCGCAATGATTGTTTCAGACTAAAATTAAGTTACCATTGAAAATGCTCATGTTGTTGCCTAATGTAACTGTTCATTTTGCTCTTCAACGTTTGTATTCGAACTTTGATTTTCAAATATTTTGGCCTCGAGAATCACCGAAAGACATTATTTGTCGAAATGAGCGTCTGGTGCAGTATAATTGGCACCGTTAACGTTATTACTACCATAGGGCCAATACCTCTGCTGGTAGACTGGTTAATCTACAAAGGTATCATCACCCTAGTCGCCAATACTTCGGAATTGACATAAACAACGGATATTGTTTGATTGGAATTTGTTGTTATAAACTTTTTGAAACCTTTTTGATTTAAGAAATATCTCTCACATGAAAAACTCTGATTCTTTGTCTGGATTCGGCTATACTTTAGATCCATTTCGGTGATGTCAGCTCTTCAACGTTTGTATTAAGTTTGTGATGTCCTTTAGTATCATTGAAGCGACAGTTATTGTCCAAATGCACATCTGGTTCAGGAAAATTGATACCGTTTATGTTATTAGTCATTCTTTAGTTTTCAGTCACGGGAACACATTGTTTAAAAAAAAAAAAAAAAAAAAAAAAAGCATTATAGACGAGGTAGGTGGACACCTTACTTTTCGCCTTTCTTAATGTTTCCCTTCGCAAGATATGTTGGTTTGGCCTTCAACTACTCAAACCTGTCCTTGTTCAATAAAAGAGGAAGTAGTGATTTGTCAATAAGACTACAACGTAATAACAAAAACACCAAAAGACTTCTAGGTATCAAAATAACAGCGGAAAAAAATTTCGATACATTATATCATTTCCTGAAACGGCTGGATTCGAGAAATGTGAAAAATAAACTGTCATATTGGTTAACTTAATTAGGATATAGCGTAAGTGTTTGCCTCATTCTATCATTTGATATGTCAAATGCTAAGTAACTTGTCATAAATAATGTTTTTATAATTGAATTCTAAACCTTTAAAGTGTGATGAGTCGTGACGTGAATCCTTATACAGCAAAATTTGATTTGATTGCACATAGAATATAAGGCATACTGACCCAAAAACCTTTTTCACTGCGCATTACATTCGGTAAATATTTGTTGTTGATCTGAATTATGCATTTACATTTACCCCTGTGGTTCAATTATATACTATGAAAGTACTTTTATTCGTGGGATACCAATTTTCGTGGTTTTCGAAAAGATCCCCTTTAAGTTTTACTACATGAATACGGGCATGTAATCTATAGAAAACATCAAATATCAGCAAACGATTTATGAACTATATGCAGCGGCGTAGCACCAGTGTAGCATGTAAACATTCAGATAGGATTTTAATCTTTAAATAACCTAAGTTGTACGACTTGTAACCTTTTAATTCTCATGAAAAATTAGTTTTGAAAGATGAGTCCGACTTCCGGTGAAGATATATGATGATGAAGTGTTCATTTTATCTCCTCATAATTCTTTCACGAAAAATAATATTAATTTCATATTGGGTTTGCTTTTTTATTTCATATGTATTATTTCATAAGTATTGATTCAAAGTATATTTGTAGCATTTTTTATGCAACCTTTTTCTTTAAATGACATGTTTATGGCCCAATTAACACCTTTGGTGATCATTACTCTGTTGATCATTCGATCTCGGGTTAATTAGTGTCACCACTTCTGATTACATGTGTGCAACAATTAAAATGTTTACTTTGCAATTTCTTTTTTTTTTAAATAAAATACATTGGTTTAATTATCTGAACACATTAAACTATTATTATAGTTGTTACAAGTAGTCTTTGCTACTTCACAAAAGTATTTTCGGATATATTCATAAAAAATATCTACACAATATCTTATTACGGAAATTGATCATTCATCCGGAATGACTTTTGGGATTCTTTTATTACCTAATCAGAAACGAATTGCGGTCAGTGACCTCGCACGACTTTTCTGATCCTCGAGTTTGAATACAATATTTTTTGAAGTGTTTCGGGAATTTGGATTATTAATTTCGATATGTTTTTGAAAGTTTGGAAGATTGATGCGAAAAGGTAAGTTGGAGTGTAAATGTATTTTTCATAGTTGCACATTCAATCTTAATTAAATTTGTTATTGATTTGACCCAGATAAATACCGTGTCGTAACCTTTACCTACCAGAGTTTGTAAACAATGTAGCGTACAAGTGCTGAAGTACCTATATATTGTCAAAGACACACACACACACCTACACATACTAATACATCTGAAGTACCCACATTAACATTCATAGTAACAATATTGTACAAACAAACTTCTGCACATACAGTGTCACATGATACATTTTACAAACAAATTTCTTTCCATAACTTGCACATATACTCATACCATATGCATAGCACTTATAGATATTTACTTGCATAGTACAATTATAATAGAGAAAAACAAATCACATACAATCACACATAATCTAGTTAGCATCTTGTTTTTTTACTACATGTAGCTTCAGTTAACTATAAAATGACATCATTATTATTCTTCAAAATATTCAACACCTTTGTTATTAAACCGCTGATCTCTATATTGGTCATACTATATAATTCTACTGTATTTTCTACCTCATTTTCAAAAATTCTTAATGTGTCTACTGCATTGGTTTTTTTTATTAGAAACATAATGTGTTTTATAGACTGAAAAGAACATTAAGCTAAGCAGATGATTTAGTGCATAGTATGCATTGTCATGAATTTTGTATCCTATAACCAACGAATGAAGACTTATTACATGTTCGTCTATGAAGACTTTTTTAAGTAAAACTTTCATTGATTTCCAGAATGTTTTATGATATGAACATGTAATGAAAAATGATTATAATTATCTATTTCATTACAATATGAACACAAATTGTTTTGTGAAATTTTCCACTGAAAAGCAGCACCTCATTTGGCAAAATGTAGTGCATTAATTTCCACCTAAACATTTTTATTTTATTATCTTTATGATATTCAAAATTAAATTTAATAGAGTCTTTAAATTCATTTATTAGTCTCCCTTTGTTTAGGACTCTTTCCCATTTCAAAAATCCTACTGGTATTTCTGTTTTTGACACACTTAATACTAATTTGTATATGTTTTTAGCATTAATAGTTAGTACATCATTATAATCTCTAAGTTTAGTTTTTGTTCGGTTGATATGGACTTTTGTTTTGAATGATTCTTCTGATTTTAATTTGTCTGCCCATTGCTTTGGTATAGATTTTTTTAGTTTTGAGTATTCAGAAATCCAATTCCTTTTATTTCTTAATTTTGAAGTAATTATTTCTTCTGATATATTTCCTCTTTTATCTATAATGTCATTTATATATAGTATGTTACTATCAATCCAGTTATCAAAGAACAAACATTTTCCTGAAATTTTATGAATTTATTTCCCCATATAACTTGTTTTCTGATTTCTAAATAATTATCGATTTGATCATGATGACTGTTTTCACAATT
Organism: Mytilus coruscus; assembly: GCA_017311375.1. Classification (NCBI taxonomy): domain Eukaryota; kingdom Metazoa; phylum Mollusca; class Bivalvia; order Mytilida; family Mytilidae; genus Mytilus; species Mytilus coruscus. The sequence goes on from CM029604.1 coordinate 53,127,490, forward strand.
ATTTACATTTATCCATGTTTTTATCATCTCTTGATAGAAAGTTGGTGTACTGTTCCATATTTTTTATCTAGCAATTTTGTGTTATTTATATTGATCTTGAAAATAAGAAGATTTTTCCGAATTTATTAAGGTATAGTTTTGATAATACTTTGCAATTTCCTTCATTTAGATCATTCGTATTCAGTGATGAATCAGATTATTTCTGAAAGCAATTATTTTATTTAAAAATTTGACGAATGTTGTCAGAAATGAAAGATGAACATGTAAGTGAAATGAACACCATATGACTATTTTCAAGAATCTTCGTTTCTGATGGGTTCAAATTCTTCACCAGCAATTTTTTTTCAGAAATCTAAAATCCACGAATTTAAGAACCCACGAACATGTAACTTTTGCTCAGTCCACGAAAATTGATACCCACGAATAAAAGTACTTTCACAGTATTGAAAGACACCATTACTTCTATTGACCTTGAAAGGAGGCGAAGGATATCAAAGTGAAATTCAAACTCACAAGACAAAAATAAACTGACAACGTCATGACTAAAAAGGGAAAGACAAACAGACAAACAACAGTACACAAAACACAACATAAAAAACCAAATACGTAGCAACACGAACCCCACCAAAACTGGGGGTGATCTCAGATGCTCCGGATGGATAAGCAGGTCCTGCTCCATATATTGCACTCGTCGTGATGCTCATGTTAGTACAAACCCGATGATAAGTCTAATTCGGTATGTCACATTCTGGGAAAAGGTGACGGGATTGTAATTACGACAAATGGAACATATCCGTTGTCATCTGTGAAACCAACTCGTAATGGCGTCCGTAAAATTTACGAAAGGACGATTTCAACTTCACTACTTAGAACTCCTTGTTTAATAGCTTCCTTGTAAGCAGTAACCCTCTATCAAGGAAATCATGATAGGAAATACAAGCCCTAGAGATATATACTCCGTATGCAGGCGCTGCTAGAATGTTGCTACATAGAAATGAAACGCTTACGATTGAAGAGGTGACATCATCTCTTTTGTCGTAAAGTTTTGTTTTCAACCGACCATCTTTGTCAATTTCTAGATGTAAGTCAAGATATGAAACAGACTTAACTGTATCTGTTGTATCTTTTATCTCAAGTTCGATGGGATAGATGCGTTCAACATAGTCACCAAATTTGAATTATTTAGTGAGAGAACATCATCTATATAGCGGAAATTGAAGTTAAAGGATACTGCTATTCTGAACTTCTTCTTAAGAAGTTCCAGCATAAAGTCAGCCTCATATGAATAAAGGAACAAGTCGGCAAGAAGGAGAGCACTGTTGGTTCCCATGGAAATGCCGATTGTTTGTTGAAAACACGTCCTCCAAACGTAACAAATATGTTGTCAATCAAGAAATTAAGCATCTGAATAATGTCAGTATCAGAGAATGTTTTGTTTAAATCAAAGTAATTTTTTACACAGAACGATTTATCTCTCCCTAAGACAAGAAACTTGTATCTACTTAGGCCATTCTTTTTTATGAAGCAAAGCCGGACCAGCTCTTTCAATTTGTCTTTTAGTTTAAAATGGAAAATAATGGTGTAAAGTGTAGAAAAGATGAAAGAGTCTTAGATTGTATGTACTCTAAAAGATCTTTGGAATTGTTTAGTATCCACATCTGATTCACGCCACTTCGAGCTATAGAAACGGTAGTTTCACAATCACTTTGAAGATAAGTTTTGATCGCTGATGAAAATTGATGTTGATAATTTAGAAAGAGGTTTCGTGAAGCACTAGCAAGACCTAGCAGTATAACATTGATTTTAAGGACACTTATGTAGTTTAAGTATCTAATACAGTGGAGGAAGATCATTGACAAGTTCTTCATCTTTGGTTGAAATTCCAAAGGAACATAGAACAGACCTATGATTATCTAGGATTTCCTCCTTGGTAAGTGTCGTGAGGGTATATGTTTAGTTTCCATGTCAATTATCAATACCTAATTTATTTATCAAGTTTATGTAATGTGATTTACACACAAAAACAATGTTGTTAGGGGCTTTTTTCTGCAGGGACAACAACATATTTGTCATGGAGGTAGGACAGGTGTTTTTGCAACCTTTGGGTCTTTAAAGATTGATGTAGCACATGTATTTATAGACCCATTCAGTTTTTTAAATTCTGATTTGTATCAACGACTTCACAGCCCTAATTCATTCGGAAAGAGTATCTACGTTTTACTTTCTCGCGTTTAACCTATTACATGGCATATTCCTCGACTATTGATAGATTTCGGCTCACGATATTTCGGGCCTTTGGATAATACATTTTGTAGTGAAATGTAATTGACAATGTTAAGGTCACCAGTAAAAACGTGGCCAACCGGATTATATATGAATGGGGACTAGCACAGGTGCAATCTGGAGGTTTAGACTTGACGTCGTCAATATTGAGATCCTGCAACACGTGTTGGTAATTGAAAATTTAAGTTGCCATTGGTTTGGTATAGGTATAAGAAAAGATACAGACTGATCTTTAAAATTGTGGGGTATTTTTGATTGAAATGATTTATGATGAAGGATATTGCCCAAGTTGACGGCATCGAGACCTTTGTTTGCGAAGGAAAGTTTTAGAAAGGATTTGTTCTCCTTTTATCTTTTCCAATGCGAACTGGTTTAAAACGTCTGTGACTTGCAATAACCGTTTTGTATTTTTTTTTTTGTATAGTATTTTTTAAGTTTGTATTGGTTTAATTGGGGGTTTGTAACAGTGGTTTCAAAACATAAGTTGAACAGAAAATGAAGTTTTGAAAGCGGTAATGAATAAAGCTTCGTGCGATAGTGATGAATACTTAATGGTTTTTGTATAAATAGCAGCAGGTCATTAATAGAGACATCATAAAGAGTAGGTGATGTATAATTACGATGACAATGACTGCGTCTCCAATCGAAATAGAGGTTCGTGGTTAAAACAATATATGTATTGCCATAAGCTCATTTCACATGAATTAAACACAGACATAATAAGATTTATTCCTATGAAGAATAAATCCGGTTATCGGAGGAAAGTGGGCTTAAGTTTTGGGAGTTGTCCCACTTTTTACACGTGATGGAATTAATGTATTATGACTGACGTTGATTTTTTAACGTTGATAACTGTGACGTCATTCTTTCTTGTCCACGTTGCAGCAGAGAGCAGATCACGTACAAAATTGGGTTCCGTATGAATTAACAAATGTTGTTTCAAAAGATATTCGAAAGATAAAAAATTTGGATGATTAATGAATGTTATTACTTTAACTTGGTATATTAAATGAATGTCTTTCAAAAAATCGAAATTTTATTGAAAAGGTTTGGAAAGTTTGAAAGATAGATAAGCACCTGGTCTTGATCCAGTAATTAGTGTTAAAGATTTTATATTTTTTTTTCTTCTGTTAAGATTACCGAGAATTACTTCGATATTTCATTGAAACTTTTTATTTGTTGGTTTAATTCAGTAGAATTCATGAATTTCGTTTCCAGAAAATAGAAATTTTAACAAACCCATTATTTTGGATAAAAAGGAAAAGCACATTGTTTTAAAGACACGTGTCGCATGGACGTCTGCGGTTTGAAAACTATCGTTGTATGAAATGTTTCCATCAGCTACGCAGCAAGCAATTTAAAATGAAACCAATAATGAATAAATCTATGAAGTTTATAAAAAAGACACACCACACTTAAGCGATACGGGGTTTTAACATGTATGACTGGCAATTTTAAAATATAACTTTTCAAGGGTCATTTCACTTATATTATTGTAGTATTTTTCAGTTTGAAAAACCAAACATTCTACAGAAATGGGGAAACGGTTCGTATGTCACAGAGGACTCTAAAAGTCCTTACGCATCGAAGAAAAGGTTACGGTCATCAGCACAGCCTAGCAAGCAAGCATATGTTAGTGAAAGTCAGCAGTCCGACGAGGTTATTTACCAAAGAGTACAGCAGAGGGACGTAACGACACAGTTGGGAAGCAGATCTAGTAATATCGTTGGACAGCATACTTCCATGCAAGTTTCAGCTCAGATGACTCCAGAAATTAGGAATGAAGTTATACAGACTGTCAATGCACTAATTAACTCTCCAGCTACTGTAACATCTCCTAATTCAGTCAATGAAAGGCAACAATGGAATACAGGTATAACACAAAGTTCTAATATTTTGCCAGTAATTAGTCTAAATGATAATCTAGGTTTAAATGTTTCACCACAAACACAGGACAAAATAATTAATGGTGAATATGTAGATTTAGGTATTTTGCTTACAAATTCAAGCACAGAGCAATCAAATTCTTTAACTTAAGATACAAATGGACAGCTGTTTATCCAAACTAAACCAAGTAAAAAGATTACTGATATTAACACATGGATAGATGCTTTCCTTATTTACACAAGTATGTATGTTGGTGTGAATTTAGAAGATACACAAAATATTTTAAAATATATGTATTCGGTTAAGTTGGGAGCAAGTCGTTCAATTGGGCTAGGTTGGAAGGACTATGATCAACAGTTTCGTCTAAAGAAAGCTAGAAACCCAGCTATTTCATGGGCTATAGATGACCAAGAACTTTGGCTGTTATATATTCAGTGCAGTCAAATACACCTAGTTCTGGGGTTTATATACACTAACAGGAAATGTTACGAGTTCAATAACAAAGGTGCATGTATGTTACCACTATGTCGATACATTCACAAATGAGATGCAATGGCCCCTATCCTGCCATAAATTGTAGGGTCCCTCAAAATATGACTGGTTCACGAATGGGTAATTTTCGTCCCTTCAATAGATCAAATTTCAGACAAACCGGACATGGAACAGATGCGGGTAGACAGATATCCTTTATCACAATTATACGTCGGATGTCAAAAACTCTAATTAAGGTTGAAGTTTTATTAAAATTGGTTACAAATTATCCTAATCAGGTAGACAAACAGATTTTATCTGATGGTTTTATATATGGTTTTAAAGTGGGTTATGAAGGACCAAGGTTGCCTAGAAATTGTCATAATTTAATTTCAGCATATCAAAAAAAAAAAAACTTGAAATTAAACTTTTAAAGGAGTAAGAGTCGGACCAAATTGCGGGTCCATTTTCATACAGGTCATTTAAAAATCTACGTTTATCTCCAATAGGTCTTGTTCCAAAAAAAAAAAACCGTCTGGATGGCGTCTCATTCATCACTTTTCATATCCATTGGTAAAAGTGTAAATAACTTTTATTGATCTCAAAATTGTTCGGTACAATACACTTCTTTTGACAAGGTTCTTAATACTATAAGTGAAATATGACCAAAATCGCTGATGGGACGAATGGACGTGTCCTCAGCATTTAGATTGATACCATTACATGCCGATGATTTTGATTTATTTGGTTTTAAATTTGATGATAATTACTTTTTCAAATAGCTTTGCCTATGGGGTTATCGGCTGCTTGTAATTTGTTTGAAAAAATGCCACTTTTGTTGAATGGTTGGTAAGGTTAAGATCGGGACAGGAATCCGTGGAGCATTATCTGGATGATTTTTTCTTTGTCGGGAAAGTAGATTCAAACAATTGTTTAATACTTATGAATACTTTTCATGACATTTGTACAGAAATGGGCATTCCTCTAGCGGAAGATAAAACAATTGGTCCATCAAGTAAAATCACTTTTCTGGGTTTCGAAATTGACACTATGAAAATGGTTATAAGAATTCCGCTTGATAAGTTGAGAGAAACAAAGAAAAAATTGTTCTTCATTTTAAAAAGTAAAAAGGTTACACCGAAAGCGTTACAATCACTAGTTGGTTTATTGAATTTCTGCGCAAAAGCAATTCCTGCAGTGAGAGCGTTCAATCGGCGCTTTTGTGACGCAATGTGTGGAGTAGTTAAACCAGAAAATTTTATTTAAATGTGGTTAACATTTCTAGACTTATTTAATGGAAGTTGTAAATTTGGTAAAAATGTCTGGTTGACAAATGAACAGTTAAATTTGTTCACTGATAGTACAGGAAATTCCAAACTTGGATGTGGCAGATCCATTACCAACACCAATACCACGAGATTTTCTGAGGCTGATATCGATGATGAAATTAATAAACTAGTGGATTCTTCAGTATAGGTGAACACTAAAGAGACATATTGTACAGGTTTATTGGCTTTCGAAGCGTTCCGTAAATTGTATAATTATGATATCATTTGACCACCACTTCTATCGCATGTAACTACATTTATTGCTTATATGTCACTCAACAAACGGGCTTATAGGACAGTTAACTGTTATCTGTCTGCAATAAATTTTCGTTGTAAGTCAATGGAACATTCTGAGTTTTCAAAAAATTTTCTGGTTCAAAAAATGCTTGAGGGTTTAAAACGTATAAAAAATCTACAGATACAAGATTACCAATTACAAAGGAACTATTAGTACGTATCATTGATAAATTACCAAATGTTTGTTCATCAAAATTTGAAGCAGACTTGTTTTCATCTGCTTTTTCGTTGGCTTATCATGGGTTCTTGAGGATAGGTGAAATAGCACGCAGTAAACAGTGGCAGGTGCACCAAGTAATAGCAAACTGTCAAAGAGAGATCACGTTGAATATGCTAAAATTGTTATCCCATTCTCAAAAACAGATCAATATGGTCATGGTACATGTATAGAAATAATAGAAACTAAACTAAAAGATTGTCCAATTTATTGGTTAAAAAATTACTTAATGCAAAGACCAAAGGTAAAAGGCCTCTTATTCTGTCACTTTGGAGGAAGTCCAGTGACAAGGTAACAGTTTTCATGTGTTCTTAGTAAGGTTTTAATACATGTAAGGATAACGGATTCAGTTTCATTTCGAACACATTATTTCCGCATCGGTGCTGCTTCAAGCCACTTTGAAAAAGGAACCTCTGAGGAAGAGCTAGAGAGACTAGGTCGCTGGAAGTCAAATGCATTTAAGGGGAACATTCGTTAACTAGTGCAAAGTATGATTACAGCTGATATTGATTTTCTCTCAAAACCTTTCACATTGAATTAATACAAATGTACATGAGTTTTTTAAATATCTAATTAACAGTTTTTACAAATTCATACTTATTTTATTAGATGAATCTTCAAGTCAACAAGAACACAAGTCAGTTTGGGTTGTTGGGTCTTCGATTGTAAAAAGTGCGTTTGAGAAGCTAAACGATCATACGATGGCTGTAGCTTAGGACTGCATAGGAAAAATTACAGGGTATGGTGGCAAGGTAAAGGTGGCATGAAATGGGGAGCTTGTACCAAAATTGTAAAATTTCTCCTCCAAATTGAATCCCCTCCTAAAATTTAAGTTGTACATTGTGGTGGCAATAGAATTGGGCTATATCACTATTTGATTTTAGAGAAACCTTGAAGTCTGATATTTTGAAATTAAACGAAATGCTACCACAAACAAAAATTGAGTGGTCCCAGATTCTTCCGCGTTTTAATTGAAGATATGGTTAAAACCAACAAGCAATGAATATAGCAGCCACAAGAATGAACAACTTTTCCGCTTGGCTATGTATTCAATTGGGAGGGCGTTACATTAAATACCCTGAAATATCATATAATAATCCTGGAATGTTCACATTTGACGGCGTCCGATATATTTTGGAAGCAATAATATTAATAAGGATATTATGTTGATATATAAGGAAATGACATTATAAGGAATAACAATAATGTGGAAATAAGGAATAAGGAATGGACAATAATGTGGAAATAAGGAATAACAATGGACAATAAGGTATAATTATATATACTAGGGACCTGCCAATTATGTTTCTCGGCAGTCCCATTCTTTGTCAAGCCGTGGCCGTACAATTTTGTACTTTTGCCAAATAAAATATTTTTTACTTTATATGTTTTGATTGAGTTAAGCCTTCCAATTGATGTTTTATCGTGTTTCTATGTTGTGATGTTATACTATTGTTTCAGAAAAAGGAGAAGGTTTGGTACCATTAAAACGTTTAATCCCGCTGCAAATGTTTGCACCTGTCCTAAGTCAGGAATCTGATGTACAGTAGTTGTCGTTTGTTTATGTAATTTATACGTGTTTTCGTTTTCGTTTTTATATAGATGAAGAATAAATCCGGTTATCGGAGGTACATTGACCTATAATGGTTTACTTTTTAAAGTTTTGGGAGTTGTCTTCCTATATCTTTACACGTGGTCCTTGGGAAAATGGTACCGCATGCAACATTGTTAATACACTCGCTTGCAGCTCAATGTTTCTGTCAACACTACAGCAGTCTAACACACGATACTGTCTTTTTAAGAAGTATCTATTATGTAAGTGATGAGGGTAATGCATTTAAAGCCGGATAAATACTATGTAGGTGCTCTCGGTCTTTATCGTTTGGAGTTCATGCGATTCCCAATTTTAATTTCTCTATCGGCTGGAATATTTTAAAGGAGTAAACAAGTTTGAAACATCGATAATCTGCTATTTTTGTGATGTTAAATCTTTAGCTTTCCGTGCAATGTTTTGTTATTGTTGTTTGTATTTCGTATTTTTTTCTTTTTCGTCTGTTATCTTATACATTTTCTCCCTTGGTATCTTATCTCTCTTTGAACCTCTTAATAATAAATTAAGTCGAAATACCTTATTATGTGTAATAAACGTGACAAATAGGGAGAAGTGGTTTGAATGCCATGCAACAGATGTGAGCAATCACTGGACACATCAGGGCTGTCAAAATGAGCAATCATCATACTGTATAGTAAACTATTAAAATCCTTGGTATGAAAAAACATATGGAACTTATTAAAAATTGTTCTAATGAATTAAATGTTTGTAATGTTTTTACACTAAAAGAGTGTTCAAAGAGAAAGAAGTGGTGTACAACTGAAAAAAATAAATGTCACCGACAAACAAATTGATCGCCCGCTCGGCCGATAGAATCCTCAGAACTGTTACAAAATCATAAAATGCAGTGCATTTTGTTACTTATCTATTCATAGCATGTTGATATAAAAATGAGACACAAGTTGTTTTGGTTCCTTGATTGTACATATAGATTGACAACGATAAATAACTACGCAGAAGCTTCTTTTAATGGAATATACGGTCAACAACCTATAGTTATCTGGCAAAATTAGATTATGTTATTTACATTTATGTCATGTATAATGCAAAGGCGACTCTTGATTCATTCTCATTTCTAGTTAACAATATACAAGTTGCTTCACTTACATCGGTCGGTGTTTGTATACTACCAACACTTGCTTTCAATATAAACCAATTTTTCTTTAAAAATAATTTAGTAAGACAGTTATCCACTTGTTTAAAATCTTTGGAATATTTGCATGTTTTTTTCGATATCAGCATAAAACTTCATTGTAACAGCTTTGATATGAAATTCTGATTTTTTCATTCACATATAGTCAAACAAACTGTTTTTTCAATGCTATTTAGTGGTAAGTACAAAATATGATCAACTAAGGTATAAGTAATGAAATGATAATTAGTTTGATTTTGTTATACATTCAGGTAAATTTGTTGGTGCTGTACAACTATACGTTTATTGCTTCATTTTGGGTAATGCACTCTATCAAAATCAAATTAATTATCATCTTATCACTTATATCTTAATTGACCATACTTTTTACTTACCACTAAATAGCATTGAAAAAAAACAGTGTGTTTGACTGTGTAAATGAACCCATTCACAATTTATATTAATACCATTACAATGTAACTCTTCCATTTTATAAGCGATTGAAAAATCTAGAACAATCTGAAGTTTTGTACTGATATCGAGAAAAGCAAAAACATTATTTTAAACAAGTGGCTCGTCAAAGACACGAGAAAAATTGTTGAAATTAAGAGCAAGTGGTGACAGTATATAAACACCGATGTAAATAAAGCATTTTCATACTTGTATATTGTTAACTAGAAATGAGATTGGATCAAGAGTCGCATTTGCATTATACATGATATAAATGTAAATAACATAATCTAATTTTGACAGATAACTATAGGTTGTTGACCGTAAATGCCATTAAAAGATATTAATCGGTACCAATCTGCGTAGTGTTTTTTTTTTTATCGTTGTCAATCTATATGTACAATCAAGGAACCAAAAAAACGTGTGTCTCATTTTAATATTAATATGCTATGCTATGCATGAATATGTCAGTAACAAAATGCATTGTATTTAATTATTCTATGATATTTCTTATGAGGATTCCATCGTCCTTGCGGGCGATCGATTTGTTTGTCGGTGACATTTATTTTTTCAGTTATACACCACTCCCTTCTCTACGAACACTCTTTTAATGTAAGACAGATGACATGCATTTTAATCATCAAAAGAATCTGTAATTTCTTGCCATACACCTTTAATAGTTTATTTTACGGTATGGGTTTTGATCATTGCTGAAGCCCATGAGCTGACATGTAATTCCTCACATCTTTATTTTGTCTTCGGATAGTTGGCATTCAAACCACATCTCCCTATTTTTAGAATATATAAATGTATATCGACTGTCGCCTTAATTTACCATAAGTATATCAATGGCCTTTGCGAATGGTTATATTTCAGAAACATGTTAACCACATCAGGAATATATATTTTAATATGTAAGATTATAACTCAAGCACAAGGAGCACTTGAATTATTTCTTTTGATGCTCTTTTCGTTGCCTGTCAAGTACTGATTTTTTCAAATAGCTAGTACACCTTCTAAATACTACTAAATTGAAACCTTTTGACATTAATGTTATTCAAATTAGATAGAGACTTTTCATCAAATTCGAAAAATTTTGATGTTATGTCGGGAATATCGATTAATCTTTTAAATGGCCCTTAATGGAACTCTTTTACAATTTTAAAACGAAACCCAGTCAGGTCTGAATACACGATATCTAGACCCAAAGACAATTCGGACCGTCTAAAAAAAGAAGAATTGGACCGTCTATAAATAAGAAAACTCGGACAGTCTATATTGACAAGTCGAACCGTCGATGGCTGATGTATTATGTGATTTATTTGAAAAGAAATAATGAAGACAACCGGGAACCTATATGGGCACAACTAGGACCGTCAATCGAAACTATTTAGTCCGTACGACCTCCAACTATGAGAAAAACCAAAGGCCCCAGCATGATAAAATGTGAACCAATTCAAACGACAATAACATAGAACTGATTTAAAAAAAGAAACGATGCACCATCCTAAGAGACTAGAAGTTATTAATAGCTGAATACAGATAAAAATAAATCATGTTTTACCAGAATTGCATACATTGTATCAATCAGTTCTTATTCAACAGTTTTTGTGTAAAGATGTCCCAATTAGCATGAGAAAAGTATGCCTTTGTACAATGCCAAAATAAAAGTATCAACATATAAAAGGCCAATTGGCAATACATATTAATTTATGTTTTATTTTTAGAAAACAAAATCAATATTACCAAGTATAACACTTGCTTCTTAAGTTATATCTGTATATATAATCTATCGTTTCTTATTTGAAACTTCTACTTCTACTAAGGACTAATATGATTACACCATTAGGAAACGCAATTTATTTTGTCTTACATCTTTTATAGTATAGACGACGGGTGCCACATATAGACCAGGATCTGCTTACCCTTCCGGAGCACCAGAGATTACCCCAAGTTTTTGTTGGGTTTCGTGTTGCTCAGTCCTTAGGTTTCTATGTTGTGTTTCGTGTACTATTGTTTGTCTGTGTGTCTTTTTCTTTCATAGCCATGACGTTGTCTGTTTATTTTCGACTTATGAGCTTGAATGTCCCTTTGGTATATTTCGCCTCTCTTTAGATGCAACTTGAGTGTCCTGACTAGTTGTCAGGTCAGAATTGTTTTCTTTTCCATAAAGGGTAAGCTCATACAAAATCACACGTAGGCTACCTCACATATTCTTTTTCAATATTTCATAAAAATAGCATTTATATATATAAAAACTATTTCTTTCAAAATATAGCTGAAAGTGTCCTCGGGGAGAACATAAAGAATGGGAATAAATAAGGTATCTACCGCCACTCGTAAACAATTACTTCCTTTTTCCCCAAAAAATGTGGACTAAATGCAAATGTATTACTAAGTTACATTTAACAGTATGGGATTTCTGTAATTGAAAAAATTAACTTATGCGTAACATTATTTTGTTTAACCAAAAACTTTTATACCAATTGGAATATGAATGTAATTGGAATATTTAAGGTCAATATCAAAGAACAAGTGTCTTTTGATAATTAAGTTTGCAGTTTAGACTTTCTTTAAATAAATGATTGAACCGCAAGGGTTATGGTAAATGTATAACTTTTGTTCAAAAATCAATTTTAACCAAACATATGTACCGTGTACTGCGCAGGGAATAATGTTTCTTTGAGGTCAGTATGCTTTTTGTTATATATGAAATCCAATTGAAGTTTGCTTTTAAGAATTAACGACAAAGAAGCACCCCTTAGGGGTTTACAATTCAATTATAAAAATTAATTATTTATGACAAGTTAATTAGCATTTGAAATATGACCAAACAAAGATGACAGGTAATATAATTATATGATAGAATAACGCAAAAACCTATGCGATAACTTTATTAAGTTAACCAATATGATAGTCGTCTCTAATCTACAAGTCCCGAACCAAGGCGTTTCAGGTCATGATAAGATGTAAAAAATTTGTCAACTGTTATTTCGATATCTGAATGTCTTTTGGTATCTTGTTAATGCGGCGGGCAACATGAAAAATGGCGAAAAAGTAAGCAGCCTACCTACCCCTTCTATTATGATTACCTTTTAAAACATTATGTTCTCTGGACTAAATGCCTATGTATGGCAAACAAAATTAACGGTATCAATTTTAGTTGACTTGATGCGCGTTATACGGCCAAAATTTTGAAAATCAAAAACCTAATATGGATCTAAAGTAAAGCTGAATCCGGACAAGGAATCAGAGCTTTGATACCCTCGTTGACTAACAGTCCACCAGGAGAGGTATTGACCACTGGTAGTAATTACATTAACGTTACCAATTATACTGCACGAGATGCTCATTTCGACAAACAATGTCTCTTCAATGATACTCAATGCCAAAATATTTAAAAATCAATAAAAGAAGAGAGTTCCAATTTCCCCGCGTTGCACATATTTTATCTATCTAAGGACAATAACTCAAACAAACTTTTTTTTTGGTTCTTTAAAACTTTCTACAAATATATAAGAGAAATGAAGACTTGAGAGCAAATACAATGCAATTTCAAGGGCATAACTCTTTTAAAAATATTTGATCAGCAATGATTTCTGAACTTGTCCGAGACATTGCTAATATAAACGTTTGATATAAATTTGATAACTCTGGCAAGAATTTTACACATGAGAGCGCTAACAATAAATTTTTCCATAAAATTAACACTTTCAAGGAACAAACTCTTTTAAAAAAAGTTGATCAGCACTGATTTTCGAACTTGTCCGAGACATTGCTGATGTTATAAGTTTTATAAAAATCTGGCAAGAATTGTACACGCGAGAGTGCTAACACCAGGACAGACTGATGAACGGACGGATGCCCGGTATTTCTATGTCCCCGGAATGCGTTGCGCGGGAGACAAAAACCTTATACAAACGTCGAAGATTTTTATAACAGCAAAAGGACAGTTACACTAAACAACTGTGCATTTTTACTAGTAAATGAATTGTAGCCTGAAACGATATTTGCTATCTTAACATCATGTTAAACGTCTGAACATGAATTATTTAGTCATGCTAAGTCTTTCAGTTCATTTTCTGTCTTATCTGCTACAGCAAAATTAGTACTGTACAGACAATTCGATTGCCGTCAATTCAGTACTGTCCAGTAGCTTTTTACACAATTCAGTATGATGTTGATGTGTGCAGGCAAACAATAACTACTGAACATTCTGAACATAAACTGTACAGATTGTTTTGACTGCACGCGAATTGCCTGAACAATACTGAATTTACCGCAAAAATTGATTAAAAGACCACAAATGACTAAATTATGTATTGTTCAGTCTTTTAAGATCTGTTCAGATAAAAATGACCGTTTCAAATCAAAATTGGTTTACCTGTGTTTGTCAATGGATTTTTGTAATTTATAATGAATTATGGCGTTACATTTATTTTTGACTATAAACGTGAATTCATATTGGAACATGAATGTATTCGGAATGTTTTATTTCAATATATAAAAAGTGGCTTTTAGTAAGTTCTGTTTGTGTTTCAATCTTATAAAATATAATTGAACCACAAAGGTAAAGTTTAAAAAACTTGACTTCAGAAATCAATAAAACCACACATTGTGCAGTGAATAAGCTTTAATTGATGCTAGTGTGCATTTCTTACTATTAGATCCATTGGAAGTTTTCTTTGTAAAGATTCATGGCACGAACCATTATATTTTTCATTACAATATTACTGGCATTTGATATGTGATTAAACGGATATGTCGAGTAAACATCAATGCTACAATACCGCAAAAAAGTTCGCAATAACCTTATCAATTCTATAACCAATATGATATATTTTAATGTCCTCTTATTCGCGTTTCTATACGCTAGGAGTTTTATACATCTTGACATTATGTATACATATTTGTCAGCTGCTATTTTGATATGTATATGTCTTTCTAATCAATTAGTTGTGCTTTAAATCATCCCACATCTAAAGAAGGTTTTGACAAATAAAACAGAAAAGAATAATAGAAAATAAACTAAAAATATAAAAAATTCCGACGACAAACAGAAACTACTCGACAATTCAAAAAGAGGGAAAAAGATACCAGAGGGACAGTCAAACTCATAGATTGAAAATAAACTGACAACGCCATGGCTAAAAATAAAAAGACAAACCGACAAATAATAGTACAGAAGACACAATATAGAAAACTAAAAACTAAGCAACACGAACCCCACCAAAAACTGAGGGTGATCTCAGGTGCTCCAGAAGGGTAAGCAGATCCTGCTCCACATGTGGCACCCGTCGTGTTGCTTATATACTTCTTCTCACTATAAAACTTGACGATTTGTAAAGAAATAATCTTATCTGATAAATGTATAAGAACAAGGGTACAACAATTGTAATTTTAAAAGGATTGTTTCATACATATAATTATGCATTTCATGTATATCAATAATACATTTCTCATTTAAACGAAAGCTTGTTACTTACCATGCAAGATATTTCTATGGGATTATACGTTGTTTCATATATTGTGGTCTTTTAAACAATAGCAAGGAGAAGTTTATTGATGCATACGGAGGAAAACTTCCACTAAAAACCAAAATTATTAGTACAGATAAGAGTCAGGTCTGTTATTGTCGGAAGAGGTTTGTATAAGAAGATGATATTTGAAATGACTCGCTGAACAAAACTTTAGCAACTTCAAAATAGACACTAACTACCTTTTAAATTCAAATTACGAAAAATAAATGTGCTTGAAATAACTTTTAAATTTTAAAAACTTTACGAAGACAAAAGAGAGAAGGGGCATTAAATGCCTGGTTTTGGCCCAAAGAAATAAAGTTTTTGAGAACTATTTCAAATTTGCACATTATGTTTAGAAATGCATAAAGTCAAAAAATATAAATGAATTATATCAGATATTTTCTGTTATGACGTCACAATTTATGTCATAATATGAACCGTTTTCATGAAAACGAAGAAAACTACAAAATGTATACAGTTTTCCATCGTAATTTCTTCTGAGGAAACATAGTGCGTAGCCGAGAAACAACAAAATAATTTGAGAGATGCTTCATTATCATGATTATAACTATTGAAATAAGCTCATCAAATATCAAGTTATTTCTTGCGTGCGATCATATTTTTCCAATCCAATATATTCTAAAAAAATTGATGTAAAACAAGGAAATTCATAAAATTTTACCAAATATACAAGTTTCATCATGGTGTGTTGCCATGGTACCTCATTTAATGTGAATTTTTTATTTTCTGAATATCTTGTACCTGAGTGTAGTAAGGAAAATTTAAGAATAGTTAATGTTTTTTTTTTCAATTTGCACTAATATTTGGGCCAAATAAGGGCCTTATTGTCCCTACTTCTTTCTTTATCTATCCAAATTTGTTCCGCTAATTCAGATTAAAATATAAATAGTACCACCGTCATATAGCATGCAATGTTTTATGATATAATTGCTTATTTACAAGGCATTCAATATCAATATTAGACTAAGTTTCTTACTTCTGAATACATAAAGCCAAAACGAAATTTTGTCATTGTAGAATTTCATTGCTTACATGCTTACAGTTATATCATAGGATTGGTGGCTTTGTAGAGCAAACATGTTCGAACAAACATAGTTATTGCGTGTTTATGTCAACTTCAGAGAGCTGAAAAATATCAGATTATGAATTAAAAAAAAGCAATCCTTGTTCTATCGTATATGACCTTTCCACATGTAAAATATATATGCCTGTTGTGACCATACTCAATAATAACAAATATGCATACTCCAACCGGTTTCACATTCGGGGTAGGATCTGCTTACCCCACCGGAGCACCTGAAAACTCCACAGTTTTTGTTTGAGTTTGTGTTGCCCAGTATTAAGTAATTTATGTTGTGTTTTGTGTACAGTTGTTTGTCTTTTCGTCGTTTTCGTTTTTTTTTCCATGGCATTGTCAATTTGTTTTCAACTCATGAGGAAAATTTGAACTTTACAAAAAAAAAAAAAAAAAATTACTTAAAGTTTAGAAGTCCATCATCAAACACATTGCATCAGATGTGCTGATCAAAAACGAAGATGCAGTAAGAGACTTGAATATAACACAAAGGAATTGAATGAAAAAAATTGATTTAAGTCCTGCAAAAAAATTTACTATCCCATTTAGCTTTGTCATTTGATAAGTTATAGTTGATAAATTTTCACTGATGGATCGCCATGTGTTTGACCAGTTTCCGATGAAAAGAAATAGATGTAAAGCAGTCAACAATCACATTAAAATGTAGTTGAAAGGTCAATATTTGTTAACATCGTCAATGAAAACAATGCCCACTTGCCATTTGACAAACAATTTATTCTACGATAGATACGTTGTGAATCATTTTCGATAATCGAATGTTAAATCAAATTTCTTAATTCGTAAAAGAAAAAACAAGCATTGAGGAACAACTACAATCAATAATGACACTTTCTTGCGACAGATGTGATGACAGTATCAAAATTCAAAGGTTACAACAATAAGGTTTCAGCAAAGGTGTTTCACAATGCACCATACAGACGAAACACAAGGTCAAATGGTGTATTTATTTTCTTTGAAAAATTATCTTTTCAAGAAGATGTTTCAAAAAATTATAACAACATTCTAGATTTCATTGAATGTATTTCATTTATTAAAGTTAAATATTGAGTCATGGATATATTTTCCAAACATTCGTTAAAACATTAATTAATTCTTTCAAGTATACACACATTTTGGTTTAAAGATTGTCTGTTCCTGTAACAAAATTATAACCCTGGTATCTTAGAAGAGTATTTTGTATAAACACGAGGCTACAGTGTTTACCATATTGAATTTGTTT
This sequence comes from Mytilus coruscus, assembly GCA_017311375.1. Taxonomy (NCBI): domain Eukaryota; kingdom Metazoa; phylum Mollusca; class Bivalvia; order Mytilida; family Mytilidae; genus Mytilus; species Mytilus coruscus. The sequence goes on from CM029604.1 coordinate 53,145,025, forward strand.
ACAAAATGTATGCCCATGTGCCATTTGTGTCTATGGTATTGATCATATATTAGATCGTTTTTTTTTTTTTGTTTGTTATAGAAAAAGAGAGGCGAAAGATACCAGAGGGACATTCAACCTCTTAAGTCGAAAATAGACTGGCAACGCCATGGCTAAAAAAGAAAAAGACCGACAGACAAACAGAAGAACACTAAACACATAACATAGAAAAATAAAGACTTAGCAACATTTCTGGTTTTTTGTTGATATTTTTTCGTGGATATTTTTTGTTTTGTGTTCTTTTGTGAAAGGAGATTGATCATCTATTTCGTTATTATAACAGGTCAATGATTTATCATAAATTCAAATTTATATAGCCAGGAGCAAGTACCAGTTGGACAGATAACTAAAGAACAATCTTAGTAAAGTTTTCCATCTTAATTTCTTTTGAGGAAACATAGTGCGTAGCCGAGAAACAACAAAATAATTTGAGAGATGCTTCATTATCATGATTATAACTATTGAAATAAGCTCATCAAATATCAAGTTATTTCTTTTTTCCAATCCAATATATTCTAAAAAAATTGATGTAAAACACGGAAATTCATAAAATTTTACCAAATATATAAATTTCATCATGGTGTGTTGCCATGGTACCTCATTAAATGTGAATTTTTTATTTTCTGAATATCTTGTACCTGAGTGTAGTTAGGAAAATTTAAGAATAGTTAATGTTTTGTTTTCAATTTGCACTAATATTTGGGCCAAATAAGGGCCTTATTGCCCCTAATCCTTTCTTTATCTGTCAAAATTTGTTCCGCTAATTCAGATTAAAATATAAATAGTACCACCGTCATATGGCATGCAATGTTTTATAATATAATTGCTTATTTACAAGGCATTCAATATCAATATTAGACTAAGTTTCTTACTTCTGAATACATAAAGCCAAAACGAAATTTTGTCATTGTAGAATTTCATTGCTTACATGCTTACAGTTATATCATAGGATTGGTGGCTTTGTAGAGCAAACATGTTCGAACAAACATAGTTATTGCGTGTTTATGTCAACTTCAGAGAGCTGAAAAATATCAGATTATGAATAAAAAAAGCAATCCTTGTTCTATCGTATATTACCTTTCCACATGTAAAATATATATGCCTGTTGTGACCATACTCAATAATAACAAATATGCATACTCCAACCGGTTTCGCATTCGGGGTAGGATCTGCTTACCCCACCGGAGCATCTGAAAACTCCACAGTTTTTGTTTGAGTTTGTATTGGCCAGTCTTAAGTATTTTAAGTTGTGTTTTGTGTACAGTTGTTTGTCTTTTCGTCGTTTTCGTTTTTTTCCATGGCATTGTCAATTTGTTTTCAACTCATGAGAAAAATTTGAAGTTTACAAAAAAAAAAAAAAATACTTAAAGTTTAGAAGTCCATTATCAAACACATTGCTTCAGATGTGCTTATCAAAAACGAAGATGCAGTAAGAGACTTGAATATAACATAAAGGAATTGAATGAAAAAAATTGATTTAAGTCCTGCAAAAAAAATTACTATCCCATTTAGCTTTGTCATTTGATTAGTTATAGTTGATAAATTTTCACTGATGGATTGCCTTGTGTTTGACCAGTTTCCGATGAAAAGAAATAGATGTAAAGCAGTTAAAAATCACATTAAAATGGAGTTGAAAGGTCAATATTTGTTAAAATCTTCAATGGAAACAATGCCCACTTGCCATTTGACAAACAATTTATTCTACGATAGATACGTTGTGAATCATTTTCCATAATCGAATGTTAAATAAAATTTCTTAATTCGTAAAAGAAAAACAAGCATTGAGGAACAACTACAATCAATAATGACACTTTCTTGCGAGAGATGTCATGACAGTATCAAAATTCAAAGGTTACAACAATAAGGTTTCAGCAAAGGTGTTTCGCAATGCACCATACAGATGAAACACAAGGTCAAATGGTGTATTTATTTTCTTTGAAAAATTATCTTTTCAAGAAGATGTTTCAAAAATTATAACAATATTCTAGATTTCATTGAATGTATTTCAATTATTAATGTTAAATATTGAGTCATGGATATATTTTCCACACATTCGTTAAAACATCAATTAATTCTTTCAAGTATACACACATTTTGATTTAAAGATTGTCTGTTCCTGTAACAAAATTATAACCCTGGTATCTTAAAAGAGTATTTTGTATAAACACGAGGCTATAGTGTTTACCACATTGAATTTGTTTACAAAATGTATGCCCATGTGCCATTTGTGTCTATGGTATTGATCATATATTTGATCGTTGTTTTTTTTTTGTTTATTATAGAAAAAGAGAGGCGAAAGATACCAGAGGTACATTCAACCTCTTAAGTCGAAAATAGACTGGCAACGCCATGGCTAAAAAAGACCGACAGACAAACAGAAGAACACAAAACACAATAACATAGAAAAATAAAGACTTAGCAACATTTCCGGTTTTTTGTTGATATTTTTTCGTGGATATTTTTTGTTTTGTGTTCTTTTGTGAAAGGAGATTGATCATCTATTTCGTTATTATAACAGGTCAATGATTTATCATAAATTCAAATTTATATAGCCAGGAGCAAGTACCAGTTGGACAGATAACTAAAGAACAATCTTAGTTACCAAAACCTAATTCACATGTTAGCCGCAATATCATAAGTTTAATTACATGTTTCAGTGTTTAAGTCATTGTATATTTAGACGGCAAAAATCATCAGCTACAACATAATGTTCATTTGATCGGTTTATGCCAAAAAGAAAAATCATCCGGTTAGCAGATGATTTATCCGAATGGGCCACCAAAGAAGACGCTAATGTATTATAAAGACGCAAATCTGATCTGTTATTTGATATTCCATACGATTAGCATTATTATATTTCTTATGCAAAATGTTTTCTTTTCTATTTATAGGAGTCAAGGTTATATAGATTTAAAGGATAAACTAACAAAATTATGTCATGTACATTAAAATTACACTTTATTGGCATGTTTAACGTTTTACTCGAGCAAATTGAATACTTTAGGATAAAAACTTGCAATTAGTCGACAGACAATGCCACGTGACATAGAAACAATGTCATTGACTTACTTGTTATACCGATTAATCGGCAAAAAAAGGGAAGTAAATTATACGAGTCGTCGATTAGAACAAATTCACCATTTTACCAATCAGTTAATTGTTGTAATAATGAATGTTATAATCATGCCAAAACAGTGTGTGTGTGTGAGAGAGAGAGAGAGAGAGAGAGAGAGAGAGAGAGAGAGAGAGAGAGAGAGAGAGAGAGAGAGAGAGAGAGAGAGAGAGAGAGAGACCGTGTATTCCTGTATAGAATCTAATTTTCAGTGTGAAAATGTCAACTTCATTAAGCTTGTTGACGTAAGAAACAATTTCAGTTTGGTAAAATAAAATAGTTTGATTGTAAATTAGATATGAAACTCATCAGATTGTGTAATCAAATAAAAACAACTTGAATATTATAAACATTCATTTGACATTTAGTGAAATTGCAACTAGAGTAGCAAACAATATACTAAGTAATAATGCATTATTATAATAACACAGTAAACCAAGACATAATATCACGTACGATACCAGTGTGGCCTAGTTAGTCACGAATACTCATTCTGTTATAAAGATTTGTTGATGCTAATAGGAATTTACAAAGCTAATGACTACATTTGTATCAGTGAAAACGGCATATAACAGTCTCCTTTTATTCGGTGTCAAAGCACTGACAAATGAGTAGACAATATATTATAGAATCAACAGATCACCAGATATGACTGACGATTCTCCCATAAATATTATGCTGATATGTTTACATATAAGACAATGTTGAAACGTTTGTCTGACAGGATCTAAAGTAAAAAAGTGCCCTATATCTAATTCATCATGAGAATAATTAATTTGTAAATGTCTATTTCATAATAAGATAAAGATGTTTTACACAAAAACGAAACCCCAAAATCGTCCGGGAGTGGGAGTTTTTTTCTGATAAAATATTAATTTAAAACCGGTTGATAGCACCTTTCATTTAGTACCAGTCCATACTATTCATTTCTATAATCACCATATGTGTGACTGAGGAATAGTAATATGGTTACTTAGATCTTCTTCCGATCGACCGTAAAACCCTTCCAACGTAGAGCGTCTGGTTCGCTCCGTCATCATCCTGAACATGTATGAAATATTTGCCACTGGACGTTTTTTAACCAACAATTAATCAATCAATCAATCATTTTCAAATTCCTTTTTTCGCCAATTGTTACGCTGTTTTAGCAACGTAATCGTAACATCTTTAGAACTATCAAAGTTCTCCAAATCAATAGAACGATTTTCTTACCGTCAATTCATCTTCTTGGTACAAACCATTCTTTTTATTACTTTAATAAAAAAGCAAAACATTTTGTGTCCAATAACGTACAGGAACATTTTTAAAACTTCATGTTGAATCCCATGCACTTCATTTCCAAGTTTTAAAATAATTTTTCTCACTTCCCTCCTGGTACAAATACATTTTTTCAAAAAAAAAAAAAAAAATAATAATTTAAACAATTTATCTCTCCTCCAAACACCCGTAAAAAAAAAAAAAAAAATAGAAAAAAAAAAAAAAAAAATATGAATTGGTCAACGCCTAACTGATACAAAAGTAAACAGAGAAAATTTTTAATTCAATTCTAATTAATGTACATGTAAATTACGTGTACATGTTGTTTACTGATGTGAACAATTTTCATGTACAGGTAATTAAAACCGATGCACAGATGAGAACAAATTCAATGTGAAACCAGTGTTCACTACATGAAACTAATTGTAAACAGGTTAACAGTACACAGCGTTTGGTGTGAACACGGCCTAATTTGTAACTGTTGTTACATGTCTTTGTGAATAATAGTGCAATGTTCTTTGTATTTTCAGGTTTATTTGTCTTGTTATATACATTTCGAATTTAGATTTTTCTCGTAACAGTCTCTTACCTCAACTAATTTGCATTTCAACATAGCTATCATGGTGGTATCGTTATATCTAGTAGCAGAACAGGTTTAAGGTTACCTTTGCTTGAAGAAAAGATTTAAAATATTTAAAATTGGTATTTGCTGCATCTCATGGAAATGTGGCATTTTGGATATATGATAGTGCTTTCATACAGGACTTTTTGCACAACAACTAAAAGGAATCAAACAGGACGTTTCGAAAGGAAAATCGCTAGTCATTACCGGAGGTTAGTGAGCGAGCAGGGCAGAGCAAGCATTGCCTAGATGTGTATGTGCCACAAGGTGCAGTGAAATTGGAACCGTAGATATTACTATTAAACCTACCAGGCTTAAAGTCATGAAAAAGGTTTATCTCTGAAAAAGTTTTAAAAGGCTTTTTATCTATTCTTTTAGTGTTCCGACATATTCATTTAACTGTTAAACATACAACGGACTAAACTTGTTTAATTTCTATATTAAGTAAGGGTGGTTATCAATGAAGAGGACTTTTATTTGACTTATTATTTAAATCGCCTTTAGTTACACATTTTTGTCTAGTCCATTGATTAATATTGTCTGTATTGCCACTAAATATCCCTAATTCGATTGCAAGTTGGCGTAAATTAAAGTTCTATTTTTATCCCGGTTCTTCATCAACATCATTAAATCTTAAGCGCGTTTGAATGTCTCAGTAATAACAACTATGTTTAGCCTTTGCATTGTAAAGCAAACATTTTATAGTTATCAAAGTCGGGACTAATCAACTGATACAATGCGTAATAAAATTATCAGCAATGGAATTAAACAACCAAAGGAAATTAATACAATAGGTCCCTCTGTTTTATAATTGGTCGTCTATGTTATGTAAAAAGTATTTTAGTTATAAAAGAATGACGTCTATACCAAGCGACCTACTTTTAAAATTCTGTGTCCATCAAGTTACTAATAACTGACCGTATTTGTATCAGAACCGGTTTCAATCTATTCCTTTTACTGGATGAATCATCACTTATACCGGCGTAAATATATCATGAATTAGTCAATGATAAAAGACCTTGAATTTCTGAGATACATTGAACTTGTACTCTAGGTTTCAATATAAATAATAAAAAGGCAGGCTTGTTATTTAGTACGCCAGATGCTTATTTCGTCTAATAATACTTATTATTTGCGCTTGAATTAATACGGTCGGAAAACCAAATCAATTACAAAATGCCTTAAAGCCAGGAACCTGATGTTCAGTGGTTGTCGTTTGTTGATGTGGTTCATAAGTGTTTCTAGTTTCTCGTTTTGTATATACATTAGTCCGTTGGTTTTTCTGTTTGAATGGTTTTACACCAGTCATTTTTGGGGCCCATTATAGCTTGCTGTTCGATGTGAGCCAAGGTTCCGTGTTGAAGGCCGTACTTTTATCTATAATGATTTACTTTTACAAAATTGTGACTTGGATGGAGAGTTGTCTCAATGGCACTCATATCACATCTTCTTATATCTATTAATTATAATTTGGAAAGAGATATGGCTATACGGTTTGACGTTCATCTTTTTCATATACACCTGTGAATAATCTTATTTTATAGAAGCATGTAACAGATACAAAGAAAGAAATAGAATTTTAAAATGCCTTAAAAAGGCAAGTAAGTTAGTTTTTAATTACCAAGTAGGAGAAGATACCAAACAACAGTGATAAAAAATTGTAAATCGAAGAAAAAAAAGTACACAGCCATAACAAATGGAGCAACACCATCAAATACTGCGGTAAACTCTGGTCATCCGGAAGGGTCAGTAGTTCACCTGCTTTAGTCGTCACACAGACCGTGTTTCTCCTGTGTAAATACGTTGGTAGATTTTATGAAATAATACGGTGTCACATTATAGTAGCTAGGTTAACATCTCTAATATACCATAATCTGTTGGTTGTCTCTTTAACGATCAATACATAGAGAAAATGCTTTCTTTATTAAGATGATTTATATTTTATGGTATTATATTTTTCTTTGTCAATCGGATATGATATGATACATTCGGGGCAAATTCAGACCATTTTTGTCTTATTCTGTTGATTTCTAATTTTTCAAAAACTGATTACTTACCACTTCACCTATTAAGTTAAACCAGATGGTTGTAAAAAATATCAATCATTTAAAAAAAATCCGTTCAAATTGTATTATTCTTTCTATCTATCGAACGTTCCTAAATGCCCAGGTGCCGTGTGCAAAATCTTTTCAGGTGATCACGTTGTACGATTTCAGCTTTCAAATATATTCTATTGCAATCATAAAAATAAAGCAGGTTTTCATATAGAAAGATTTATTGATTACCGAAAATCACTTTTACATAAAAAATTTAACATATTTTTACTTTTTGGTAATTTGTATCTATAAAGATTATGTTCTGTAATGGCAGGAATTTTTATTCGAGATCTATAAAAATACAAGGCAAAAATGTTTGATAATATTTTGTTAGTTCACAAGTAATAAACATCGAAATCTCCATCCGTTGCTGCATATATAGTAAGACGCTAAAAACGGTGATTTTCAAATAAAATGTCCAAATATAGTTGTCAAATCCGTGAGTAAATACGTAAACCTTAGTAAAAAAAACATGTATTGTGTATTTTAAATGTATTCAAGATAAAATTTTGCCAGAAAAAAAAACAACATGTAAATTGCTTTTTATGTTTTAATTGTGTATTATTTGAGTGTTGGTCGGCATCGTTCTCTATTGTGTTTTCTCGAGTCCAGTATCTTTAATTTTCAATGAAATAAAATTTGACCCGAATAAAAGCTCAAAATCTGTTAAATGACTTTAATAAACGATTATTCAATTGATGACCATACCGTACAAAAAGCCCCCGGGAAATAGCAGTTAAATAAAGGGATAAATTTGTATATGCCCAGCAAAAAGTTACCAAATTCGGTTATTATGTTTACATGTATGTATATTGTATAATCATTAGAACTGTTTATTATTGCTTATATTTATAATCTCATTCAACAAATTTCGACTGTCGAGGTGATGTTCACAGGACGAACTGCTTGTAATTAATGTCATATTATCACCGCAACCGATCGAAAATATAAGTCCAATTTGCGTGCCGTGTGCAGAATGTCGTCCCTCCTCTGGAACGTTCCTATGTTCTGTAAACTTCAATTCAATGTGTAAATCAACTGTTGGTGACATTATTTTTCATTTTTCGTCAATTTTTCAAACTAATGACATAATCAGTTCTCCACGTGACAGCTATAAATATATAAAGCGGCATCGCGGTTTATGATTAAATTAGTAGCAAGTTATGCCAAAAATAATTATATATGCTATTCATGGGACTCGATATTCTTCATATGATGCCAATTTCGCACAGATGCCGTGAAAAAGTCTCATATTGGTCATTAGTATATATATATAGTATGAACTGTTGTAGATATTGAGTTATTAATCTTAATCTGTTTTTAAATCAAGCCATGGTCCTTGCGGCTCGTACTTACTGCAATAGTTAGATGGAAACCACAGAATATCCTAATATTCGCTCGTTATTACAACATGCAAAACCCAATGTTCTGGACGTCTAACAATTATTACAACTATTTTTTTTGGAAAATTAGAAATATAATGTTAATGTTAATTTAAGGGTGAACACTACGCAAAACCCCTTTCGTTTAGTATGTTGATATCATTTTTTTAGGTCATTAGTAATTTTGCACATTATCTGATGCAGCTTTTGTGTAGTTCCATTTATCCTGAAATGCAACAGTATTGGTAACGTAGAAACCCACAGTCATGTGCATATTTAAGCGTTCAATAAACTTGACTTACTGATTTACTGAAAGTTTTTGATTCACTTGGAGTACAAAAAATCTCTTAGATATCACTTCTTCATTCAGAAACATATGTTTAAAGACTTTTACTGTTGAAACAATTGCTATTTAATTTTTCTGGAAAGAATTACATTTTTGTGTGATTTTTTATACTGGACTAGAAAATCAAGTATTGTAACACCTGCGTACATCTATTTTTACAATTACTAATACAGTGCAAAAAAAAAAAAAAAAAAAAGGGTTCCAACCTTCCAACCGTCTCAGGTAAAGTTGATGGTATAATTTTTGGTTTTTCTGTAAGAACCAATTCTTTTTTATGCTCATTGATAGTTTTTGGCTTTTCAAACTCCTAGTCTCGAGCGTAGCTGATTAAAGTTATTCCAGGAACACATTGTACTCAAGCGTATGATTATCTTGTCATTTTTCTCACAACATTGAAAAATATCATATAAAAGTCTGATGAAACTATTATCTTAATAGGATATTTTCTTTAATTTCATGCTATTACTGGATGAAGAAAGGCGTTTCACAACGTTTATTGAATTGAAATTGCCGTTTCTCCTTTTTCTTTAAATGGCTTTATCATCATTATATTCTATTGCATAAGAAATGTGTCATGTTTATAACTTATGTCTCGTAAAGACAATGCAAACGCGTTTAATTGAATCTTTGAGAGAGAAAAAATTCGAAGACAGAAATGACAATAAAATGTTTATCACAGAAGACAACTGAATTCAACCTTGTTTAAGATTTGGTTCCTGGTGCTCAATCTTATTTCAGGGTGTAGTTTTTGTTATTTATACGTCAAACAGTATGTTAGGAAAAGATGTCAAAGCAACATCAACCCAACAACACATGAATCTAAGGACATCTAGAGGAAATCATACAGTCTTCAATAACAGATAGGTGTGTATACGTTGTAAAAAAAACCTCATCAATACAGAAAGAGGATGTGGTACGATTGCCAGGACAACTTTCCACAAAAGACCATCATTTTGCGTACCCACTCTTTTTCGACACAAGACTCACCAATGGTTTTCAAATCAAAACATTCAGACTTCTAAGATGGTAAAACACTCGGGGACGAAACGGGTCGTAGCCATCAATGACATCGTCCCAGTAAATGTTAAACCAAATACCCTGTTTATAATTTGATCGTCAGACGCGCGTTTCGTCTACATAGGACTGACCATTGACGATCGAATCAAAACAGTCAATCTCAATATTGCCTCAAGTCTATAAAGCTGTGAATAGATTCATCAGAGATGACCTTAAGACTGTTTTTGTCTGTTGGGTTTTATCTGGTTTGTTTTCGTTCAATGTTGCGTTTTCTTTCGTTCTACGACATCAATTTATATCGGCCGAAATTGACCATAATTCTGTTAGACCTACAAATGTGTGGTTGCAAACTTTGTAGTTGACTCATTGGTTTTCAATCCATAAATTGTTATCAGTCATTCTTCATGCTTTCTGTACAGCAATTTATATAAAAATAAGAAGATGTAATATAATTGGCAATGAGACAACTTTCCACTAGAGACCAAATGACATAGATCACTTTCTTCGTCGGCTGCATTGAGTATTGTAACACAGTAAATGATGCATAAAGCTGAAATGTCTAGCAGAAAAACACGTTTTAAATAGTAAAGTATGATAATACTTACAATGAAGTTACACCAATATGTTTTAAAGTGTACACGTTGAAAATGTGACAACATCTACGACATATTATCTCCTGGGGATAACCCTTTGTTATAAAATAGTAAAACATAAAACAATATATACATTTTTCGAACTTTAACCAAGACGTATTTCCACAGGTCAACTAATTAAGATCAACTAATGTGCTCATCAAGTAAACATTCATAATTTTCTATGTTTTCTATGTATTGTGTGCGATTTTGTCCCATATACATTTTGGTTGAAAACAAAACTTTACGACAAAAGAGATGATTTCAGCTTCCCAATTGTAAACTTTCCATTTCTATGTAGCAACATTCCAGCAGCGCCTGCATACGGAGTATATATCTCCCAATTGATACGATATTCCCGGGCTTGTATTTCCTATCATGATTTCCTTGATAGAGGATTGCTGCTCACAAGGAAGCTATTAAACCAAGAGTTCCAAATGATGAAGTTGAAACCATCCCTTCGTAAATTTTATGATAATGATATCGGATATGTTCCTTATGTCGTAACTACAATACCCTTCCCTTTTCACGAATGTGACCTACCGAATTAGACTATTTACCGAATTTGTAATAACATAAGCAACACGACGGGTGCCACATGTGGAGCAGGATCTGCTTACCCTTCCGGAGCACCTGAGATCACATCTGTTTTTGGTGGGGTTCGTGTTGCTTAGTCTTTAGTTTTCTATGTTGTGTCTTCTGTACTATTATTTGTCTGTTTGTCTTTTTATTTTTAGCCATGGCGTTGTCAGTTTATTTTCAATCTATGAGTTTGACTGTCCCTCTGGTATCTTTTGTCCTTCTTTTACTCCATATCCTTTCATTTTCTATTGGTAATAAGTTGAATATAGTAATGTCATTTAAAAAATGGTGGGATTGTGGGCACACCAATTGGAAGATATTCGCTCCATCAGTGACACAGTCACACAGATATTGCTAACAGTCAACCAAATCCTATTGGTGTCTGTTAAACTTCAACTCGTTATCAACTGCCCTCTATCAAGTAAACACAGAATCTGTAATGTCATACCCATTGGAAGATAAAGACTCCATAAGCAGGCGCTGCTGGAATAGAGTAATATAAATAAAATTTTTACAATTGGAAAACTGTTATCATCAGCTTAGAATTCAGTGCTTCAGTACTGACGTAAATTATACATACCTTTCTTAAACTCGTCGTTCATTAATCAAAAACTCGTTTGAAAATTTCGGTTCAAACTTCATCAGACAAATTTGACCTGAGAGGGGGAACTACATTTGTAATCATGTTTGTTCCTTATTTGTTAATTAGCTTCTCAAGTGTTCAAAAACGTATACATCCCTGGCTGTTATAGTTTTGGGTTTGACCTTTTCTATTAGGAGCATATCCAGAAAACTGCTCTGCATAGTGTTCTGTTCATCTGAAATTATTCCTTTTTTCCGAAATATTTAGTTTTCAACCAAACCTTGTATTTAATGTCTACACGTACATTGTAAGTCAAAAATTGAAGTTCAATTGGATAGATACCTTCAACATAGTCATCAAACTTTCAATCATCTAATTTAAAAAAAATAATAATTCATTTAACACGTTTTACAGAACTTGAAGTTAAATGATATTACTCGCTTCATTTCCAGAAGCTCCTCTCTGAAGTCTGTCTCATATGAATAAAGGAACAATTTGACAAAAATTAGAACAGTTTGTTTCTATATAAATGCCGATTGTCTGATATAACAGGTCCTGCAAACGACATCTGTAACAAACATAAACTTTTAGCTACCTCTTTACAAGCAGAACCAAATACAATGAAAGTCCCAACTATGTACTGGCTTCGAAGCTACATAAAACACCTTACAAATATAGATTTATTTCGTCTTCAAGCCATTGTTCCACTACTAAATTGTCTATTCTTCTTACCAGTTCACTTGGTACAATCAAAAACCTGATAATAAATTGTTCAAATAAGGCCTTTGAAAATAGTGGAATTAATTACTTTTGGAGTGTCAAAAACTCGTTGGAAGTACTTGATAAATTGCATGCATATATTGGTGATTTTGAATCTGTTCAAAGTTTTGATTTTTCTACCTTGTATACCACATTGCCTCACATTCTCATTAAGAAAAAATCACACACCTAATTAAATGGGCATTTAAAAGTCAGAATGTGAATACATATGTTCTAACTCTTTTAGGTCATTTTTAGTAGCAATAAACAAAAGAAATATGTCAATTGGACATGCTTTGATACTATATCTGCCCTTGAATTTTACTAGATAATATTTTTGTTCGCTTTGGAGATTCCGTATATCGTCAGGTTATCGGAATTCCAATGAGGACTAACTATGCACCACTTATTGCGGACCTGTTTTGTATTGCTATGAGTTACAATTTATGACTAAAATCAGCAAAGACCCATCGAAACAACATCTGATACAAAATTTAATAATACTTTTAGATATTTGGATGATATATTGGCTCTCAATAATGACGACTTCAGTATGTATACTAAAGAAATTTATCCTGTTGAACTTACTTTAAATAAAGCTAATACTAACAATGACCACTGCCCTTTCCTCGATCTTGATATCCATATCATTAACGGAAAGCTTAATACAAAATTTATGATAAAGAGATGATTTTCATTTCCTATCGTTAATTATCCATTTTTAGATGGTGACGTTCCTTGTCACCATCTTACGGTGTTATATATCTCAACTTGTACGATTCGCTCGTGTATGTAACAACGTTTTTAGATTTTAACGAAAGAAATTTATGTATTACTGAAAATTATTACACCAGGGTTTTCGATATCACAAACTAGTCAAAACATTTACTAAATTTTATCATCGGTATAAGGACATCATTCGTAAATATAGCTCAACATGCAGACTTCTTATACGTTCAGGTATTTCACATCAATCTTTTATGGTAATATTCTTTATAAAGCACTAAAATGTCAGTATTCACCTCAGAAGCTAACAAAACCTTTAAATAGACTTATTAAGAAGGGATATAGTTACGATACTGTTGTCAGGTCATTAAAGATTGCATATTTTGGCTTTAATATTGATTCACTTATAGGGTCTTTGCATCGGAACTAAACACATTTATTTAAAAACCAGTTGTTGGCATGACACGGGTTATGCTCTTCTCATATATTTTATGATGGTATGATACTAAACCCTAACGGGAGGATTGTGCCTGATATTCATATGATGAAGACATAATCTTTCAATCAGTTTAATTGAGGTCTGGAGCTGGCATGTCAGTTAACTGCTAGTAGTCTGTTGTTATTTATGTATTATTGTCATTTTGTTTATTTTCTTTTGTTACATCTTCTGACATCGGACTCGGACTTCTCTTTAACTGACTTTTAATGTGCGTATTGTTATGCGTTTACTTTTCTACATTGGCTAGAGGTATAGGGGAGGTTGAGATCTCATAAACATGTTTAACCCCGCCGCATTTTGCGCCTGTCCCAAGTCAGGAGCCTCTGGCCTTTGTTAGTCTTGTATTATTTTTACTTTTAGTTTCTTGTGTATAATTTGGAGTTTAGTATGACGTCCATTATCACTGAACTAGTATATATATTTGTTTAGGGGCCAGCTTAAGGACGCCTCCGGGTGCGGGAATTTCTCGCTGTATTGAAGACCTATTGGTGACCTTCTGTTGTTGTCTGTTCTGTGGTCGGGTTGTTGTCTCTTTGACACATTCCCATTTCCATTCTCAATTTTATAACATATAAATTGTCAATAACAATATCAATCCTTTTGGTGATGCCAGTTACAAAAAAAACCTTTGTTTGAATCAGAGTGGCACGTTCAAAAATGATTCATCTCTGCATAAAACAATATATTTGATATATATACTTAGTCATTCTTTTTTTTTTGTAAAGCAAAGTAGACTAATCATTTCAGTCTGACTATAACCGTAAATTGAGGAATATATTACTCATGTAAAGAGTAAACAGGTCAAACTTTGTTATACTATTTACTGACAAAGGTTACATATATTGAATGTTTATAACTTTTTTAGCATCTACCTGCGATTTACTACGCCGTAGAGTATGTAGTTTCGCAGGAACTGTACAGTCCGGTTATGATTGCATCTACAATAGATGTTGATATTTTGTTTCAAATTGTATACTGCATACAAATTGTACATTCCAACTTTAAACAAAGATGTTTCCAGCAGACCCAGCATGATAACGTTGTTAGGTATTATCTGCTCTTCGCTTGAGTATGAGTTTTGAATGCCCAAAAGGTATATTCGGTTTCTTTTGGTAAGGACACTTATGTAAAATCTTGTTTAATATCTCCGGTTGAAATTCAAAGGCATCTTTAAACAAAAGGTATGTTCAGAATTTCTTTTTATGTAAGTGTCGTTTGCGAGAGAATGGTCAATACCTAATTTCTTTACATCAAAAGAAACGATATTGTTGGGGTTACATCTCGTCGAACAACATATTTGTAAGGGTCATAGGACATGTTGGTCTAGACATATATATAAGATACATTTTAAAATAAATTCCCAGTTAAAAAGAACGCAAAACTGCATACACGCTGCAATAACGTTATACCTGATTACAAAAATGTTTATTTCACATTTTAGTTTGGTTGACTCACAATTGTTTTTTTTTTTATAGAGAACTATAACTCTGATGAAATGATTTAAAGGATAAATATGTTTGAGCAAAGTTTATGTTTTTTTTGTCTTCTTCATATTAGATTTATTCTTTCCCCGAACTGTTGATGTGTTTTACTATAATTAACATAAAACTCGCTTAATCTCAGTTCTTTATTTTCTTCCTCAATTTTTCATTGAACTATTTTAAAACTCAGTCTGCAATTTATTACCCGACATTGTGAATTGATTCGTTGTGCTAAATATTTTTTCCGTGCGGACATTTTCGATCGTAAATTTTAACTGCATACAAATTGTACATTCCAACTTTAAACTTTAGTAAAAAGGTATTTCAAAGGAAAATACATCAAAGTAGCGTACAGAGTTTTCAACTGCCAGCTGCATTATGAGCAACCAGAACCCCTACCAAAATTTACTTTATATCTAGCTTTTGAAACAAATTGATGTGCTTATAAAAAGAAGATGTGGTATGATTGCCAATGAGACAACTGTCCACAAGCTTGTCCATAATTTAAGAGCTTTAATATTAAAATAAGGAAATAGATTTGAAATAATAAAATAGAGCTAGAATAAGAAATGTGTCTTCAGTTAAGTTCTGTACTACTTTAAAGTAGTCAGCTTATTTGTATTAAAAATTCCTTAAAGCATCATTTTCAATAAGAGTTGGAATAACAGCTTAGAATAGATAAACAGTTGATTTGTTTAAATGTTATGATATACATGTATATAAAAATTAAAAAAGTACACAAAAACCTTTTAACAATGAACCAATGGCTATGCATTGAAATTCTTTTCAGAAATAGATACATGTATCCCTTTGACACTATAAATATATTTTGTATATAATTTGATTAAAGAAATAAAAAAAATCTTAACAAATGTCTTGTCATTACTAATCAGATGATTAAAGTCTTCTATTAAATCAATAACATACAGACTTTGTTTTCATTTCAATTACTGTATGTCTAATTAAGAAGGAGATTTACATCATTTAGCCCCAGGTTATAAATTGTACTCTATTGGCAGGTTTATAATCTGTAATTAGGGTGGTTATCCAAACAAAAGGATTAAATCATGCATGTCATTATAAATATAAATTTTGATCTTTAAAATTAGCTGAACTAATTTATTATTTTACTCTTTTTATATATCATTTGCAAAATTATAATTAACTAGTATGCTAAAATATACCTGTTTTTAAGGGTAAAACCAAAAAAAGGCTAACTTAAGTCAGTAAGAAAGCAAAATTTTTGAAATTTTTTTTAAATATGAATAAGTGATTGTTGTAATGCAATGTCATCTCTCATTCATGTTGAAAGTCAAAATTTCAAGATTTTTTTATATTTCTAATCCTCAGTTAGAGATTTGATATAGAAAACAACTGTCAACTTATAATTTAGAATCATGCTTTAAATGCTGTTTTGGTAAAGTTCTTAATTTCCACTATACAAATGTTGAGCAACATAATTGTGATTAACTTACTTTATTTTTTGTTGAATTTTGTAGCATGTAATTGAAAGTAATCGAAAAGTAATGTAATTATTTTTTATAAAGTAATCGATTGTAATCGATTACATACTAAAATCTGAGTAATCGATTATTAATCGATTGCACAAAAATCCTTCAGGTAATCGATTATTAATCGATTACATTTGTCAGTAATCGTGCCCATCCCTGATAACAATGTTTACCGAAATTATTTTGGATACATTATAATTATGTACGCGCGTGTCGTCCACAAATTACTCATCAGTGTCGCTCGAATCAATAAAAGTTAAAAGTCTAAATAAAGTACTAAGTTGACGAGCATTCTTACATGTTAATTTAAGACTTGTACCAGAATCACTAATAATTGATACGGAAGACTCTAACTGATATACACATTGTAATAATATATGTTAGCTCGACAATCTATATGTAACATCAATACCGGATGATCTATGAAACGAAATTTATGACATTGAAAACACGGAGAGTTCATTGTGAGTTCCCTTTCATATTCTGAAATAATTATGTCTCTCAAAATAAACAAGTCAAAAAAACCTATTTAAGTAAAATTGAGACAAGATTTTTAAAGAAGCAGAAGAAATAGAATTGCAAAACCATTAAATGGGTTTTCCGTTAATGACAGAGAACGAAAATGCCTAGTAACACTACTTTCTTAGCTTACTGTCATCATAAATGTAGTGTCATTGATGTTCAGTAATTGTCGTTTGTTGATGTGGTTCATAAGTGTTTCTCGTTTTTTATATAGATTAGACCGTTGATTTTCCTGTTTGAATGGTTTTACACTAGTGATTTTTGAGGCCCTTTATAGCTTGCTGTTCGGTGTGAGCCAAGGCTCCGTATTGAAGGCCGTACTTTGACATACAATGGTTTACTTCTACAAATTGTGACTTTGATGGAGAGATGTCTCATTGGCACTCATACCACATCTTCTTATATCTATTCATAATAAAAACAATAAAACATCTGTCTGTACACAGATTTAGAATTAAGCTTCAACTGTAAGGTGAATTTAATTTATGATATTGAAAACAGAACAATCAAACAACGTATAAAATTTCGCTGTATAACAATCGTAGCAAATATGTTACGGTTTCTATCCATAATTACGTTAATATTATGGTCAGAAATACATTGTTCGAGATATATAAAAACGGAGTTTGAGATGTAAATAATAATTGAACACCGCCATTTGATTATATACTTGTCAAAAGTAAACCCGAAAATATATCTCTGCTTTATTATTTCGTAAATTTTATATTAATTTTAGATCTTAGATAGCACATGTAATGTTTGTGTACATAAATCAGGACAATGTAAAGCTTGCTGTTTTGTAAAGAAGCCTGTCAAAAGATGGAACAATATGTCAACCCCGTAGATCTCTTTAATTTGTAATGTTGTAAGGTTTCCTTCATATCATCATATAATGACGTCTTTTAATTCATATTTGTATATTCCTGTAAAAACCTTTACTTCCTTTATCTGAATAGTCAATTACTATCGGAACATGTGTTGCCGACCAATTGTGAGGTATTTTATTGAATCAATAACTGTTTTAGGAGTCCTGTCATTGGTAAAAGGGTGAGTAATAACAACTATTTAGTATTTACAGGACTGCTGAACCAGTTTTAGATTGTACTCGTGTTCTCTTATGAATTGCTGACGCTTAAAATATGCTGTAACACAAAGCTTGTAATTTTTAGAATAAAAACAGTATGAAACGTTTTTTCTGAAATATTTATTCAAGAAATTCTAAATAAATATTTTCTCAAATAAAACAGCTATTAGTTCCGAGAGTGTTTAAACATCTCTTTATCAAGTGAAACGTGGAAAAGATTATTCAATTTAGAATTTTAACATATTTTAATAAAATCAATATATAAAAACAATAATCTATGAAAGAAATGCTCATCAATTTCTCTGCGGTTAGTCTTTGACATTATTACCTATTTGAATCGTTGATGACTATCGACAACAATTTCTAATTCTTGAATGAAGTTTGTTTAATTTTGTGATATCATTGATCTAAGATGCGTTGAATCTCAGACAGTTTGGCATTTGAAACTATTTCCGTTCTTGAGAGACTAAATACTTGTTTTAGTAGGTCATATAGTTCAGATTGTCAAGGTGTACATCAAGACTAAAAACTCTCATTCAACCAAGAAAAATAAAAGTTTAATCGGTGAAAAAACACAAACATTTTGTTCGAAATATATGCTCCTTGATTTATTTTTAAAAATACTTGACTTACGCATTATTCTATATTGACCGGTAAAATTCAGAGACGAAAATATCTCACTCATTTCAGGAAATGAAGACTATTCTAAATCTTAATCACTGAATAGCAGTAAGTGCCGGATATTAATCCAGTCGTTTTCCGTGCAAAGTTGAACAACAGAAAGTGGTCACGAAAGTAATTGAACGGTCACAGATGTAGGAAAAGAATAGACTTACAAACATTTCTAATTTATATTCAATAATTAAAATTATACAAAATTGATAGAACTTTCCCGAATTTTATATGTTTTTTTGTCATGCCCCCTCCGCCTCCTCTTTAATGGATTCTAAGATCTTTTTATAGAGCTATCTTTATTTTATTTTTAAAAGCAGTGACCACAATACAGTCATTTTTAATAAAGTGAGAATCTTAAAGTGATTCTTAATGTATGAATATAGAACGATTAGTTGTGGCATGGTTTATGGTATAGGTTGTTAAAAGCATACATAAAGGTTGAAAATGTGGTTATTTCGTTAAAGTTACAATACTACCGAGATACACATTTGTCTAATAAAATTCTGATGTTGTGCTGTTACATATGAAATATCGAATGTCTATAAGATATAATTAGTATTTGTGTTATCCAATGAAAAGAGAATGTTTTGATCATCTCTTAAGTATTTACGGTAAACAAAATATCAAAGTTTAAAGTTATCTAGTTTGTAAAACATGCCATTGGTTCACGAATACTTATTTCGTAATTCTTTCCAGTTTGCTGAATGTTTGTTTGCAGATTTTTGTTCAAAGGTCAATTCAAATTCTACAAATAACATTTTGTATGAGTATGAGTTTCATTCAATTTGAATTTTCCTTGAAGACAGAACTAAGGTTTTATAGACAGAAAGATTTCATAAAGGGGCTTTGCAATAACTCATTGTTTAACCGTTACGGAATATTTATGTCCAAGAGGACTAGGATTATTTAACATAAAAGTAAAATCACAAAATACTGAACTCCGAGGAAAATTCAAAAGGAAAGTCCTCAATCAAATGGCAAAATCAAAGTTCAAACACATCAAACGAATGGATAACAACTGTCATATTCCTGACTTGGTACAGGCATTTTCTTATGTAGAAAATGGTGGATTGAACCTGGTTTTATGGCTAGCCAAACCTCTCACTTGTATGACAGTCGCATCAAATTCCGTTATATTGACAACGATGCGTGAACAAAACAAACAGACACATTAGGTAAAATGTCAAAATAGGGTTACAGCAGTCAACATTGTGTTATCATCTTAATCACTATAAAACAAACAAATTTTAGGAAGAAGCATACATCAAATTTAACATCTTTATTATGCTTATATCATACGATTTTATATATCTATGTAAAATCCACCTATAAAGGATGGAAGGTTTTAAGTACTGGCGTAAAATCGCGCGTTTGAAATTCGCACAGGTAGACATAAAATAATTTTGTCGTTCAAAGTATAAAGAGATACATAAATACAGAGTCACGTAAAATGGACATCACAAAAACAGACTCAGCAGTAAAAGCAATATCAATAAATAAAATAATAGTGTGGTTCAAAATATGACGGGATACACAAGCACAGAGCCACGCCAAATGTATATCACAAAAACAGACCCAACAGTAAAAGTGATATAAATAAATAAAATAATTTTGTCGTTCAAAGTAAGACAGAATACATATGCACAGAGTCACGTAAAATAGATAGCACAAACAACAGACTTTACTGTAAAAGCAATATTAATAAATAAAACAATAGTGTGGTTCAAACTATGCCGGGATATATGAGTACAGAGTCACGCCAAATGTATTCCATTTGTCGTATCAACCACCTCGTCTTCTTTTCCTCGTTGATAGCAAAATACATTTTTTCCCTGAGTTTTTACCCATTAAACACGACGGTCCCGAAATAGTAAAACAGAAATTTTGTTCCCTTCAAGAGTACTTGATGTCATCAAGACTCGGATGTGGTCTATCTTACATTATCAAATTAGTTGATGGTTGGAAATGCGTCTTTTGGTTTTCAGTGTCATATATTTTAATATCACCATGACGTATACCCTATATCTTCTTCAAATACTTGAAATTCATTATTTTATGGTTTGATCAGTTTTTCTATATTTGTTTGAGGGTTTTGATTTTCAAATATTTTGGCCTCGAAATTCAAGACAGTGATATACATTGTGGAAATACCCATTTGGTACAATAAAATAAGTACCGTAAATGTTTTTAAACTACAATGTTTATTTTAATTTTCCCAAAAGGACCATTTGATTGTTATGACATTGACACAGTCACTGATGAGTCTTTTGTAGACGAAACGCGCGTCTGGCGCAAATACAAAATTTCAATCCTGGTATCTATGATGAGTTTATTTACAACCACTGGGTCGATGCCACTGCTTGCGGAGTTTTTATTCCCCGAGGGTATCACCAGCCCAGTAGTCAGCACTTCTGTGTTGACAAGAATTATCATTGATATGGTCATAATTATAAGTTAACTGTTTACATTTTTGAAATACTAAGGCTTTTCTACCTCAGGAATAGATTATCTTAGTTGTATTTGGCAAAACTTTTAGGAATTTTTGGTCCTCAATGCTCTTTAACTTCGTACTTTATTTGGCCTTCTTAACTTTTTTTGATTCGAGTGTCATTGATGAGTCTTTTGTAGACGAAACGCGCGTCTGGCACAAATACAAAATTTCAATCCTGGTATCTATGATGAGTTTATTTAAAATCATTTTAATAAAGATTAGATACATGTTTATATTTGAGTCACATATGTGGGAACGCATATGCTTATTGGGGCAATGACTAAAGCTTAATTGACAGAAAATTATCCGCTGGGTATAGAAACAGTATCTTGAAATACTTTTGTCTTTTAGGTTTTTCTTGTATTTTTATTAGAAAATATTTTGCCCATGGACATTAAATATCTTAGATTGAAAAAAATTAAAATAAACAAGTTAAGGTAACATGTCCAAGTAAAATCAAAACAAAATCTAAAATAGACTTGAAGAAATGAAATGGCAAAAACTATTCCGAAGGTTTTTCTTTGATGTGATGAAACTAAAAATGCCTTGTAACACGGCTTTCTTAGTTCACTGTCATCTTAAATGAAGTGTCAAAATAAAAATAATACATCTGTCTGTTCAAAGATATAAATTGAAGCCTTGAGTGTAGGATGAATCAAATTTATTATATTGAAAATGAAGCAATCATATATCGTATCAGATTTCACAGAGTATATAAAAATTGTAGTAATTGTCTTACTGATACTATCTATAGAGCAGATATTGAAATGGTTTGAAGCTTTGAAGTTCAGTGTTCGAGATTTAAAAAATCGGGGGATACAATGTCAAAAAAAAAAACCTGAACCCTGCTATTTATTCATAAACATGTCCGATGTAAACCAGGAACCTCGTCAGTAGTTAATGCTTAATATCTCTTATTTTACCATTTCGAAAATTTGATATTCCTTGCTTATCTCAGATAGCCCATGTTATATTTTTATACGACCATTTTATACTCGGAGCAATTTTAAGCTTACTCTATTGTATAGAAGCCTATCAAAAGTTGAAACAGTAGGTTGGACCCCATAGATGGTTGTAATGTTGTTAGGTTGCCATCAAATTATCGTATACAAAAGGGGCGTTCAAATGTCATAAATTCAATTACAACAAAAACACTACGGCCAAAAAGAAAATCGACGAAAACACAAATAACAATAACAAAACAAATGAGAACAGAACACTAAAGAGAGACAGATTTGTAAAAGCAACTAAGAAGACAGATCTGTTAAAGGAATTTCGCTTGTTTCGGAATCCCAGATATTAAGTTCAAGTATACTATACTGTTATATAATGATTTATCTGAATATATATTGTTTAAACAAATACTAAAGATTAAAAAACACGAAACCACCTGTGCCCTACTAAAAAACCAAATACTCATTATTAAGGATGTATTCCTCTGACGTTTCAGTCTCGTTGAAATCTCGTTCTGGAATTATTTCCAAATGATGTGATACAAATGGGAATATCAATGAATTTGAAAAATACTATAATCAAACTCAACTCTGTGAAAAAATTGTGTATTTACAATAAGTAGTTTTTGAGTAATAACATTTTCAAATTTTATATCCAATCAAGTCAGGCTTATTAGCCAAAATGTAGAGAAAATGGGTGAGGGTTACAAGAAATGATTTTACGAGAAACATGTACATCCCATATCAATTTTTTCTTTTCAAATTTCTTAGATATGTATTTTTTAATCATTTATAACAAAGAAATTGAAATATATGTTTTTTGTTCTAAAAAAAAAAAAGAAAAATCCCAAATTTACAAAATTGACAGCACGGTAAATTTGACACAAAAAAGCAACAAAATTTTACAAAACTTTCTTATATAAACACCTAGCTGTAGTTTTTTTAAGTTGAATTTATTCAGATTGGTCCACTTCATCGTTATTGAAAGTATGAAACAAAGTCTAATTGTAAAACTGTGATTTTTTTCATTATAATAGCCCAAAAATGGGTAAAAATTGATGAAAAATGGGAAAACCATCAAAATTGGGTACTTTCAAATGGGCGTAGCATAAAAAGAAGTGCACCACCATATGATTCTTTTCTTCACCCATTATTTTTTTACAGTCATGTTAACCCAAAAATCAGGTTAAAAAAAGAGTTTAATTCTAGAAATTTTTGGCTCCTCAGAGGTGTACATCCTTAATGTACTTTCTATGAATTAAAGGGAAAACAAGAACAGTCTGCTTATTGTGTTAAATGACTTGAACATAGAATTGTACAGTTGTATTATCTGGTTGACACGTTTTAGAAATGCTGAATTAAAATTTTCTCAAATAAAACAACTATTAATTCTGTGAGTGTTTAAATGTCTCTTTATCAAGTGAAAGATAATAAAGTTTAATTTAGAATTTTTAACATAATTGATTCAAATCAATATATAAAAGCAACTATCTCATACAGACATTCTTCAAAATATTTCAGCTGGTAGTCTTTGACTTCAATCGCTTTGCTACCGTTTCCTATTTGAATCGTTGATGACTATCGGAAATGATTTCTAATTCTAGAAGTATGTTTAAGTTTGTGATATCGTTAATCTAAGATGTGTTGGATCATAGACAGCTTGACATTAAAAAACAATTTCCGTTGTTGAGAGAATAAATAATTGTTTTAGAACGTCATATGATACAGTGCTGATCAGCGCTGATTGTCAAGATGTACATGTATATAAAGACTAAACAATCTCATTCATCCAAGAGAAATTTTATCGGTGTAAAAACACATACATTTGTTTCGAGAAATTTACTCCTTGATTTATTTATATCATTACTTTAATTACGCATTATTCTATATTGATATTCAAATAGTGTATGGGATAATTGAAAGACTACAATATCTCACTCATCTTGAGCAAATGAAGACTATTCCAAAACTTAATCCTTAAATTACAGTAAGTGCCGGATATTAACCAGACGGTTTTCTGTGCAAATTGAACAACAGAAAGGGGTCACAAATGGAATTGACCGGTCTGTAATAGGTGTAGACACAAAAGACTTAAACACATTTTAACTTATAGAAGCATCCGATTATTCAACTTATACTAAACTGATAGGGTTTCTGTTAATTTGATATGATAAGTGTCATGGAACCCCTCTCTATTGCATTACCGGATTTTGTCATCTTTTGAAGCAATTTTTATTTAATTCTTAAAAGCAGCGACCACAATACATTCATTTTATATTGGTTGTGGCATGGTTTACAGTATAGTTTGATGAAAACAAATATAAAAATTGAAAATGGGTCATTTGTTCAACTTAAATAACTATCAAGGTCTTATAAATAGAACTTTATATCTGATAATCACAGAATCAACTTAATTTATGATCATCATTAATACATTTCATAACTTTACAAATCAAAATTTAGTTCTTTGCACAGGAAATGTAAAATCTGATGAACTACTGTTGCAATATATGCACAAGTCGAATCGTCTTCAATCTACATTATTATACTGGTAGTTTAAAAAGAAACTTTGGTTTAGAAATTTGGCTGCAACTGTAGAATTCCTTTCAAATTGGGATATCATATCATATGGTGATCTTGTTTATAGATTCAGTTAATTTAAAAACGATCCATGTAGACTCATAAATCCTCTAAATAAAATTATTCTTAAAGATTATCAATAAGCACGTATTGAAAACTTTAAATTTTGTTTTTAAATAACTTAAAATGAATGATTTTATAAGCTTTTCTACGTTTGTTCGAAGTGTGGATTCATAAATATTTTGGCTTCAAGGCAGATGCATAAAATGTGGAAACGAAAATGTTTTTAAACAATATTGAAATATTCCTCAACGAACCATTTGATTGTTATGACATTGACACAGTTAAAAGTCTGTTTGATCCTTTTCATAAAGATGCGAAACATGTTTATGTTTGAGTCACAGATGTGGGGGAAGCATATGGTTATTCGGACAATGACTAACCCTTAATTAACAGAACATTATCCGCTGGGAATAGTTTTCATAAAGCAACAGATCTTTGAATGACTTTTTTCTTTGAGGTTTCTTTTAGTACTTTTATTAGAAAATATTTTGCCCATAGACGTTAAATATCGGACAAGAACAAAACAATAAAAGATGTTTCTTACTAAATGATGCGAGCTAGTTATTTTATTACAACTTTACCTATTGTTGGCTTTAAATCAATCCATTTTCTAAAGTTAAAATTGGAGAACAATTAGCCTTTTCGGTAGACAAACTTTAAGAAGATTGTATACAACAAAATGCAAGTTTGACTGTTAAAACAAATATATTGCTTTATTTCTAGATCTCAGGTTATTTATTCATTGTTAATCAAAATTTTCATCTGAAGTGGATATTCAATTATCTTTTGAAACTGTTTTGGTATTTAGATACTAATAATGTACTACTAACAGATGTCATATGATGAAGACATAATTTTTCAATCTGTTTAATTGAGGTCTGGAGCTGGCATGTCAGTAACTGCTAGTAGTCCTTTGTTTGTTTATGTTGATTATTGTCATTTTGCTTAATTACCTATTCAAACATCGGACTCCGACTTTTTTTAAGCTGAATTTTACTGTGTGTATTGCTGTGTGTTTGTTTATTCCACATTGGCTAGAGGTATAGGGGGAAGGTTGAGATCTCACAAAACATTTGTAAGCCCGCCGCATTTTTGCGCCTGACCCAAGTCAGCAACCTCTGGCACTAGTTAGTCTTGTATGTTTTTTTAATTTTGATTCATTCATATGTTTCGGAGTTTAGTGTGACGTCTATTTTCGAAGAGTTAGTATACATTATTGTTTAGGGGCCAGCTGAAGCTCGCCTTCGGGTGCAGGATTTTCTCGCTGTGTTGAAGACCCATTGGTGGCCTTGGGTTGATTTCTGCTCTTTGGTCGGGTTGTTGTGTCTTTGACGCATTCCGCGTTTCCATTCTCACTATTATTTATAAAACAAAAATCTCACAAATATTATCATACAGGGTACAGTTATCTACGTTTTCCGACACCTTTTTGTATTCGGTTTCATTTGAAAATTTGTTTTAACATATACTTAAGTACAGACAACAGCTGTATTCCCCTAAATCATATGAATATAAAATAACTACTTGTAAAGAAAAACAAAAATGGTGAACTCAAGAAAAAAGCCAGATTGACTGCAAAAAATGTAACTAATACAAACATTGTACCAAATAATATATGTCAGTTTGATATTCTAACATCAGTACGGCATGATCTAAAATCTTAAATTAATTACATTGAAAACATTAGTAGTTCATTTCAGAGTTTTCTTTCGGATTCTGAAATAATCGTCTCTTTCAAAATAAACAAGTTAAAGAAACCTGTCTAAGTAAACATTAAAACAAAATATAAAAAAGAAGAAATAGAATTTGAAAAGTTTTCTTTTTATTATATTTCTTGACAAATTATGATGAAATTGGTGGATTAACATATATATGTAGTATGAATATGTGGTATGATTGCCAATGAGACAACTATCCAGCAGAGACCAAATCACGAAGATGTAAGCAACTAAAGGTCAACGTTCTGTCTAGTAATGAATAGAAATATAAAATATCGAATGTCTATGAGATATAATTAGTTTTTGTGGCATCTAGTGAAAAGAGAATGTTTTAATCATCTCTTAAATATTTACGGTAAACAAAATATCAAAATTTAAAGTTATTTAGTTTGAATTTTCCTTATAGACAGAACAAAGAATTCATAGACTTTTTCAATCATTTGAAGTAGTGAATTAAAAAAACCACAACGATCACCTGTGATATACTTCTTTACAGAAGTATGAAACGAGTGAGACATATACTATAGACATGTATTTATTGTAGACAATATGTTGATAACTTTTTGTAATTGTTTAGTTGATAGATTACTAACTGAGTTATTGTATCATCCAATTAAGAAACAATTCATGCAAGCTATAGATTTGTTGGAAATTTTGACATGGCCTGGGTCGTTATATTCGAATCTTATCTCGAGCGTAAGCGAGGGATAAAATTAACGAATATAACGGATCAGGTCATGTGAAAATGATAACAAATCTATGGGTTGCATGAATTATTTCGATTCTAATAAGACAAATACGGTAATTTGAAAAACGTAAGCGAAGGTAAGATTGCCGTGTGTATGGCTGTTATATTTTACCCCGTGTAAATTTCAAATAAATCTAAGGCTTGCATGAATTATTTCTTAAATAACCACTAGAAAAAAGGTGTTCAATCCTTATAATTCTTAACCCACACATTGTTTTTCGTTGGCTACAAATCCACAGTTGACATATCGTAAATCAGGACTGAGTGAGCCGCCATTTTGACTTGCTGAAATCCATCAATGTGCGAATGATGCAATAGAATAGCAAATGAAACAACACCTACTTCAAAACTCAATTTTGAATGCGATATTATCCGAATTTAGAGCGTAAATGTAACGGAATATTCTTCAACTTGAGAGTTTTCATTCGTATGACGTCATATTTTGACATGACGTTAATGGTCCAAGATCAATCATTTATTTTATTTTGATTTTAAACATTTTTAAAGATCTTATGCATTAATTCTTTTTGTTATGCATTAGAATAGGAATAACG
Organism: Mytilus coruscus; assembly: GCA_017311375.1. Lineage (NCBI taxonomy): Eukaryota > Metazoa > Mollusca > Bivalvia > Mytilida > Mytilidae > Mytilus > Mytilus coruscus. The sequence continues at coordinate 53,173,057 of CM029604.1, forward strand.
GTTCTGTAGTTTCTTTTTCAATTTCAATTTGAACACAACGAAATCCACAATGTCTTTGAAAATTGGTTACGATACATGTGTATTTACGTGGGAGGTACATAGTAACAGCCATTTATATGTACATTTCTGAGTCTGCGCTAAGTATAGATATATCGAGAATTTTATCACGCTGTTGTCTACAAAGCGAAAGAAGCACGTCATATTAAAAAGAAGGACGAAAGATACCAGAAGGACAGTCAAACTCATAGATCGAAAACAAACTGACAACGCCATTGCCAAAAATAAAAAGACAAACAGACAAATAATAGTACAGATGACACAACATAGAAAACCAAAGACTAAGCAACACGAACCCCACCAAAACCTGGGGATGATCTCAGGTGCTCCGGAAGGGTAAGCATATCCTGCTCCACATGTGGCACCCGTCGTGTTGCTTATGTTATTACAAATCCGGTAAATAGTCTAATTCGGTAAGTCACTTCGTGAAAAGGGAGGGTATTGTAGTTACGACATAAGGAACATATCCGATATCATCTGTGAAAATGATGGATATACACCAATTATGTGTACATACCATGAATACAACAATGTCCCTTTCATTAAATATCTTGTGCAAAAGAAATTGTTCTGTCTTTTATGTTAATATTGTATTCCACATTCCCAACCTATAGACAAAAAGGGACTAATAATTATTTGTCCATGGTAAGGGTAAATTCAGAAAAACGTTTCAGACACACCAGATTTATCAAGTGTTATTTTCCCCATGTAGTAAAAGTAATCTTAACTAACAGAAGATGTTGTGATAATCATTAACATGGGTGTGCTCCTTATCATTTTCACAAATGGTTGACCGATACGATATGTCTGTTTTGAAACTCACTAGCGACAGTTTTAGATCTTTAGTCGTCATTTATATAGTATAATGTAATTTTCCAATTGTGTCTTATTTCCGCTTGTGACATACTGACTGAGTATGGATTCGCTGACCCTGTCTCATCCCTTTTGGAGTTCATGCGATTTTCTCATTTTTCGTGTGTTTCCTTGATTTGCCTCCTAATGTAATCATGATAATTCAACATTTTATAACTACCGTTGCCTCAATTGATGAAACTAATCTGTTTTGTTGATGATAAATTCATTATACTTTGATAGACGTGTTTATAATTTATAGCATCAGACAGTCGTGATTCCTGATGGAATGCAACGTGCTCCGTCTTTTGCCGACTTATTTCCTTAACTGTATCAGAAAGATTTCATAAAGGGGCTTTACAATAATTATTTTTTTAACCGTTACGGAAAATTCATGTCCTAAATGACTTCTATTATTTAACATTACTTATGTCGTATCAACAATCCCGTCTTATTTTCCACGTTTATGACAAAATACATTTTTGACTGGAGTTTTTATTCCATTGGGCAACACGGCGGTCCCCAATAGTAAATCAGAAACTGCTTACCCTCAAGAGTACTTGATGTCATCACGACCCGGATGTGGTCTATCCTACATTATCTTATTTGTTGATGGTTGTGATCGTCTTTGCGTGTTTTGGTTTTCAGTGTCATATCATGCATATGTTTCAATGTTAAATTGACGTATACTCCATATTTTCTTTAAAAACTTAAAAGTTATGATTTGATCAGCTTTTCTACGTTTGTATGAGGGTTTGGATTCACAAATATTTTGGCCTCGAGCATCTAGGCAGATGAAAAAAATGTGGAAAGTGCTTCAAGTGCAATAAAATTTGATACCGTAAATGTTTGTAAACACTATTGAAACTTTTTCCAAACGGACCATTTGATTGTTATGACATTGACACTGTTAAAAGACTGTTTGAACTTTTTCATTAAGATGCGTAACTTATTTATATTTGAGTCACAGATGTGAGAGAAGCTTATGCTTATTTAGGCAATGACTAAATTTTAATTAACAGAGAAGTATCCGCTGGGTATAGGTGCTATAATGAAATAGTTCCTTGTATATCTATTAGAAAATGTTTTGCCCATGGACGTTAACTATTCGACAAGAACAAAAGACTAAAAAAAATTTCCTACTAAATCATGCGAGCTAGTTATTTCAATACAACTTAAGCTATCGTTAGCTTTAAATCAACCGATATTTATAAGTAAAAATTGGAGAACAATTAGATTTTCGTTACTAAAAAGTCATAAGCAATGAGTACAAAAAATTGCACATTTGACAGTTATAAACAAATGCATTGCTTTGTTTCAAGTTTTCCATTGATAATAGTGAACTAGAAATGTCTTGTGACATGGCTTTCTTAGTCATCTTAAATGTTGTGTCAAAATAAGAATTAATGCATCTGTGTGTATAAAGATATGGATTGAATACCTTGCGTGCAAGAGAAATTATACAACGTATCACATTTCACTATATAACAATCGCAGCAAATATGTTAATGTTACAACAAATAATTGAGGTTATATAATGGTAACAAGCTTAAGTACACTATTCTTGATAAAGAGATGAGGTTGAGATGTTAAAACAAAATCAAACCCCGCCATTTAATTACGTACCAGTCGAATGTCAACAAGGAATCTCGTCAGTAGTTATGCCTGAAATCTCTTGGTTTAACATATCGAAAAATGATTGTAAGTCTTAGATAGTCCATGTTATATTAACGTGCAATCTTTTTAGACTCGGGGCAATTTTAAGATTACTATATTGTGTAGAAGCTTGTCAAAAGTTGAAACAGTATGTTGACCCTCGTAGTTGTCATGTGGTTGTAATAACGTTAGGTTGCCTTCACAGTATCGTATACTTTACATTTTTTTTAATCATGTTTGAACATTCCTGTAAAAACCGTAACTTCTCTATCTGAATAGTAAATTACTATCTGAACATACCAATTTTATTGTGCTTTATGAAATCATCAATTTTTTAGAAGTCCTGTATGTATAAGAAAGTGGAGTTACTAAAATATTTAAGCATTTACAGGATTCCTGAACCAGTTTAGAATATCGTCGCTGGGATTCCAAAATGTCGTTTATGAATGTTTTGCTAAAACTGCTTTTCCACACAAACGGGCTTGGCGGTAGGAAATCTCTAATATTCCAAAATATCATACATTGAGACCAATCAAAACATTAAAAAAAGATTCTTGGACAAATTAATCTCAATTGTTTGTAAAATTTGCTTCAAAAATGTTGTATGTGAACTTGAAAATTGTTGTATACTGGCTTTCAGAATCAAGAGCTTGTACATTTCTATATTTCTGTTAAAATAAAGTTAAGGTTTTGTGTTATCCAGAAATTAATTTTAAAACCATTTACAAAAATGCTAAAGTTCACAAACGACTTTTTGGTAGCAAGCATTTCATTAAAATTTCAAAACTTGTTTGTGAGATTTTTTGTTGGTGAAAAATGATAATTTCATATATTTTGGAAGCTCATCGACGATATAATGTTACTTGAAACTCGTAAGTTTTGAAATTAAAATAATATCAAATGGTGTTTCTGGATTAATATCATCTAATCTGATTTGGCATACAGTTAAAAAAAAAGAAAACACAAAGGGCATTAAAAAATCAATTAAATCAAAAATACACTACTGGCCAAAAAAAAAAAAAAAAAACAAAACAAAACAATAACATAACAGAAAACTAAACCCTTTACAAAATCACCTACTCGTTATTAACGAAATCTACCCATTATTAGGAAAACAATAACAGTCTGCTCACTGGGTGAAATGAAATTATTATAAAATTTTACTGTTGTAGTATCTGGTTGACACATTCTAGAAATGCTGACTCAATATTTTCTCGAATAAAACAACCATCAATTCCGTCAGTGTTTAAGCATATCTTTATTAAGTGAATCTTTGATAATAATAATTTGATTTAGAATGTTTAACATATTTAAAACAAAATAATGTATAGATTGTTGATGACTACCGGGATTGATTTCCACTTCCTGATGAAGTATACTTTATTTGGTGAAATCATTAGTATAAGATGTGTTGGATCACAGAAAGCTTGACATTAAAATATATTTCCGTTGTTGAGAGAAAAAATAATTGTTTTAGTAGGTCTTATTTGCAAAATGTCAGAATGTATACTAAGACTAGACAATATAATTCATCAAAGAAAAATGAAAGTTTAAACGGTGTGAAAAAAACTCACATTATTTCGAAAAATATTCTCCTTCATTTATTTCTACCACTACTTTGATAACGCATTTTTTATATTGACCTAAAAAAGGGTGCATGGAAAAATTCAAAGAATACAATATCCCAAGCGTCATTGGGAAACAAAGACTATTCAAAAACTAAATCTTTGAACTGCAGTAAGTGACAGATATAAATCTAGTTGTGTTCTGTGCAAAGTTAAACAAAAAATGTAACTGAAATGTCTGTAACAGGTTATATATATATATTAGCAAAGTGTAAACAAAAAGAGACTAACAACATTTTTTTATTTTATGGAAGCTTTTTTAATTCAAATTATACCAAACCGATAGGATATCTCAAATTTCAATATGATTAGTTTCATGGACCTCTCTCGCCATTTTCCCTACTGGGTTGTCTGATAATTTCAATTTTAGCACAATTTGTATTTCATTCTCATAAGCACCTACTACAATGCAGTCATTTTGGTATATGTATTGTTTTATATATTTGTTATCTATATATATAAACTTCAAGTGTGAATATTGAACAATTGGTTAAGGTTTTCTTTACTATATCGGAGAATAAAACCATATATAACAGATGAAAATATAGCCATTTTGTTAAACAAGTACCATCACTTCCGTTCGCCTATATCTCTTTGTTCAGTCGCTCAGTGATTCTCGTATCACGGTCTTGAGACGTAAGCAGACAATATCAGTGACGTCACAATGCATGAGGAGAAATAATCAGCGAAGTCATCATGTTTGAGTAGACGTAATCAAGCTTACTTTCGTCATGCGTACAACTGTCTAAAGACCAGTAACTGAACGATAAACAGATTATTTTGTTTTCTACGTATAGATATAGTGTCATACCCGACAGGTTTGTTTTAGGTAAGACAATCTCGCTTTAACTACTTAATTTTAACCTGTTGCATTTTGAATGTAAAGTCATCGATTTTATTTACTAGGCAACTTTAACGTAATGCCCACGATCGAAATGTTAAATTGCATCATTCTTCTTGAAAGAATAACAAAAAAAATAAATCTAATTTCCAACATTTTCGACAGGGGCTCGACTATAATTTTCTTGTTAACAAACAGTGACTAGAATATTTCAGCTCATACATTATCTTTTTCTATTAATATGTAGGTGTTTCGGTGATGAAGTTTATTCATATCTACAAAATTAGAAGATGTATGATTGCCAATGACAGCTATCCACCAGAGACCAAATCACGTAAATGTTATCAACTAAAGGTCATCGTACTGTCTAGTGATGAATATAAATATCAAATATCAAATGTCTTTTCGATATTATCAATATTTATGTCATCCAATAAAAAACAGAATGTTTTAATTATCTCTAAAATGTTTAGGGTAAATATTTCCAAACTTTTAAAAGAGAGACGATAGATACCAAAGGGACATTCAAACTAAAAAGACGAAAATGAACTGCCACGACATGGCTTAAAAAAAAAAAAAAAACAACAACAGTACACAAAACACAACACAGAAAACTAAAGACTTAGTTTTCTAACACGAACATCTGTACATTTGTCTGTTTGTCTTTTATTTTTGGCCATGGCGTTGTCGGTTTGTTTTCGATCTATGAGTTTGACTGTTCCTCTGGTATCTTTCGTCCTTCTTTTAGCAACACGAACACCATAAAACTGGGGGTGGTCTCGGGTGCTCCGGAAGGGTATGCAGATCATGCTCCACATGTGGTATCCGTCGTGTTGCTCATGTTAGTTATTTAGTTTGTAAACCATGACATCTGTTCAAGAATAGTTATTTCGACTTCATCAATTATTGTCTCATGTTTGCTATCCGTATAGAATGAAACAGCAAATTTGAATGAACAAAGGAGCAATTTTAGATTTTTGTTCAAAAGTCGTTTTAAATTCAACAAATGATATTTTGTTATCAGGGCGGCGAATAAATACCAAAGAGATATTCAAACTCATAAGTCGAAAATAAACTGACAAAGCCAAGGCAAAAACAAACGGAAAAAACCAAAAGACAAACAACAGTATACAAAACAGAACATAGAAAACTAAAGACTGAGCAACACAAACCCCACCAAAAACGGGGGTGATCTCAGATTCTCCGTAAGGGTGAATATGAGTTTTGTGTCAAATATGTATTTTCTTTAAAGAGACACAACTAAGACTTCATTGACTTTTTTTATTGATTTCAAACAGTGAACAATGAAAAAAATTAGAAGACCACAATAAATAATTCTCCAGTTCAGCTGTAAACAATTGTCGAATGAAAACCATATATTGACCAGTTGATATCTTTTTTGTGTTGATAGATTATTGATGTGTATTCAACATTAATAAATGAGGACATAAGATATACATTGATGAGACATTAATCTATAAATTTTACATGATCAAAAACTTAATTTGTTGATAATATATATTAATTATACTTGTATGGGCGTGTTTATGGTTAATATCAACAGAGAGTGGGCATTCTAAATGGAAGACACAGTACTCCTATTTTTGCCAACTTTTTTAGTAATTTGTATCAGACAGGTTTCATACAGGGTATTCCCAATACTCGTTGGTTTGTCGTTATGGAATATTCAATGTCCAAGAAGATTTCGATTATATTACACTTCATCTGTCGTATCCACGATCCCATTCCTTTTCGGTTATGACAGAATACGATTGATAAATGAAGTTTTTAACAGTCATAAACAACACGAGGGTCGTCAATAGTAAACCAGAAACTTCGTACTCTTCAAGAGTGTTTGATGTCTTCCAGACCCGGGTGTGGAATATTCTTCATTATCGTTTTGGTTTTATTGTAACCTGATACTTGTCATTTTTTTTTATTTGTAAAGAAATAATTGTATTGAAAAGCGGCTGTTAACTTTTGGCTACTTTTTGTTTTCTGTGTCATATGGTTCATTATCTTATTGTTGTATACCCTACATCTTCTTCGATTCTCTTAGAGTTCATTCTTAAATGGTTATTCAGCTCTTTATCATTTGTTACAGTTTTGGATTTTTAAATATTTTGGCCTCGAGTATCACTTTAGAGACATTGATTGTCGCAATCTACATATGGTGCAGTAGAATTGGTATTCTAAATGTAAATATTATTTAACAATATTAGAATGTTCCTAAAGGACCATTTGATTGGTGTGACATTGACACTGTTGCAAGTCTATTTGATCCCTTTAATAAAAATATGGAACATATATATTATCTGAGTCAGAGATGTGGGGGAAGCATATGCATATTATAGAAATAATTAGATTTAATTAACAGAAAATTCCGCTTGATATAGATGCAATAAAGAAACAGTGCTTGATCAACTGGTTTTTTTTTAAGGACTTTATGTTTTTTTAAGCAATATTCTGCCCAAGGACATTAAATATCTGAAACGAACTTAGAAATGTTCCTATACAATTAGGCGAATTAGTTATTTCAACACAACTGTTGCTATTATTGACCATAAATTAGCCGATTTTTCTTTTAAAAAAACAAGAGGTCAGCTAGATTACATGTGATACATATTTCTACAGAAAAAAGCAATAAGCAATATTTACAACATAATAAACGTTTGGCTGTGAATAAACTGTGAGTGCCAATGAGACAACTCTCCACAAATAACAATTTATAAAAGTAAACCATTATAGGTCAATGTACGGCCTTCAACACGGATTAAAGGGCCCCAAAAGTACTAGTGTAAAACCATTCAAACGGTAAAACCAACGGTCTAGTATATATAAAAAACGAGAAACGAGAAACACGTATAAATTACATAAACAATACATTGCTTTATTTCTACAGATTCCCATATTATCTTAGTTTATTGTTTATCAATATCTATGGTGGAGATTTAAGAATCTTCTCAAACTGAGGTATTTTAAAATTAGTATTGTCAATATGCACGTCCGTTATGTATCAATTGAGATATGTTAACGCGATACGAAGTGCAAAGGATATGATACTGCTGAGAAATGGGAAGTTGGCATTTGGAAAGCTGTAATCATCACGTTCTTAATAAATCCTAGTTTGAAGATTTTGTAAGAATCCACATCAGATTGACACCACTTTTTGGTCATCACAATCTTTTTGAAGGCAATCTTTTAATGTAGAAATAAATGCATAAGAATAAATATATCCGAATGTCTAGACGATTCAGCTATATATCGTTCTTTAATAGTATTGGTATCGAGTATTAAGAAGGGTAATGTTTTGTGTACTTTTTATATGTATACAAAAGAAGAAAATGACTTTGTCCAAATCTCCTCTTTCGTGATAGAGTTTAATGTATAAATGGGATTTCCAGATTTCTTATGTTAGGCTATGAATAAATGTGTTTTTGCATATATACACATAATGCTGTTTGAATCTTTGTATACTGAAGCAACAACATATTTGTCGAGAAGAATGAAAAAAGCATTTACAACCGCTGGATTAATTATTGAAAGGGTTAAAAACCCATGTGTTTATGGTACTTCGTACTTTTGCAATTACCTTGTGAATGTATGACTGAGCAGCCTTCATTCTATCAGATAATGTGTTTAGTTATTTATGTTCATCTGGCTCGTGCTAAATAAACACATCGAATAAAAAAAAAACAAATAAAGTTTGAAATGAAGAGCATAAGTGACCCTGAAATTCAGAAAGGTTTTGTCAAATACAGCTAAGGTAATCTATTTCTGGGTAGAAAATCCTTAGTATTTCGAAAAATTGAAAGTTTTATAAACAGTTAATTCATAAGTATGACTATATCAATGATAATTCATGTCAACACAGAAGCCCATTGGTTGGTATAGTCCTCGTCAACATCCCTCCGTAACCTACAGTTGTTCTTCTAGATGGGCTACGGAACTTTGGACCTTGGCCTAACACTCTCGAAGTTCTTTAGTGTTTACGAAGTAACGGTTTCCAGTTATAACATGACCTACAGGACTTTATTTGTATAACGATGATGAACGTTAGCAATCGGAAAGTTCTGATTTTACAGCCTTGAGGGTAAAGGTATGTAATTGAAAATATGATATGGAATATCTTTGGTGTAGATATGAAAAATAGCAGTTGAAGTTTTATCTTTGGAGACATCAGATATTGTTTTCTGTACAGACTTTTGATAGTAAATATTACGAATATTGTTAGCTTTTAAAACCTAATTAGAAATTTCAACATTTAACAAACTATGTCTTTTTCTTTTGAAATACCCGACACTGTTCTGAAATAGTGAATTGAGCTTGTATGTTGGTTTGGAAATAATTTAAATACGAATATGATGAATTCCTCAAATATTTTTGAACAAAGCATAACAGACCACCCAAATAGACTTCTTTTGCTGTGAACATATTTGTTAAATAGTTTTAATTTGTTGATATCACTATTAACAAAAAATATTAACAGAAAGGTAGTCTCGTGAACTAGATTTCATATGAAATGTGTCAAATATTGAATTTACATGAAATTATACTGTATACTTGGAACATTTCCGGATCAAAATTTGAATTTTTCTGCCGATTATATTTTTTGCGGTTTATTTTTCAGACGTGCCAATTTATAAAATTAACTATGTAAAATGTTAAATTTGAAATACAATCCAAGCAACCAAAATAGGAGATGATCTTAACAATTTAAACATAAAACAGAATATAAATACATTAAATACCTATTTTCTTTAAAAAAAAAAAAAGAAAGAAGACGACGTTGTTAAAAAACATGAAAAAAAAAACAACATTGTAAATATTTCAAGTAAATATCGTAACGGAATAATATTGACATAAGTATACTGATACCATTTTGAATTGTAAGTCTATGAATACACAGACAACACAAGAGTTATTAAAAAACTAAGATTCCAACTCCCTCAGCCAAAGTTGACCTTAAATGGATTCTATTATTCTCTTATATCCCTTTTGATCTATTGCATTTCCCGTGTTTATGTTGGTATCGTAATAGGTAAGGATTATTTCCCTTTTCATTACATATTTATTTCACGCTGTTAATTTATTTGCTTGATAACTTTCCATTTGCATTGCCAGTCTTTTCAGAATTTACATTTAGCAAAAGAAAGACATTTTAGGTTTTTTATTTATGTGATAGTTGCTTCAATTTTTCATCAAAATTGATTATTGTTGACCATTCTGAAGAATTTATTCAATAGAACAAAAGTCTTATCTGAATATGAAGTAAGCAGGTTAACAAAAGGTTGCCCGTCCAATAATATGGTGCACGTTGTGCCCCTATATGCAAGCCTCCTGGCGTCATGATGGCTGAGTTGATTTTGTTTGCTGGATACAATTTGAAGGTTGGTTTCGGTCCGTTTTGATGTATTAAATGTATGAAGTGTTTATGTCTTCATTTTCTTTTCATTAAATTGTTACTTGTTTTACTGCATTTTGTGTCAACTAAAATGCCTTGGAAAATACCCCATACACTGTATCCCAGAACCACAAGCTTTACATTTGTTCCCGCGAGGCGGATACAGTTGTTCCATGGGTATATATTGTTCATACTCTGGTTCATTTTGTAAATTTATAATCAGTCATGTTTGATTTGAAGATAAACCTTGTTTGTTTAAAGTTGATGGTGTCAGCATTGATGTTACAGATTATTTTGATCATTTTGAAAAAGAATCATTATAGATCTAGAATCAGTCGACTGAGTGTATATGTCTTTATTTTCTTTTCATTTAATTGTTACTTGTTTTACTGCCTTGAGTGTCATTTACAGTGCCTTTGAATGTACCCCATACACTGTATCTTAGAACCACTCCCTTTACAGTATACATTATGGAATTTCATTTTTTGGGTTATGGGGGTTCCTAATGAAGGTATATTCAGAAAAGCGCGTCGAACGCAACAAATTTATAAAGTATTTGTTTTACTGCCTTGAGTGTCAATTACAGTGCCTTTGAATGTATCCCATACACTATATCTTAGAACCACTCCTTTACAGTATACATTATGGGATTTCATTTTTTGGGGTATGGGCGTTTCTAATGAAGGTATATTCAGAAAAGCGCGTCGGACGCAACACATTTATAAAGTATTTGTTTTACTGCCTTGAGTGTCAATTACAGTGCCTTGAATGTTTCCCATACACTGTATCTTAGAACCACTCCCTTTACAGTATACATTATGGGCTTTCAATTTTTGGGGTATGGGCGTTCCTAATGAAGGTATATTCGGACGCAACCAATTTATAAAGTATTTCAGCCTTAAAGATATGTTTTTAATTTAGCATTGATTCAGGATATCTTTGGTGAGTTTTTTTTAACTTGTGGTATGAATGCATCGGATGTCATACGATTTCAAGGTCACATCAAGTTAAAATATATCTTGTATCTTAAAAGTTGAAACACCGAAGATAAAAAAGTGCTAAAGGGCGGTAAACTTTCAGTATCACTTTAATACATCGAAGGAATAAATATGAATTAGAATTCCCTATCGTGGTTGTATCTTTATTTTCAAAGTTATTTCAGAGGACTGCGATTATATTACATACACTTTGTCGTGTCCACAATCCCATCCTCTTTTCGGTTATAATTATGACAAAATAGTAAACCAGGAACTGCTTACCCTTTGGGAGTACTTGATACCATCGATGGATGGTTGTTGATTGCTTAACGCCTAGTGACAACTATTTCATGCATGTTCAGGACGAGAACCAATTAACAATAAATACAATAGGTTGATGTCATCAGTGGGTGGGGGAGGGGGTTGATCTGGTCTCCATTATCTAATTAGTTGATTGCCTCTTTGATATTTTTCACCTCTTTGAAGAGACACTAAAGAGCCTGTGTCGCTCACCTAGGTCTATGTGCATCTTCAACAATGGACACTCTCCAACATTGTGGCCTAGAATAGAATTTATGACCAAATTCTTTTTTTTGTTGATCTTGTACTGCTGATCATTTTTTCTGTCTACAGTTTCCCTCCATCTTCTTTACTTTTTGCCCAAAACACCAAAAAAAAAAAGAAGGGAAAAACAAATTGTCATTTAAGAGCAATCACTCCAACAAAGAGTCAAATAACGATTTCGGCAAAATTTGACTTATTTGTAGATCTTGTCTTGTTGATCATTTTTGCAATTTAAAGTGGATAACTATCTGTATTAGTTCAAGATTAGAGGCTGAACACTAAAAATTGGTAAAAATCATCATTGAAGAGCATTAACTCCATTAAGGAGTGAACTGACAATTTCGAATGGTACACTTATTTGTAGATCTTGTCATGCTGATAATTTTTGCTTATTCAAGTTTATATTTATCTATTATAGTTTTTCAGATACGTGGATTACATGCACAAGGTCATGTTTTTTCTCTGACTGTTAATGACGTCTTTACACTAAAGATGTTGGATGTATACTGATTGATATTTTTTGTCTTAGATGCATGCTTTTTTTATTAGTTTTTATTGGCTTTGAACTAGCTGTTAGTATCTGCGAGTACTCTCAAAGTACAGATCTAACACTCGCAGCTACTGAAAACTAGTTTAAAGCCAATAACAAATGATGCACTTTACCCTAATTTCCTATTTTTAGTTATGTCGGCCATGTTGGTTAGCAAGCGTGGTCATCGGTCATACTCTAATGATGATTGTGGTCAAGTTTCGTTAAATTTGACCCAGTTTTTTCAGAGGATATGATCTTTGTAAAGATTAACGTACGACGGACAACGACGCACAACGGACGACGACGGACGATGGACGACGATGAACGACGACAGACACCAAGTGATGGGAAAATCCTTCGGGCCAGGAGACTAAAAAGGAGATATGATAGCCAATGAGACAACTACCCACCAAAGTTCAAATGAAGTGGATGTAAGCAATTATAGACAACCGTACGGCCTTCAACAATGAAAAACCCATACCGTATAGTCGGCTATAAAAGGCCCCGACATAAAACAATTTAATTGATCTGAATACCTTTGTTCAGTTATTGGCGTCTTTTGGAATTTTGTGAAATTTGATTTATTGTCACATTGAAACATACCCCATATCTTCTTTAATTCACATACACAATATCAAAATTTTCCATAACGGACACTGTTATTGGTACGGCAATGACACGTTTTCAAGACTGTTTGATCCTTTTAATAAATACATGGAACATGTTCATATTTGAGTCACAGATGTGAGGGAGCATGTGCTTATTTGGGCAATGACTAAACCTTAATTAACAGAAAAATTCGCTGGATATAGTTGTAATAAAGAAACAGCTTCCTAACTTACTCTTTTTCCTTGAGGTATTTATTGTATTTCCATTTGACAATATTTTGCCAATTAAATATCCGATAAAAGCCCGCACTAGGAAATATTCCTACTAAATCATACGAGAAAGTTATTTCAACAGAACTGTAGCTATTGTCGGCTTTAAATTAACTAATTTTTCCTTATAAAAATACAAGAACAGTTGGCTTTATATGATACGTATTTCTATAGACAAAAAGTTATGAGCAATATGTACAACTAACTACACGTTTGACTGTAAATACATTGCCTTATTTCTACATCCAAAATATAACAGTGCCAATATATTAAGTTAAAATATTATATCGTAATGGAATAACAATAACATAGGAATAATGATGCTAGTTTAATATTGTAAGTACAAGAATTAAAAGACAAGGCAAGAGTTTTTAAAAATCCCAAACGTGATTTGAATACCGTTGTTAAGTTATTGGCGTCTTTTGGAATTTTGCGTTATTTGATTTATTATCACATTGAAAAAAACCCATATCTTCTTTAATTCACATACACAATATTAAAATTTTCCTTAAAGGACAATTTAATTGGTATGGCAATAACACTTTTTCAACACTGTTTGATTGTATAAATAAAGATATGGAACATGTTTGTATTTGTGTCACAGATGTGGGAAAGCACGTGCTTATTGATTAAACCTTAATTAACAGAAAGATTCGCTGGATATAGTTGTTATAAAGAAACAGTCTCCTGAAATACTTTTTTTCTTTGAAGTATTTATTGTATTTGCATTTGAAATTATTTTGTTCATTAAATATCCGACAAAAATACGCACTAAGAAATATTCCTTCTAAATTATACGAGTAAAAGAGAGGCGAAAGATACCAAAGGGACATTCAAACTCATAAGTCGAAAATAAACTGACAACGCCATGGCTAAAAACGAAAAAGACCAACAGACAAACAATAGTACACAAAGCACAACATAGAAAACTAAAGACTGAGCAACACGAACCCCACCAAAAACTGGGGTGATCTCAGGTGCTCCGGAAGGGTAAGCAGATCCTGCTCTACATGTGGCACCCGTCGTGTTGGTCATGATAGTATAAACCCGGCAATAAGTTTAATTTGGTAGGTCACATTCGGGAAAAGGGGACGGGATTGTAGTTACGACATTAGGAACATATCCGCTATCATCTGTGAAACGGATATTCGTAACCAACTCGTGATGGCGTCCTTAAAATTTACGAAGGGATGATTTCAACTTCATCATTTGGAACTCTTGGTTTAATAGCTTCCTTGTGAGCAGAAACCCTCTAGCAAGGAAATCATGATAGGAAATACAAGCTTTGGAGTATTGTATCAACTGGGAGATATATACTCCGTATGCAGGCGCTGCTGGAATGTAGCTATATAAAAATGGAAAGATCACAACTGGGAAGCTGAAATCATCTTCTTTGTCATAAAATTTTGTTTTCAACCGACCCTCATTATCAATTTCTAGATGTAAGTCAAGATATGAGGCAGACTTAACTGTATCTGTTGTATCCTTTATCTCAAGTTCGGTGGGATAGATGCGTTCAACTTGGCATTATTTAGTGAGTTATTTCAACACAACTGTAGCTATTGTCGGCGTTCAATTGAGCGATTTCCTTAAAACAATTCAAGAACAGTTACTTTTTATATCATAAGTGTTTCTATAGACAAAATATTATGAGAAATATGTTAATCAAATTACACGTTTGACTGTGAATAAACGAATACATTGCGTTATTTCTACATCCAAATTATTTATTCATTGATTATCAAAATCTTGATCCATACTGGAGATTCAAGAATCTTTTAGATTATTGAGGTATTTAAATATTAATAATTCATATCCAAACGTCCTGACAAGTCAACTATATATCGTTCATTATAAGGTTTGATGTGAAGTTCTAATATCCAGTATTCAAAGAGGACTCATTTCTCGTCCTGTTCATGTTAAATAAAGAACATGAAAAAATTATCATATCGTAATGGAATAATATTCACATAGGTATTATGATGCCAGCTTAATATTGTAATTCATGAATGAAAAGACAAGACAAGAGTGATTAAAAAAATACGGTTCAAACTCCCTCGGGCAAAGTTGACATTGGAAGGATTTTGATATTCTTTTAGATCCCTTTTGATCGTGAAGCTCTCCACGTGTTTAAGTTGTAATACATTCTTGGCTTTCAATTTTTGGAGTAGAAGCGTTCTTGATAAAGGTTTATCCAGAAAACGCTTTGAAAGCACTTTAAGTGTTATTTTGATTACTTTTTAGGGGGATTCAGTAGCTCCAGGTGTGACGCCAGGGACTATCGATATGTTAATCAACTTAAAAATTGATTTTGCTTCCAAATGTTTTGATACAAGAGCCACTCAAATCTGATCCGTCTGTTAAAGACAGAAACGGTTTAAATAATGGTTAAGTTTAAAGTAGTTCATCAGTATCAATTTGAGAGATTTATAATATAAATATGAATCATAATTCCCAAATGTGGTTTTATCCTTAATTTTAAAGTCATTTCATATATGAGACGAAAAGGATCACTAAAAGGGTGTAATGAATGAACAGACATCATCGATATATTTGAAAGTAAGATGAAATATTGAATAAATATCAGCAGTTCTAGATTTTTCAGAAATCGAACATTTGAACATTACATAATTTAATGACTGTGATTGAAGACATATAAATCTGTAATCAGTGGTTAAGAAGGTGTAGCCCGTCGGCCGAATGTAGACGATATAGTTCCAATGTTAATTCAACAAAACAGCAAATTTTGTCTGTTGAGAAGGCATTTGTGAGCGCATTCATCTCAATGCAATCAAATTGAAAAGACATCCTTATAAAAAATAAACAAGAAAGCTGATTTTTAAATTCATGAAAATTCACTGGATAAAAACGATACACAGATATTAGTCAGAAGACAAATACTGATCATCGACTTGCTATTGAATAAAATTAATATAAAATGCAGTACAATATAATAAAGGTCATACAATAACCATAATAAAGGGCACGCATTGTAACCTGGGGATATTTATTTATATACTCATGAATTTTCAGATAACTTCTAAAAGGGAACATTCTCAGACTTGCTTGTATGTATTAAGATACCCGTAGATCTTTAGTTGTTTGTTATTTACGTTAAACTCAGTACGTTTCACTCAGGTAAAGTAAAATATATACAAACCTATAATGAAGCACGCTTATAACCAAACGATAAAAATCACATTTTACACACAAATCAAATTGGGGCATTTTTTTCAAAATAAGTTTAAAAAAATGTACCACCTTTTCTTGAGGGATTTGAAATCTTGATTTGTTTTAAATTGACAAAATCCATTAACAGTTTTGTCATTCAAAATATATGTGATTATGAACCATAAGTAGAAAAAGTAGACAACACAATGGAAAGAAAATAGAACGAAAAGACAAACAACTATTTCAACAAATTACACAGAAAAATACTTAGCAACACATACTCTAACGTCTTTTGTCTAACCGTTAGACCTTTCCCAATTTATAAACCATGGGAACATGAGCATTCACAAATCATAAACAATAGGAAAAGTTAAAATGAAAAAAAAAAAAAAAAAAAAACATAAATTAGAGGATAAGCTGCACACATACAATATAGAAAGCTAAGAGTAAAGCAGAACAAAACCCTTTAAAACTAACAATGAACTCATAATTCCATCAATTTGAACGGATCAAACATAACGTCATCAAATGTAACTTGGACGGAGAGTAAAAACAAAATATTTGTGACATCCTACAACTGACCACTCTAATCTGTTCCGTTTTCTAATATATAATTCTTATTGACAACAATGCAGAACAAGACTGACGCCAATGCATACGTAAATGTCTTCCAAGTCTGTGTTTAAACGTCAATATATATAATTGAAATGCACGAAATACTGATTTGGGTGATCAGGGAAGCTTTGTCATCACTTATACATTACCAATTGACAGTAGATTATGACAAGTTTTAATGGAAGAACTAAAATGGAATAAATTGAAATCGGATATCTTTTACTGCTAAATAATGATGTAAAATGAAGTATAAGATCATAAAGGACATAGTCGCTAGTCCAGGATTTCCGCTGCCTACTGGAATAGGATATTAAAAGTATTTGCAGACACGTCTTGATATATTTTTCTATCAATATTTTGACAAGTGCATGCTATATGTTAGAGCAATGTTTAGTATACTTGTACTGAATGCAAAATATGAATATTAACCATTGTGTAAGAATGTACTTGTTAAACAAAATAAATTTCTGTTATTAAATCAAATCTTCAACACCTTCACCAAATTCCACTGTAAATTATAAAATGTAGCAAAGATGTTTTGTATCAATACAATATATAGCAAACTGCGCGCTCATTGTCTAGTACAACGTATAACACTGGGTCAACCCAAATTAAAAGCTTTAAAACAAAAGTTGAGGTCACCAAAAAGAGGTTGCTTTTCTGTAAGTAATGTTGGTATGATTGTTGTAAAACATCCAAAAACAAAATAACGAGGTCCAAGTCAAACTAAAAATAAAAAAAGCCATATAAACTGACATTACAGAATGCTCAGCTTTACCAACGGAATGACTGGAAAACAACCGACTTTTCCTGATTTGGTACAGGCACATTGGTAGAGGTAGTTTATTAGAACAAATCATTTCTAATTTTTGTCCGTATGGTAAACGTATATCTATCCAATTTGGTTCTCATTTGTTGCCAGAGATAAAAGTATTTCAATGTACATTTCACTATTTTTCTAAATAATGTTCAAGGTAATTTACTTTTTTGTCTCATTTATTTTATTTAAAAAAAAAAAAAAAAAAAAAATACATGATTTTTGAATTCATAAACGGTTTAAAATTTTGAGTTATTGCAATCTCTTGTAACACTATAGTGTTTTCCCTTTTAAAAATATGATTTAATCCATGTCCAAAAAAAAAAATAACATGCATCCTATACATGACAACTTATCGATTTGGTAAGACGAAAGTGGCTGAAAGTTAATTGCCCACTTTTAAAATTAAAGCAAAGTTTCTAAAAGACTTTTTTTTCACAACTGAAATCTTGAAAATAGCTTAAATCTTTTGAAAAATATTTTGTCATTTAGATTGGGCAAAAAGCTTCAGTTAAGTACAAGTTACAAGTTCAATGTACTCATTAAACATTTACTGTCTGCTTTTTTTTTTTTTTTAATAATAAACTTTCATAAAATCGTAAAGGTGCTAGTCTAGCCCAATTATAATATGTTGTAATGGTTGCTGAAACCCTATGGATAGTTGTGGCTGTGCGCTACAACGGTAATATTTCGTCTAAGAGTGCAAGTCTTGTACATTATAGGGTTCGAGTTCATGCCGACATTTTATTGTTATGTTGACATGTGCTTTTGAAAATTGTAGTACGAAATGTATAAGCCTTCAAAATCCACGACTTCGAATAATTAAATCACGCTAAAAAACTTCTTTTTAATGTTTTCTCTATAACTTATATTTTATATCACAGTATAAATGTCATTGTACACTTGACTGTTTATTTAAGAAAAATAGCAAGATACATAGCAAGCATGCAAGGTCAGTGTTTTTCTTTTGAATTCGAAGACTTAAAATATCGCAAATCAATCAAACAATTCTCATTCAATTTGTCTGTCAGATATAAGTAATAACAAAATACGTATTTCATTTAGGCCTTAAAACTCTTTGCACTGTAAGGGAACAATAAAGCAGAAGATGCAAAAGAACAATAAAAGAATCATTAAAAACCCAACAATACCGTTGCAAAAAAAAAAAAAAAAAAACAAAAAGACAAAAAGTTAATCAACAGTCCACATAACACTACTATGAATACTAAAGACTGATCAACTTGGATCCCATCAAAAACCGAGGAGATTCTCGTCGGCTCCGAAAGGGTCAGCAGATCATGCTCCACATTTATCACCCGTCTTTTTTTTTTACTCAGAAGCTCCTATATACAGGTGGCCTCATATGAATAAATTAAACAACCACGTCGTTAAGAAGACGTTGGTTCTCATACGAAATTTGATTGTCGATGAAAAATATGACCTTCAAGCGTCATTTTTCAGATACCAAATATATAGTTATGGACAACGGGTTTAGTCAACAAAAAAAATCTGCCACAAAATACCTCAAAAAAAAAAGTTGATGTCTTTGAAATATCTTTTTTTTGTAAGGATGACAGTGTCAATTTTACCCAAAAATAAAGGTAAAATAGCCATCTAGATCAAATATGTCAATAATGATTTTACAGTACTATCATAAAAAACATGTCTGCACTAAATTGATCAAACGATATCGTCATTCTCATGTAATTTAAAATACAGAATTAACACAAATTTAACAGAATTCTACCATATATTTGCAATATTTGGGTGTAAATGGCAAAAAGCCGGGTTTTGTTTCCTTTGTAAAAGAAAAAAGGCCTATTGTAAATATTCCAATTTGCAAAAGTCATTTCTTATAAAAATATTTTACGACGAAAAAGAATAAATTACAAGAGCATTGTTTTACTTCTAGACTTTGAAAGTCATTAAGTGTTACAAATCATTTCAAATCCTTCATATAGTTCTAATGAATACACATTATTGAGAAAGCAACTAACATTCTTAATATTCAGGTCATCAAGAATTTGCATTGCAATAACTACGATAATACAACGCATCTTTCATATGACAGCTCATTAATCATCTGATTTAATCTTGTTAAAGGCAATCAACTGTTGAGACAAGAGAACATTTTCATTTTTCTCAATCTAAAACTAACAGAATTTTCAGATTGCTTTCATTTTTAATGAAAAATATTTTGTCATTTGGATCAGGCAAATTGTTTCAGTTAAGTGCAAGTTACAAGTTCAATGTACTCATTAAAAATTTAATTTTCCGGTTTGAATCTGCTCTTCAGGAAATTTAATTGGTTGGCGAGTAAACTTTCACCTTGAGATAGGGAGCTACGAAAAACGCATTATAGAATATTGTTTTTCATTTCTACTTTGTCTTATCTTTTTTTCGAGCTGCTTTATTTTCTCCTTATTTTGTTATCGAAAAATGTGTTTTCTTTGTTTGAAAACTAAGAAGTTTTCTTTGCTTAAAATTCAGAACACTGTTATGAACAGAAAAGTCGACTTTTAATTGTAGCCAACAAAAGACACAAATCAATGATAAATTTAACAAGATTTATTATACACTAGTTTACAAGAAGTATTACACAAAGAGAAATGTCAACTTAACTGTCAAAATATGAGTCCAATCTTTTATCTTTTCTTTATCCGGAAATCTTCTCGGAATCCACAGAATATTATATCCAATTGGTCACAATCTAGTATGATGTAGTTTGTAAATAAAAGTGTCAATCTAACTGCTGAGAATGTTGATGTCTACCGATGTCTGAGTCTATCTAAGTCTCTAGGGTCTGCATACTTATATACTCAAACGGAAACTTCTAGACAACGCTAGAAATTTAAATTGCGCATCTTTTGTTATGATCATTCTGGAAACGTTATGTAAGTGAAATAGAAAGTTCTAATCATTCCATGAGTATCAATGATTGTTCCAGTGATTTCTAAACTGCATAGTTGTAACACAATGTGTTTTATTTTGTACACAATATAAAACAATGTAAACATTCTTAGGCCACACAAAACAAATTAGGCCAAACTAAATAAATATGATAGTTACAATATCATAACAACACCGTCGTTGGAAAAATAGATACGATATATTTACGCATGACATAATATCACAACTATGTCAAAATTAAGGCAACGGAACAACACATGTTTTGCTATTAATCATCTCAAAGTCAAAGCAAGGTCTTCAACACGGATGACGATAAATATATACATGGTTTAAATTAAAAATTTCTTTAATATAAAACAGACAATTGAAATCTTTGTTCTACTTCTAAAAATCTAGCCAGATGTTTTAAACCTATGAATGTAACAGCATCAAATCATGAGAATTTGTATGATTGCCATTGAGACAACTAGAGACAACTATCCACCAGAGACTAAACGACATATGTGTTCGCAACCCTATAACGCCGTACGATCTTCAACAATGAGCCTAACCAATACCGCATAGAAAAGTATAAAAGGATCTGACAAAACAAAATGTAAAATAAATCAAATTAGAAAACCAACGGCATGACTGATATGATATACAGTAACAATTTTAATTGAACTACCAGCTCCTGATTTTGGACATTCACATACAGAATTTGGCTGGGTTAAACATGTTTGCGGGCACTCAACCCGTTCCCTAACCTGGTACGGTGGTGAAGCAGCACAACATTAGAACAAACAATAAAGAAACATTTTTTAAAATTTATAAGTGTTTAACATGCTTGCTAATGAGGGTCGCTATAAATCTCGCATTTGACAAAAAATATTATGGTTATGGGTTTGAATTTAAGAATTCAAGATTTATTGCATTTTTTATATGGTCCTTTGATTCTAATTCCCTAATATTTTCATTGCACAAAACGAACAGAGAGTAAAACATAATTTTATCGCTAAGATTTGTAGGATTATTTTCTATTCAAACAATAGTATAGAATATAGGATTGTAGATATATATCTATAGATTCTACCTTACTGCTGGAGGTTTCCTCCACGAGGAAATCACTAGCACAGTAGTCAGCACTAATGTGTTGACATGAATTATCATTGATATGGTAATGAATAAACTTTTTACAAAACTTTTTCCGAACACTATAGCTTTCTACCCCAGGAACAGACTACCGTAGTTGTATATGGCACAATCTTTCGGGATTCGGGTCGTCAATGCACTTCAACTTCGTAGTTTATTGTCCCTTTTTTATCTTTTTTGTTTCGAGCGTCATTGGAAGGTACTGACTGTAGGCAAAACTTGCGTCTGGCGTACAAAATTTTAATCCTGGTACCTATGATGAGTTTATTTACCACTGTTGATTACGATATTTGGCCACTCGAAACATTTGAAAAATTAACTATCAAGAGTGAATAATTATATTACATGTATGTTTCATGAGAATCCGTTAATTTGATTGGATAACAACAATTATTGTGCGTCATTCAAAAATTAACCTTCATATCACAATGAAATGTTACATTTGTGATGACACGTGCTTCCACAAAAAATGCACATGTATATAAAAGAAAAACTTGATAAAACTTTGTTTTCATGATCTTATTAGCATCAAACCGCGCTTCATACAAAATGTGCTTCGGTCAACACTTTTACACCCCAATAAGATTACAAAAAGCATTCATTTCGTAAAAAAAGTTATAATCAATGGCATAATGTAGTAAAAATCTAATTATCTAATTCTTTAAAAGATAATTATACATGCACACACTGCTGAATAGATATGGCGGGAAATTAACTGCGTCAAATTTAATTAAAATGTTGCTAACGAAAATTTATCGAACTGGTCATAACCGGTTTAAGGACACACAGCATTAGACAAATACTGTTACCTAACCATATTCCAGACATTATTATTTCATAGGCAGATACTTACGTTTCGATCTGCAATGATTGAAGTTCTCATTAATCATTCAAACAGTCACTCTTATGTTGTTGAGACAGATGTTAAATCAATGCTTTGAATATCATTTCCTCCTTTTCATGATCATTTTATAAATGGGTCATTCTTTTTTAAACAGGATATTCTTTCAGTGTCGAAAATTGTGGAATATAGTAAACGTTTGAACTAAGGCTGAAACCCGCGCCAGAAAAGAGAACATTTAACGAATCTGATACTCCAAAAAATTTTTAAGCCCCGACTTTATTTGAAAAGGGTTATTAAAAAAAAAATTATAAGTCGTACAGACTGATATCTAAGCATGAAAATTTAAATTTAAATAATTACTCCCTGCTAGTAGTCAGTTTTGTATTAAAGGAAAGATATACATGATAAAATTTGATTGAAAGGTTTTTGGTTGACAAATCAATGAAATAGGTAGGAGACTATTTGAGGAAAAGTTTAGCGCAAATTATTTTGGCTATTCTGTTACAAACTTTTGGGGCTTTCGTGGTCTTTAACATTTAACGTTTAGTATTTGTATTGTAAAGTATCTTTGTCTTTGATCTTGGGTGTACCTGTTGAAGTTTATTCTATGACCACAAAATGTCTAAAGCAATAAAATCGGTAATATACGTTCACAAATTATCAATTTCAGAAAATCACTATTCACGTATGTGTTACGTTGTAAAAGAGGACGAAAGATACACAACATAGAAAACTAAAGACTAAGCAACACGAACCCACCAAAAACTGGGGTGATCTCAGGTGCTCGGAAGGGTAAGCAGATCCTGCTCCACATGTGGCACCCGTCGTGTTGCTTATGTTATTCTAAATCCGGTAAATAGTCTAATTCGGTAAGTCACATTCGTGAAAAGGAAGGGTATTGTAGTTACGACATAAGGAACATATCCGATATCATCTGTGAAACGGTTATTCCATAAAGGTCAACCAACTCGTGATGGCGTCAGTAAAATTTACGAAGGGATGATTTCAACTTCACCATTTGGAACTCTTGATTTAATAGTTTCCTTGTGAGCAGCAATCCTCTATCAAGGAAATCATGATAGGAAACACAAGCCCGGAATATCGTATCAATTGGGAGATATATACTCCGTATGCAGGCGCTGCTGGAATGTTGCTACATAGAAATGGAAAGTTCACAATTGTGAAGCTGAAATCATCTCTTTGTCGTAAAGTTTTGTTTTCTTGTAAAGGTTACAGAGTCAAATGTTTTTAACATAACCGTTCTCAACTTTGGAATTTTAAAATTTTGTAAAGGTTATATATGAACAATAATATAAAGGTATGCTTTGTCATTTCACTTTTTCATAAATGGGTGAAAACAGTTTAATGCTTTATGTGGGTAACTTTATCTGAAATAAAGTTATTGTCCTGAATTATACTACATACCAATAAATCTGTATTGTTTTGCTTTGACTTGCCTTGATTTATGATATATCTGTTTAAAATGATTTCGACAACATTTTATCAAATTCAATTCATCTACCTAGTATATCATTAAACACTTTGTCTGCTTCTTTTTTTATTTTAATTTGTTCACGTAAATAGATAGTTATATTAGACAATATCTTTTGAATACATCGTTTCACTCTGTGTCCCCAAACGTACCCAATATATGATTAAGATATGTTGCTTCTCAGTACCTAGCTATGCTCCCAATAAAAAAAGAAAACAACACTTTAAGTTAAAGGATAAGGAAGACTTATAATGAGCATATTTAAGATTTCTCTATAGATGTAGCATACACATAATCTTTATTGTCTAATCATATTATATATTAATAGACATTACTTCCATTTCAAAGGGAAGATACCACAATTAATGTAACTGATGTAAGGATACATGAAAAGTAGGTCAATTGTTGTGTTTATTTCATTTGTCTCAAGGACGTGACGTCACAGTCTTTCGAGAATTAATTGCATCATTGCATAATCCTACATTATTATACTTGATACTTGATAGAAATAGATTTCATGTAGATTGATCTACATAATCTATTTTAAGTAGTACATACAATAATTACCCCTTTCCTCGTGCAATAATGTCTAATCATCCGTTTATCTACCCTGTATATGATTATTTATCTTTTTTTTAATTTTAAAACATATTTGAAACTTAACAGGGTATATAAAAAAAAAAAACAAACAAATGGACGACATTATGTGGAATAAATCTTTCTTTAAAAGAATAAAGATATCTAGAAAAACATTTTGATCTTGTTCAGCATCAAAATTGTTTTTTTTTTTTTTTTTCGTTTATCTGGCTTTTTTTCTTCTCCAAAATGTATAATGTGTAGTAAAACCTTTTCCCCTCTACTCGTGATCATCGGCCTAAGACCACAATTGATGACTCTTATTTTCGGTCGTTGTTTCCTTTGATTATTGTGTATTTTTTTTTAATTTTGTTTTCTTTCACTTTCTTATTTATTTCTGAGTTTTTATGGCGTGGAAATGAAAAGAGAAAGTTGAAATAAACTTTCGGATAACATCGGACTCGAACTTCCTCTGGACTAATTTTTACTGTGCGTATTGCTGTGTTTGTTTATTCCACATTGGCTAAATGTATAGGAGAGGGTTGAGATCTCACAAAATATGTTTAACCCCGCAGCATTTTTGCGCCTGTCCCAAGTCAGGAAGCTCTGGCCTTTGTTAGTCGTGTATGTTGTTATAATTTTGGTTCATTTATATCTTTCGGAGTTTAGTTTGACTTACATTTACGCTGAACTTGTATACATTATTGTTTAGGGGTCAGCTGAAGCCCGCCTCCGAGAGCGGGATTTTCTCGCTGTTCTGAAGACCCATTGGTGCGTCCCAGTGATTTTTTGTGCTCTTTGGTCGAGTTGTTATATCTCTTTGAAACATTCCCCGTTTCTATTCTCAATTTTATTCCGGATGTTTTATTTCAACTGTTCAGTGGAGGTAAGGAGTGATTAGGCAAGGTGCAAAAAGGTAATATGTACAGTTTTCTGAACATCTCTTGACTTGTTAGGTATGTATATTGGCTTAATTTGTCATCTGAGTCGGTGTCATTTTTCTAATTTTTTGATATAGTTTAGGACTTGTACTGAACACCAAAGATTCTGCAGAAACTGCTGGTGGGATTTTTAAACGTGACAAAACGTTATAAAGAACATATAGGGGAAATTAATTGTGGTCTATTGCCCACATAACTTACCCTATATTTACCATAAGTAGATGTCACACAAAACTAAACCATGCATTATCCCTCAATAACATCAATTTTGCTATTGTGAGCTTTTTTATGAAATAACATCCCAATAACAAATACATTTATAGTATAAACATGTGTTTGTAGTTACTATAGCTTGAAATGTGTATCTTAACCTAGATTACATCATTTTTAAGGTTTACGTCATCATAACAACTGTTTTGACGGCCTTACATGATAGTGTCGTAGATGATAAAATTTCTTGATGTTACAGTCGCGTATAAAAAAAATGATGAACATGTCATTCCAAAATCATACCATGTAGTTAGTGTCAAGTATGTAGTTAATTTGATATGGTGTATACGTTAATGAGACAGCAACCACGCACCACAATATAATCGAAGAAGATGGTATTGATATCGAATGGGCGGTATCAATCCTATTTCAAGAAGCAAGGATCTAGTCAGTTTCGAAATTTGCGACAATGTAACGATCAATCAACTCCTAATGACAAAGATATATATCTTGTGAAGAGGTAATCTCATTACTTGTTCCTTATGCACTTCTTTGATTTTTTTTTAGAGTTAGCTGTTTTGGTTAACGCGGTAATATAAAGGCATGCTTTGGTTTATCGTATCATTTCATATACGAGGGTCTGTATGGGGTTTACAGAATAAAGAAGAATGAGCAAACGGTGCAAAATAAACAAAAAGTAGAATTACAGAATAGAAAATAATTGAGTATTCAAATATAAACTAGATGTGTCGGAACGAAATGAATTTTCGCAAAAAAAAAAAAAAAAAGAACTTTGAAGCCATTTTTAGGAGTGAAAATTTGAGAATGAAAGTCTGTATAACTGTTATTTTCACGAAATTTTCAAAAGTCTAAACCCCATAATTTCAGCAAAAATCAATGGAGCAGAACAAAATGTACTCTTGATCTGTAACTCATCATAGTAGTCTCAAATACTAAAAATCAGATCAATATGTGAAGGCGTTTAGACAAAAGTCTGCATAACTGTTATTTCCACAAAATTTTAAAAGTCCATAGCCCGTATTTTCGGCAAAAATCAGAGGAGGAGCGGAATCAAACCTAAACTCGGCCTAAACTCATCATAGTACACTAAAAATCAGCTCAATATGTGAAGGCGTTTGGAAAAAGTCCATATAACTACTATTTTATGAATTTTTCAAAGTCAAAACCCATAATTTCAGTAAAAACCAGCGGAGCGGAACCAAACATACACTCGATCTGTAACTCATCATAGTAGACCCACATACCAAAAATCAGCTCAATATATGAAGGCGTTTAGATAACTGTTTGTTGCGGAATGGCGGAATGACGGAATGACTAATAAGGGTAAAACTATAAAAGGACCTCGACAACTTTGTTGCGGGGCCACAAAAATTATAAGAAAAAGAAAATAATAGGCTAATAGGTATAGAATAGAGAAAATGGTATAAAAAATAAAGAATAGAGAAAAATGGTCTAAAGTATTAAAGAATTAATTAAGGCGTTAATAAAAGCGTTGTTCCATCCTTTGGGTGGTTTTGTTAAGTGCGTGCACAACAAAGTCTTTCGTGCTATAAATCAAAGCACTATATGTATTGTTGGCAGCATTTGTTTGTTATATTGTTATACGTAGGTGCGGTGTAAGGTTTCCTTATGCGTTAGGTTCATCCTGTCAGATATTTACAGTTATGGGGTATTTATTTTAGAGCTAACTTCTTTTATACGAACTCTGCTATTTTCTCTTTCAGTCTGTATGTTTATTGAAATTGTTTCATAAGTCTGTCGGCATTACTTGCCCTTTACTTGCCCTTTTCACATATCATATATCATCAAGTTATCTAACTAATATCTCGGTGTGTCTTAAGTTGGCTAAATGTTTGTATTTTTTTTTAATTCTACAATGATATCGTCGGGCTATTGGAATTTTGTTATATGATTTCTTTCCTATTTTGTAATGACATAATTTCGTTGATATAACCCCGCATCTGTATATGTCAGGCTTCAATAAACTGCCATAACAACGTCAGTCAAAACAATCCGATCAAACTGATGTTTGTGACCGTCTTGAACATGCAGTGATATGTGGGTTTTTGTTTCATGTTGAATGCCTCATTTTGACGTCGATAGAAAGAAAGCAATAAATGCATTGTTTCCCTGTTTTTGGCCTTGAGGAACTTGTGTAAAAATTTCTTACATCATTTCCGTTTTTTTTTCATACTAAATAACGGAACTTGCCAATGAGGAAAATCATTTGCATTTTTTTTTGTCGATACTCAGTACAACTATCTGGATTGCAAATTTGAGATACATTAACATTTAAATTTAGACTATTTTGAAAGCGTTCTGAAACTAAGATTGAATGAATGACTAGTATTTGCTTAACATCCAGTATAATATGCTTGTTCAGGACAAAACCGAGTAGGTTCATGTAGGTTCAGAAGAGTCGATTGACCGTGATGATGAACGGAAATTTACAGACTGCTACTTGAAAGTATCTTGGATAGAAGCAGAAATTTTGCCATGCAATATGCCACTCAAGGACCCACAAAGAGATACGGGATCATTAACGTGAAACGTGAGTGGTACTTTTACTACTATAATAATCGCATTTAACGTCCCCATCCCGACTGGATATGGTTGCGTATTTATACTCCTTGCACAGCCAAGCCGATTTCCTTGGATTGTATGATGATATTTTGTTTTTAATTTCAAAAAATCATACATAAAAAAGGTAACAAATTCACAAAAAATCACTTTCACGAGTTCAACCTTTGCTCTGTAAAATACAAATTGTATACTAAAAATTTATCAACTTTGTAATACTGACTTTTTGTGTAAACCAAAAAACAAGGAAAAATAGTCATACCTTCTGTTGATCCCTCCTCTATCAAGAGAACCTGGAATTTCTTCAAGTCATTGTGTATTCAATTTGTTTATTTTTTTATGTTGTTTATACATAGAAAATTTTACTTTCTGTAGAATTCCATTAATGGATATAGTTTTTGTTAAATTGAAAATTTAAAAACGTATCAAAATTGGTAAAAAAATGAATTACGACCAGTTAAAGGGACTGCATCCTTTAACCCCTTGTAAAGACTGATTATTTTATTTTATAATGGTTATATCAGTTTTATTGCCATGTATTGATATCAAACTCTAATCGACCATCACGTTTTCGAATTAGGTTTTATTATACATTTCGCTAAATATGAATGTCGACTTGGAAGGGAGAAATGTGAAGTTGAAAATGAATTTTTGAAAGCATAATATCCCTACCGGTATCTCATACAAATGATAAATTAGGTATTCGCTCGTCGTAGCCACATTCATGACCTCTTTCCTAGATGCGACATAGCCAAATACGACTTATCACTGAATGTCTACTTTCAATGAGTAACACGACGGGTGCCAATAATGGAAGGAACTGTTTACCATTCCGACACACCTAAGTTCATCTCTGGGTTTTAATGGGGTTCGAGTTGCTCAATCTCAAGTTTTCTCTGCATAAAAAAATTATCAACATGAACACAAGACCAAAGAAAAAAGTGGGAAAAAACCCAAAAAATGATGTAAGGCTTATACTCGTTTGAATTGTTTCACGTTTTGTCATATCTGTTATAACTGACTGCACGTTATTTGTTTCGATTATTGTTTAAGGTCGTACGATGACCTAAAGTTTCTTACATCCACGTCATTTGGACTCTTTAATTGAGAACGCATGATACCCGTCTATATGAGACTCGAATCAAAACAGTACAATACTACAAAGTCATACTAAGTATGCCTGTATTTTTATAAAACAATATTATTCACTTGCATCTAAGGAACCACAGAAATTGATTGTCAAACTACTGACATATGTCATACATTTTTCAAGGAAAGTTAACGTTGAGCAGCTCTAATTTCCTGCTTTAAGACTGTTCTTGTATCCATGTCTAAATGTTTTATTTATATTTTCTTACACTTAAATATATATATATAAACAAGGAAATTGAAAACAACGTTCAAACCTATGATTGTGTTTGATAAAAAATCGCAAATTTTATACGTGTGCATGCAAAACAAATTTCTTGATAGAGGGGTCCAAATACAGCACAAACAACATTTTCCAAAAGATCAAAAAAGTGAAAAAGTATATTTTAACAAAACGCATTTGACTACAGGTCGAACAACAGATGTTCTTAAACCCTGCTGACTGCCATTGGTGATTGTCAAATAAACGGATCACAAGATGTTACAAAATGGATCTTTAAAAATTATTAATGAAATACCAAACAGAAAACAATAAACTTGCGGAAAAGATGGTTTACCGCAAACAAAAGGTGCAAAAATTAGTACAACATTTCCGGATTTCGACAATTAATGTGGTGTACCAATTTTTGCACCTTTTGTTTGCGGTATATCATCTTTTCCGCAAGTTTATTATTTTCTGTTTGGTATTTCATTAATAATTTTAAAAGATCCATTTTGTAACATCTTGTGATCCGTTTATTTGGCAATCACCAATGGCAGTCAGCAGGGTTTAAGAACATCTGTTGTTCGACCTGTTAGTCAAATGCGTTTTGTTAAAATATACTTTTTCACTTTTTTGATCTTTTGGAAAATGTTGTTTGTGCTGTATTTGGACCCCTCTATATATATATAAGTAGTCATACAAATACAGGTGTGCAAATCATTGGGTCCTTTCAGTTGACATGTTAAAGGGCACTCGCTTGGGTATTGTTTTCACAGCGAATTGATGGCATTTATTGTGACACCTCAAGCACAGTATTGTTCGACTGTTTGTGTTTAACGCCACTTTCACCACTCTTAGCTATTTCATGGCGTACAGTGTATGCTAAATGTTAAAAAATAGATGAACTGCTTAGATCGCAGAGCCGTCGAGCTCTCATGGACAACAAAAACATTCAGTAAAATCACTGAAAAGGAGTAGAGAATCATGAAAACGAACACCTCTTAAATTTCTCTCAATGGTCATCAATTCAGATTCATTTTCGACCCCGAACGAATTCAAGCTGCGACTATCTCACTTTTACCCGACTTTGACTGAAAAAATACGTGATATCTAAACCAAATACATGCACGCACGCCTTTCACCTAATGTCTAAAAATGCAATAACAAATCATTTCTCGAGACGAAAAGAGAAGTCAAAACCATAAGTCGCCAAACCAAACACCAAAGGATAAAGACAAACGAAAATACTGATTATTACAATAAAAAATCAGGAAGTTAGTAGCCTTCAGTTATTTCATAAGCAAAGAAAGGAGGAGGGGATTTGTGGCTATCTATGACGCAGTTATTATAATAATCAATCATATCATTATCATGATTATAGCATCATAATTCTTACAAGTTATACAATCATAACATACTACATAGTTATGCTTCATTTTAGAATACCATTAGAAAAACGTGAGATATGACATAATACAACTACACGCGATGTTCCTGGTAAAAAAATGTGGTATTTAGAAAATAAAATACCGTACTCCACTATAACAGTGGTTAACCACACTAAGTAGTAATTTAAATATTCCATGTATGTATATTTATTACGTTATTGGAAATCTAAAGGTACTTGAGTGTATTGTGATATTATTATTGGTACACGATGCATCTAATGTTTCTGTACGATACCTGAGATCTTATTAAAGGCCGCTCATTTGGTGCTAATCTATTTATGGTTTAATATGGTCATATGCAATTATTTTTTTATTTATGTAAGTAAACATATGTAAAAAAGTTGAATAAAGGTCAGGTAACCAAACGTAAGTAATATTAGACAAGACTTCGTGTGTAAAGAAGAACGTGATGTATTTATTAGTTGTAATTGACTTTGAACTAACTTTCAGTAACTGGGAGTACTCTTATTTCGGTGCTTTGTGTCTATAACACTTGTTTTTATATACCGTTTTCATATATCAGAAAATTGTCCACCAAAGTTTAAACGAAGTGGGTGTAAGCAATTATAGGCAACCGTATGGCCTTCAACAATGAGAAAACCCATGCTATATAGTCGGTTATAAAAGGCCCCGACATGAAAATATGAAACAATTCAATTGAACAAATAACGGCCTAACTTAAAACAAAACAATTTACGAAAAACAAATAGGACAGACATGAACGACAACCACTGACCTACAGGCTCCTGACTTGGGACATGCACATAAAGAATGTGGCGGGTTTAAATATGTTTGAAGGCGCCAACTCTCCCCAACCTGGGACAGTGGTGTAACAGTACAACATTAGAACAAACTATAAAAATCAGTTGAAAACGGCTTAACTCATCAGATCGATACAAAGCAGACAGACATCTAACAAAAACACAAACTGGACGTAGCAGGGTATTTATTACATCCCTCACATCAAAAAAGACAAAAAAAGAACAGATCTAATAGTACTCGCAGTTAGTGTACCCCTCTTTTATCCCATAGATTCTTCTTTGCATCTTTAAGACTTGTTTCTATTATTCAATACACTGGATTATCTTTACTTTTATCATACAATGATACGGACTTATTTGCTCTGTTTGTCTCGACTTAATCATGTCCATCTTGTCACCATGAAAATGTGAATTTTATACCTTTCAGTATTGAATTTGAATATATAACTAGTGGACTTTCATACAGGATCATCGTATTTAGGATACAATTTATAATGAAAGAAATTTCATTTATCTTACATTTTCATGTAAAATGATGCAAAATATTTATTTTTCCTTTTTTATTTTTTAGCGCAAATGAAATGATGCATTTTTAAAGATATAAGCGCAAATGCAATGTGCCTTATTTTGATATCGTTAATTTTTGTTGGTCAATTTTTACACGAAAATTGTTTTCGATTCTGAAGAAAGATTAGAAAACTTTAAACGTTGTCTGTCACTAACTAGCATACGAACATTACCGATATATTATATCAAATGCGCAGAACAATCTTTGAAGTCTTTTAAGACAAAGCGACTCATGTTTTTGTCGCATCTTTCATTTCTGTCAACGATGGTACATTTTAAAATAAAAGAAAATAAATCACATACAAACAAACCTGTACTAACATCAACTATAGTTTTAGACTAATAGGTTCTTTATTGCCTTCTTAACTTATGTCATAATACTGTGTCATAGTAAGCTTAGCAAGTAAATAAGCTGAAGTATATTGCAGCTTTTTGAATAAATAGCTTAATCCATAATAGGAAATTAACTTCAGGACACACTCGCACACTTTATAGTTGAACAGAGAAATGCCCTACAAAAAAGATGTACAAACTACAATGAGTACAGTTATAGAATGTAGTTCTTTTTCCCTTATATTTGTAGAATGTACTGTTGTCATCCTTAGGACAAGACTATAGTCATTGTATATGTTGTTAGTATTTAAAAGGACGATACAATTCATTTATAATTAAAATAATTGAATGTATAATTAAAAACTAAAATATTTGGTGACCAGGATCTAAGTGATCACCAAGGTAATATGACCGACAAAGCTGTAACAATTCCATCTTCATGCCTTATATATCATGTACTGTGTTACGACGCTAGATTAAAACTGATGAGGAAAGGTAACACCCGGCCACCGAAAGCTTTATTGTAGAGCCTAGGTGGTCGAGTGGTCTAGCGCGTCGGGTATAGTGCAAGGCGATTTGGTGCCACTATATCTCAGTAGCATGATTTCGAATTCCGGCGAGGGAAGAACAAAAAATTTGCGAAAGCAAATTTACAGATCTAACATTGTTTAGACGAATTATATATATAGAATGTATTTTCAGCATTGTATCACCATCACTGCTGGTGATCCGATGGATAAAATCTGTTGTAGAGTCGTCACTGGTTCAGACGTACTTATACATATATATATACAGCACAAACAACATTTTCCAAAAGACCAAAAAAGTGAAAAAGTATATTTTAACAAAACGCATTTGACTAACAGGTCGAACAACAAATGTTCTTAAACCCTGCTGACTGCCATTTGTGCTGTATTTAGACCCCTCTAACAAGAAATTTGTTTTGCATGCACACGTATAAAAATTGCGGTTTTTATCCAACGCAATCATAGGTTTGAACGTTGTTTTCAATTTAGACTTGTTTATATTTTTTCGTTTGGGCTTGTATTATATTTGCCTTCGGGTTTATTTGATCCGTTCATCCTATTTTGACTCCTCAAAATTCAAGAGTCTATCCTAAATTAAGGTAAATTGTATGGCTTTCCAAATACCGTTTCGATTCCTAACATCACTGAAGAGACATTAATTGTCGAAATCCGGATATGGTTTACAAAAACCTTTGCATCTTTTGTTTGCGGTAAACCATCTTTTTCGCAAGTTTATTATTTTCTGTTTAGTATTTAATTTATAATTAAGATCCATTTATTACATCGGTGATCCGTTTATTTGGCAATCGTCAATGGCAGTCAGCAGGGTTTAAGAACATTTGTTGTTCGACCTGTTAGTCAAATGCGTTTTGTTAAAATATATTTTTCACTTTTTTGGTCTTTTGGAAAATGTTGTTTGTGCTGTATTTAGACCCCTCTAACAAGAAATTTGTTTTGCATGCACACGTATAAAATTTGCGGTTTTTATCCAACGCAATCATAGGTTTGAACGTTGTTAGCTCACCGGGGCCCGAAGGGCCCCCTGTGAGCTTATGCCATCACTTGACGTCCGTCGTCGTCCGTCGTCTGTCGTCGTCGTCTGTCGTCGTAAACTATTTCAAAAATCTTCTCTGAAACTACTGGGCCAAATACCTTCAAACTTTAACTAAATGTTCCTTAGGGTATCTAGTTTATGAATTGTATCCGAAATTTTGATCCATCAACTAACATGGCCGCCATGGCTAAAAATAGAACATAGGGGTGAAATGCAGTTTTTGGCTTATATCTCAGAAACTAAAGCATTTAGCGCAAATCTGATATGGGGTAAAAATGTTCAAAAGGTCAAGATCTATCAGCCCTGAAATTTTCAGACACACCGAAAAACCCATTGTTGGGTTGCTGTCACTAAATTGGTTGTTTTTAGGAAATTTTGCAGTTTTTGGTTATTATCTTGAATATTATTGAAGATAAAGATAAACTATAAACAGCAAAAATGTTCAGCAAAGTAAGATCTACAAAAAAGTTTGATGACCAAAATTGTCAATTGACCCCTTAAGGAGTTATTGCCCTTTAAGGACAATTTTACACAAGTTGTTTTATGTTTTTTAACTTTAAAAATCTTCTCAAATGAATCTTGTATAAATTTTGTATTTCATTTCCTTGTACGTCAAGAAACATAGACACTATGGCAAAAATGGAACATATGGGTAAAAAGTAAAAATAATCATTGATGAAAGATTTAAGCAAAAAAAAAAAAAAAAATAAAGACAGGTGAGCGATTCATCCTCTTGAGAGCCTCTTGTTATATATATTATATATATATCAACAGCTGATTACTTACCTGCGACATCAGTGGAATATTACAGGATACATCAAGAAAAAAGCTTGGACTCTTGATGCAACAATGTAACAAGCATATATGATGAACAAAATATATTGATCGATTAGAAAAAAAAAAAAAAAAAAAGGATTCATGTAACTTGCTACATCATGTTTTATATTTTATTATGTCGTGTTCATGTTTAGGCTCTAGTTGTTGTTGTACAATATCTCCATATCGTCGGACATAACATGTTTTCTTTTTCTTTTTCTTTTCTAGTCCATTAAACAATACCTGAAAACCCTAATGAAAACATCTGCCCTCATTGATTAAAGATTTGTATTTTATTATTTTCCAACCATTTTATACATTTTCATTTATATATAAAATCAATGTACAATCTAGAATAATGATGGCATTATATTTTTGACTCGCGTTACTGTCAGTATTCTCAAAATATCGAATTGTTGCTTTGAATTAATATTCCTAGATAAAATTGCATGTCTTTGTTGATAAACAATCCGTTACATTAGTATAAACTGTAACATGATGGTAGATTTGCGTTAAAGTCCTGTCATGCATTTAGTAACTTTGTCTAACAACAAATAGTCGAATAATTGTAACTCGACTATTACCGATTTGTTAGTCATTAGTAATTAAGCAATACAATTTGAAGATGTGTATTCGATAGAAGATAAATGAAAACGTATTTAGAATAGATTTGTGGAAATAAACGAAGAAAAGAAAGTATCGATAATCTGTCATTATAAAACATCGATCACTTCGTTGATTAAAGTGGTGATGTATAGATCTTAAACAACAGTCTGTGTAAGGATTACACCTAAACATAACCAGCTGAAGGACTATTGGTCGCTTATCAATCAAAAGGCGAAATTATCTTTAACGGATAAACATTGTTGAAACAGTCACCAATTATAGAAATATGGTTGATAAACTAAGACACTTCATTGTAAATTTAATCTGTATTTACAGTTTACCCGGGAAAATGCACCCGTTTATCGAAATTTTCTGATAGCAGAAATGATACTAGTGTGTCAATCAAATTTTGTCATTCATTGTGGGAAAGAAGATAATTCATCTTTCAGAACCATATCATTATGGCAAAGAGAAATTACGAAAAGTTAAAATGTGTCACATTATTAATGATGTTAGTTTATTGTTCAAGTGCTGGTACTAATTGTGAAAATGAATGTCCAAAATTTTGTCATTGCTCCGGTTTATGTAATTCAAGAAGAGTTGATTGTTCAGGAAAAAACCTGACAGCGATACCGGATGGCATTCCAGATGATGTCGTAAATTTGTAAGTAATATTTTAGTTTTGTATTCGTTAGTGTATTTCTTCACTACAATGACACCTTAGGGTACATAATTTACATTTGTAGTGTAATTATCCTTCAGTAATCTTAATTCGACACTGTATACAATACATGCTGCACTGTTGATATAGCTGTTCTGTTTAATTTATTTTACGAACTTGCAAAATCATGTGCTAACAAATTTGTTAGAAATTGAAATTAGTGCTTTATTCCACCTTTGTTCTGACATATATAGTTTCATAAATCTCTTACGCTTATATAATTAACGTAGCTTACTTTTAGATATATATATATCACGATTCTCAAATAGAAATAAAAAAAACTTGTTCATGAATATCTTTATGTTTGTTTTAGAAAAAATGGAATTTGTGCATTAAAACCCATGATGTACTTTAAACTCATACATAGTTCTTGAAATCTTGCCTTCTAATCTGGTGGTACCAGTAAAAATATTGTGGTCCCATATTTTCGGAAACATTTTGCTATCCGTTATTTTCATACATGTAGGTATACATAAGATTAGGCCAATTTCAATTATTATATGGTTCCATATTAAATATCAATATACTTTGTAATTACGGAGCTATACTTAAAACAAGACAGCATAAAAAGAAGAATAAAACAACCAGAAACCTTTGGTTGGACACGAGGACCACTGGTTAACTCAATTTGGCGGACCTACCTTATTTTTTTTTGTAGTCCTTTTCAACTATTTCAACCGATTAACACTGTACGAACAACAAAAATGAAGACTTGTTGTTTCTGATTTGTAACTTAAATCTATTTTAATCCTTATACTTTGCTTATAACTTTAATTTGATTTGTTTACTCACTTTTCCTTTCTACTATAACAAACATTTGGTGAAACCTCTATAGATTTCTTATTAATTTGGATAACTTGATTAATCAGAAAATATAAAGCAACGTTAGTCTGTAAGTGGTATTAACGAGAAAAAAAAAAGAAGATTAAATTCTACAGACGTGTGTCCTCATTTTGCCTCAGCTATTTGTTTGTACTACATTCTCAGAGGAATACTATTACGTGAGTTATGTTGTCTCCCTTCGTTCCTAAATAGTAATACGTACATGTTTCAGTGTGTAAACATAAATATCAATTAGTTATCGTGTTGCTTTGTACTTTATTGGTGGTGTTATTATTCAATATTACGATCAAAGCTCTACAAGTATTCATCTTATTTAGGGGGATTTCCCTATGCACAGAAGAATTATAGTTTTGTACCAAAATAAATTAACTCTATGACGTAAAAGAAGACATTTGTTTTCACTCTAATAGTGAATTTTGATTATAACAATATATCGTTAAAAAGTTACGTTTCATTACAAATAATTATGTTTTTAGTTAAAATTATACATGTACATATATCAAATGGAAATCCCTTAAAACAAACCGTTATTATAATTATCATGGTAAAAGTTGCTCAATAAACATCACGTCACCGCAATGAAAACATTATATTGCTTCATCATTCGCCGTTTAAAATATTTCATTTAGTATTCTCACTGATGTATATATAGCAACGTTAGACACAGGTAAAATTTATTGATTGAAACTTATAAATTATTAAAGAAAATATGTAATATTTATACATGTAGATGAGCTTTTGTCTTTAAATTGCTTTTTTCAAATGCTATTTTACATTTAAGAAAAACTGATGGTATTTTACTGAAACATTACATTAAAGATTTTAAACATAAAATACTGAAACATATTTTCAGTCTGTTACTAATTCAAATATTGATTAAAATTATATGATGAAGAACCGATATGAGTGATAGTATAATGGCATGCAATACCACCTTAGTATTCATTTCTAGATTTTTAATAATACGATAGTTTTTCTTGTAATTCCCAAATCCCAGTGGAATTTTAATATTGATTTCATTATCTATTATAACAGTTGGAATTGATACTGAGGTTCCAGACAGAGAAATAAAAACTGTTACAATAATGATTCAGTTAGAACACTTAATTATAAGAGAAGACATGATGTCACATTAGCTGTGCGTATTAGGGACTCGTGTAGGGAAAGAGTAACGCTCTCTACACAATTCTTTGAGTGTTCCGTAGATGACCCGTTATACGGCACAATATCTTTCCTTATCATTATAATTACCCTTAATTCCAGTGGCATTATAGTTTACCAGCCATCTTCCTGTTAAAACAAATGGCCACATTGTAGAGCCTATACAGAATTTATTGTGAATTTGTTCATGAAATGTATTTGCTACTGGATGTTGAGAAAACCTGAAATTAACATTCACCCTTTGTAGAGTCATCTCATTCATTTCCGATGTTCAAATTGTAGAAAAGTATTGATGTTCTTGATAATCTATAAAGACGGCCCAACATTGTAAATTTTTGATTATCCAATAATGTAGATATAATTCTGAACGTCAATGTGTACAGGTTATAGTTTGCATGCCGTTACAATCTGCACTGGAATAAATGTAAAGGCAAGAAGAAAAGAAAATATTAGAAGCAGCATGTTTCAAATGCTGATTTAATTTAAGGTTTTTCAGACAACTCAATATCGACTTCTTTTGACTAACTACAGAATTGACAACATTGCGTCATCTTTTATAAGTTAAAGTCCAAACTGGCTTTTGGCCTTTTTGCGAAAGTCTAAATCGTGAGGAGTTACAATAAGAGATTATCAACAAATTGAATAAATACATGTACATGTAGGTTAGCTTATAATTAAAAACATATCGACTCTAGCATCAAATAACATCTTTGTTTGGAGGCTTCAATTATACATGTATTGGTTTCTGTTCTCGGAAGTGAAACGGGCAAAAGTGTTAGCAATTTCTATACAAAATTATCGGGCTGTCTGTTTGTACACTTGTTAAGATCTGTCTGTCCTTTTATATATTACATTGCAAATTAAGCCATAAAGCGGTATTGATTTGCCAATGAAGTAGGCAAGATGAAGTAGTTATATTAATGATGCCAATTTTACATACAAGTTAATCAACTTTTCCTAGGATGCTATATTTGATCTGATAGAAAAGATCATATCAATGACACGGACAGGACGCATGACATTTGTAATAGAAGAATAACTTGTTATTTACGTGTCTAAATGTTGAGAACTTTATTTGGACAATATCATTTGTATTCCTAATGAATATTACGATGCAGTCTCGTAAGTCTGCTTTTTTTCGTCATTTGTTCTCTGGTGAAGCTTTGTCTCATTGGCAATATCATACCACATCTTATTTTTATATGAATAAAACGATTCGAAGGGTATAACCCAATAAGACACAAAGCCAAAGACACATAAAGCAAAAGAAGTCTCGAGGTTAACCATAGTTATAACATAGGCACCAACTTTAAATCACCCCGTGTCTAAAAACGTTGTGTACGTGTTTTAATTCAACAAAAACGTATTATATTTGTATTCTAACACTAACAAAGATCTGCTACCAACACGAGAGAGGGGAATAATACGCTTTTGAAAATTGGGGTTATCGAATATAGGGAGCAAATGTGGGGATGCGGGATATAGGGGTAAAAAGTTGGACAAAGTGAAAATGTGAAAAAATTACAAAAAGCGGAATTTGGAAAATGAGTACCCCACCTTCCCTAAATTTTCAAACAAAAATTTCATTTAAATATGATTCACCGACTGACGAGAAATACATGCTTGAAATTCTTATCATTGTTTTATTTTTTTTTTTTTTTCTTCGGGAAATGTGAAATGGCAGAACTCTGACTAGAATTAAGTGATTGAGGCGCATTAAAATGATATGTTCAATTATGCGAGTTTAACTTTATTTTCTTATACAAATATATTCCTAATTGACGTTTCATGTTTTGCCGACTTGTATCGATGTATAATCTATCTTATACAGTTGTCGCATTTTTCATTTTTGTTTGTTATATAAGAATTGTTGGGGTTCTAGACGGTGTTAAAAGAACAAAGAATAATCTCCAAACAAATAAAGAATAGAGAATCATTGGGTCCTAAAATGTAAAGAATAGAAAATATACACCTTTTAAGTGTTAAGAACGAAGAATAACTGGTCTTAAATTGTAAATAATAGGGAAGTGAAGACCCCTAATATTCCAGACCCACATTTTTATCTTGTATCACTTGTCTTTGTGATGCCTTTCTGACATGAGTTTCAGTCGCTGTTGAATGTTTGCGAGACAATATTGATGAATGTACTTGCAGTATAATTCATTGCTCATAACGCGTTTATTTATACTAAATCGATCAGTAGAACTCATGGATTATCAATACTTTTTTGAGTAAGTGTATCGTCCTGAACATGCATGAAATATTTGCCACTGGACGTTAAGCATCCAACAATCAATCGAGTGAGTGTTCTTTTCGTAACTCTTTGACCGGCTAACCTTGTGATTTCAGCTTCCCAATTGTGAACTTTCCATTTCTATGTAGCAACATTCCAGCAGCGCCTGCATACGGAGTATATATCTCCCAATTGATACGATATTCCCGGGCTTGTGTTTCCTATCATGATTTCCTTGATAGAGGATTGCTGCTCACAAGGAAGCTATTAAACCAAGAGTTTAAGCTGGCCCCTTAACAAAACATGTCTAAATGCTTGATAACTTTGATTTTCAATAACATTTTTACAGATAAAGATTATTCACTTTACTCTATTTATGTCACAATACAGTGTATGGATTTGTTTTAGCTAAAACCATTAGCACTAAGCACTATTACAAGTACAACAATTTTAGCTTATACATCTTGGAGTTTGTCCGCACATTTTGCTTAAGAGTCATTTTATCATAGAAGAATAACATAACAGAAGTCGCCTCTGTAATTTTCAAAATACAATTATACATACAGACTGAACGTCTTTAATGTACAATGATTTAAATTTTGTATTTTGATTTTTCGATTTTTAAAGTACGATTATTGAACCAAATATATTTTTAATATTGTTTTATTTATCAGTCTACCTTTTGAGCAAATTTACACTTTTGACATATAAGTTAAAACTATTCTCGGAACCGTATACTTGTTTATTCAATTATTCAATTGTGAATTATTCGATTAGAAATCAAATGATTCCTTTTTCGCATTTTTTTTTTTTTAAATAAAGATCATTATTCTTCGGTTAAAGATATATTTAGTATTGTGAAATAATTGTGTTCTGTATTTTGAAGATAAACTATTAATTCGCTTTTCTTTTCTGTTTTACATTCTGAAGTAATATTTGCACAGATCTTGTTTCCCATCACTGTTCTTTACGTTGCTGAATCAACGTACTTTAATGTGTACAGTGCGGGATCGTAGTGTAAAGAGACATGGTTTCTATATCAACAGATTACGTACTTTAACTTAATTTTCAGTAACTGTCACCATTTATTGTTGTTATTATGATATAATACATTGAGTGATTTTTCTGCATTGATTTTAATTTGTACGTTTTTCAAATGTTTAATTATTCTGCTGAAATTGTTCTTTGTCTTACATATGTTAAAAGATAACTAAAAGATATCAGGTTTTAGCAGTCTTTTTTTGTAACATTAATATACCGCTTGTCTAGGCGTCAGACAATTTAGACTTTAACATATATTGATAAAGACAACCCTGTAGTCAGCACATCTGTGTTGACATGAATTATCATTGATATGGTAATTATTATAAATTAACGGTTTATAAAACTTTGAATTTTTCTTATTACTAAGGATATTCTGCACCAGGAAAAGATTACCTTAGCTGTATTTGGCAAAAACTTTAGGGATTTTGGGTTATGAATGCTCTTCAACGTCTTACATTATTTGTTCTTTTTTTACTTTTTTTTATTCGAGCGTCACTGATGAGTGTTATGTAGACGAAACGCGCGTCTGGCGTACACAATTTCAATCCTAATATCTATGCTGAGTTTATTGCCAATTATTTTAAAAATCGTATGCTGTTCTCATACTGTCTTTTGGTGTATTGTTTTGCTGGGTTGCTGTCTCATCAACGCACTTTCAAATCTATTATTTATATTAACCACCACATTATCATGATAAAAATGAATTACAGTAACAACAATCGTGGTCCATGTAATATCAGTGTTGTTGTCAGTTCTACAATGTACATCTTGAATATAAAAATATACAAGTTACATACTATTAATAATTTATGACAGCATTTACTTATTTACATAATATGTTCATTTCACGAAAAATCTGTACTTCACTAGTATGAATGCCCTAAATACCCACGTCTGATTCTTTTGCTTATTAATGCAGATATGTATGTCTACAGATTCAGTGTCTGGATTCGGCTATACTTTCGGTCCATTTCGGTTATATCAGTAATTGGTTTTGTATAACGTTTTGGATTTCCAAAAGTTTTGACCTCGAACATCACTGAAGCGACGCTACTGGTTGAAATGTTAAATTTTTGTACATGAAAATTGGCACTGTTTAATTTTATTACTACTTTTTCGGACCAAATGACGCCTTATGTTTAGCATTCCGTTTTTTTGTTGGAGTTCGTGTTGTCCAGTCTTCTATATTGTGTTGTGTGTATTGTTGTTTGTCTTTTGGGCGTGTTTCTTTTTTTGCCATGGATTCGTCAGTTTTTTTCGACTTATGAATTTGAATGTCCCATTAATATCTTTGGCCTCTACTCCCCCTTTTGTACTAAAAAAAAATATTCAAAACTTTCTCGAAAATATGTCACATCGAATTCGGGGGTCATATGTTGTGCACAAATGTAAAATGATTACATCTATGACTAGTACTTTTAATTGAACCCCTTTTGTACTTTCGAATAAACGCCTAATAGATTACAAAATCTGTTTCCAATCACTAAACTGACTAGCAAACTGCAATCTTATAGTTTTCACTACACGATACTTGTAATCAACGTCAATCTCGTCATTCTAAAGAAAACGTTTGGAAAGTGCTAAATGATGCTGACGGGATCACTGTGTCAATGTGGGGTAACATTTCTGTCACTTTGTACTACAAATTAGTATACAAAGATTGTGGATTCTGCGGATTTTTTATAAGTGCTTGTGAACCAAAAACGAAAGAAATGTACTTTATTGCTAGATTCTGTTGACAAAGATCGGCTCAACTTTATACCACGAGTACTATTGAACGTTGATATTTCATATTACGTGTTT
Source organism: Mytilus coruscus (assembly GCA_017311375.1). Classification (NCBI taxonomy): domain Eukaryota; kingdom Metazoa; phylum Mollusca; class Bivalvia; order Mytilida; family Mytilidae; genus Mytilus; species Mytilus coruscus. The sequence continues at coordinate 53,217,019 of CM029604.1, forward strand.
GCAAGGAATAATTAACCATTTTTATTGGAATATAACATTATGCAGCAATATAGTTAATTGAAACAGCAATCAATCATAGTACACAGAAAATACGCGTGGTTTCAACAACCGTAATAATTGTTAAAATTTTGAATCGTGAAAAGTATAGATGTCCTGGTTTGTTTCAACGTCGATGAGACTTTAGTAACCATCCGACATAAAAAGTCAAAAGATATCTTGATATTAGAAGTCAGCAATTGACCAGGGTCTGGGTGGGGGTTACAGAATGAGATTAATGGAATAATAAATGAATAGTGAAAAATGTTCCAAAAAAAGGAAGAATAGAGAATAATGGGGTGCTATAAAATGATAGAAAATAATTGTCAAAAAAGGTATAGGATATAAAAAACGGTATACAAAAACAAAGAATAAATGATTGAAGCGCCCCCTTATCCTGACCATCATAGATATGTGGATATACATACAATACCTCAACCTCTTAATCACCCCAAGACTAGAAACGATAAAAAAGAAATTAAACATAGACTGTCAAAGATGTATCATCAACACCAAATCATTGGATTAAAGGAAAGCATAACAAATGACTAAAGCCAATTAATAAACATGGTTCCTTTTTGGCGAAGGATAAATGCATATCATGTTATCAGAATAAGCTAGTTTTGGAGCTTGACCATGACTTCTACGAATATCTATCAATACTAATTAACAATAATGTATAAACTATATTCGCTCGAGTTCTATATTTTATCAATGAAAACCGCACACAAGGTAAATAAACAAATAAAACATAGCAAACCTGTAGGGAACTTGTTCCATAACCAGCATTAACAACATAAAACAACAGTTTTTTAAACTGGAAAGCGTTTTAAAAGTAAGACTCATTTCTTAAAGCTTTGTTTAAAAATGCATACGATTAGCAAATTCGCTTTTTAAACAATGCTAAGTTGATATCTTAGTAAAAATCAATGTTTTAAAGTTTCAGTGCCGCAAATAACCTGTCATCTTTATATAGAAGTTATACTGCATTAAGTGATTTAGATGCAATGCTTTAATTGAATAATAGAGAACGAAATTATGATATTGAGGAAGGTTGAGAGTCTATTAGTTTTATGTTCAAGACTGCAAAATGGTCTTTGCATGCTTTGTGTTGCTGCGTCTTTAGTTTTCTAGGTTGTGTTTTGTTTACAGTTATTTGTCTTATAGTCGTTTTTGTTATTTGCCATAACATTGTCAGTTCATTTTCGACGAATGAGTTTGAATGCCCCTTTGGTATCTGTCGCGTCTCTACTGCATACTAAACAGAGTTTGTTTTATCAGAAGATAGAACATTAAGAAAAAATCATAATTTTTTTTTATATAAATTAGAAAATAAAATGTTCACACAGGATACCAATGAGCATGAAACTTGTATTTTAGAATTTCTTTTGAGTTTGTTTGTTTGTTTTCTTGTTCAATTTATTTTAAATCTTTTTAAATATTGTACTGCCTCAAAAAGTTTAACTCTTTTGTTTTAGTTGGAAAGCACTACATGTAATAATTTCAGCATTGATGGATTGAATGTTTGATTGATTGGTTATAACTTAAGGTGTTCAATGACTCATGCACAGCATCATCATGAAAAAAGTATAACAAAAATAACAAACTCCAAGGTAAATCTAAAAAAAGGGAAGTCCATAAATCTGACAAAATTAAACGTTAGAATGGAAACGAATGGAAAACAACTTTCATATTTCTGACAGGGTACATGCATTTTTCGAAAAGATGGTGGATCAAAACCTGGTTTTATAGCTAGCTTACCCTCCCACATGTATGACAGTTGTTAATAGTTCCGTTATATTGACAGAATCGGGTGAATAACCCAAACAGACGTAATAGGTTAATGTGACAATAATAACACCACCTTTTTCTTCCTTATATACTTGATACTACTGGAATACATTGGGTTAAACAGAACCATATTGTGCAATAAAATCGGTAAATATAGAATCTTGTGGGCAAACAAAAACCCTACCCGTATTTCCGATGAACAAACAGATCACTCTTTTTGTTTTGCTTTATTTCCCTAGGAAGGATGAATATCTACTTGATCAACGGAAATTATCGGAAAAGTTATTTCAATGTATACATCTTTTATTATCTTGTTAAATGTTGGTATTAAGGCTCGCTGAGATGAAAATAAAACGTCGAGTCAGACAAGCTATTAAGAAATGTCACTTCTTCACAATGTTAGGTCTGGAGAAATAAATGATTAATGAACTACATACCACCCTTTTAACCATGTAATGTGAAACATTGTCTCCTTAAATACTTTGTAAATCTGTAGTGCGTTTTATTACATTTTAATATATTTATTATATAAAATGAGATGTTATGAATACCTAAAAGGGTAGACTGTCCAACAGCACAATGAACCAGAACATGAGCACTTATGACCTGAAACTATAAAAGTATAGTGTTTTCTATTATGTGTTCAAATTGTATAATTATGTTACAGAACACTTGTATACTTAGGGATTATGTATAATCACTGAAATTTTCAAGGATCATTATGTATAATCACTGGTAAATTTAGTGATTAATAATGAAGAAAAAGTTACATAATTTATTTTAAACATCTTAAGCACAATATTCTAATACAAATCATTTATTTTACGCACTGCATTTTTAATTTTGATGACATCTGCTATTGAACATTCATTCTGATTATAGTTTTTTTTTTAAACAAAAAATAACTTTTAAAAACAAATGCAAAATTCCCTGTTAGTAAAGAGTGGCGCAAAAATAAATTTATAACATTTCTTTCAATTGACATGACAAATTATAAAAGTACGTTCGACTTTGAATACAAAACGATGCACTAAATTTCAACAATATAATCTACATTTTAGGGGGTCTAATCATATAACTACGCGATAGGTTATGGTATTGAGTAGACATACAGATTATATTCCCTGTTGACTCCGTTTTAGTCCCATAAATATTCACTTTTGTGTATTCTGATGTTGTTATCTGTTATGTAGTGTTTGTGACACTTTAGTACCCCTAGAGATAGATAACACGATGGAACTGATTTTTATATTGTGTTCGTATGTTGCGCTGTAACACCACTGTCCCAGGTAAGGGAAGGGTTGAGCGCTCACACACATGTTTAACTCCGCCACATTCGTCATGTGCCTGTCCTAAGTCAGGAGCCTGTTAAGCAGTGGTTGCCGTTGGTTCATGTCTGTCATTTTTGTTTTTCGTAAATTGTTTTGTTATAGATTAGGCCTTTAGTTTTCTCAATTGAATTGTTTCATATTTTTCATGTCGGGGCCTTTTATAGCCAACTATACGGTATGGGTTTTTCTCATTGTTGAAGGCCGTACGATTGCCTGTAATTGCTTACATCCACTTCATTTGAACTTGGGTTGATAGTTGTCTCATTGGCAATCATACCACATCTCCTTATTTTTACATAGCTGTTTATGTTTACGTGTCGAACAAATGGTTTTACTTCATCTTAAACTGATGTGATTCTGTATGTTTTCTGTTCATGCAAAGAGTGACACTAGTCGAACACCCGAGTTCATCATCGGGTTTCGCGTGGGTTTGGTGTTGCTCAATTTTTGGTTTTCTGTATAGTGTTTTGTGGACTGTTGTTTCGTCTTTTCGTCATTTTCCGTTTTAAGCATGGTGTTGTATGTTTCTTATAATTTTTGATTGCTCTCTTTGAATCTTCTATCTCATTTTATACTTGATCTACGATCATATCTAAATGTGTATCCATATGACTACCTTTATATTTATCAAGTAAATCTAGGTGCCCGAAATTAGCCTTTCAGAAAATCATCAAAAATGTACTCAACTGTTTATTGCCTCATTTCACGAAGTGTGTTTGGAATTTCAACCTTTGTTAAAGACTAAATATATTGATGCGAAAAAGGACACATTTACAGAGAGAAAAGATATACCAAAGGGGTTTATAATGTTTTTATCTTTCGTAATATGTTGAAAAAAAAAAAAAAAATTAAAGTGATTAAACTGATCAAAAGAATAGATCTGCAGCAGAACATATTTGTATGATATCATAATTCCATTGATTTTGATAACTAGACATATGAGTGTCTTATAGGCACTTATTCCACAATCGTTTTAATTGTATTTGAAAGATTGTAAACCAAGTTTTATTCAGATATCTTGAAGGCAGTCAATATTACTCAATCAAATTAGTGCTTACTCATGATCTAATATTGGACTGGGAAAAAATTTATTGACCCCAAGTAAAACATTAGAACAAAAGTGGGTTAATAATGTTTTATCTTATTTTGAAGATTTAATCAAAATTGTCCTATTCCGATATGTTTTTGATATTGATTCAGATAAAAATGTATGTCTAGTTAATTTGTTATGCTACAGTTTATAGATATATACAAAGATCAAACATACCGGTATTCACTAAATAATTAATTGGTTTGAGTATAAACAAACAAACAACATGGAATGAACACATGTGGAAACTGAGTCTAAACCTGTTGTGATTAGTTTCATCGATAGGGTGTTCATCTCATGATAATTTGAACAACCCGTCATAAGATTCAAAAGTGGTATCCAGTAACAAGCTTATATGTCAAAGCCAGGAACATGAGAATGGATCATAGTAAACATAAGTGATCTATGAAATAGATAAAATGTAACTAGTTAATATTGTAACGATCCGACCGATATGTGATCGCGTGCGTATTTGCAGGTATCGTTGATATTTCTTTTGAAATTCGAATCTTCAAAACTCAATGCTATGTTTTATTCAGTTGTGGTTTTAACATTGATTTATATAAACTCAGATGATATGTATTAGTCTACACGAGACCGCAATCCAACGATAAAAATAGCAAAAAGACATCAACAATAAACTCCCCTTATCTAAAAAGTTAACAAAGACATTATTAGTGTTTCATTCTTTCATTCTATTTAACTCATTATCAATGTAATAACCTAGTTTATATTCCATACAGATCTTATAATTTAAGATTTTTCCTTATAATAAACCATATTCTAAGCTACATATATAGGAAAAAGATCCAGCTGGAAGTCTTTCGCTTGGATTTTGGATTTGTTGTTTACGTTCTACTTTCCTCATTCACCATTTATCACTTACCCTTGCAGAGCACCTAAGATCACCGGTTTTAGGTGGGGTTCGTGTTGGTCAGTCGTTAGTTTTCTATGTTGTGTTTTGTATACTGTTGTTTGTCTTTTGGTCTTTTTCTTTTTGGCCATGGCGTTGACAATCTATTTTCGACTTATGCATTTGAATGTCCCTTTGTTATCTTCGCCTCTCTGATGTACAGATTGTAAGGCACACAACAGGTACCACTGATGTAGCCTTATTTTTATAACCAGTCAGCAATGATTTCGTTCAGTAGTTCGTTCGTCAGCAACGAATGAGTTATTTAAACCGTCCCAAAATTACTTATTGGTGATACGATGAGAAATAAAGATATTGCGCGACCTAACAATCGTACTAATTACTGCGAGTCTTTGGCAGTCATTTACGTTAAAGATAGGATGTTTGCTCATCTGCATATATAATAGATCTTTTACATCTTATTTCATGGCAGAGGTCATGGTTCTACAATCAGTTGTCAATTGATATACTTATTTTCCTAATGGAAACCTTTCATTATCGAAAATTGAATGACATTTACATATTTGAAGCCATATAGTCTAGACAATTATTTTGATATATTACCAAAATACGGTTTATAGGAAAAATCGATTCATATACTTCCACAAAAAATTAAATACGGTAAATCTTAGTCATTATATGAACAAAAGGTAAATGTTTTCAGGAAAAATTCTATTAAAAATATGAATACGAAATACCCAAATTTAAAAAAAATATCCATGAGGGTTGAATTAATCAGGTAATTATTGCAATAAAGTTCTTGTATAAATAGATGTTAAAAAGTAACTTTGTTTAGCTGAGTTTTTATGATTCAACATCTCTGGTTTATTACATTAGCACTCCTCTTATTCATATTTCATGTTTTCAGTTTACTGATCCTTGTTTAGTAATGGTGGTTTAGATAAATCTTTCGGTTTGAGAGTTTAGTTTAAAGGGATAGAAGAGAATATTCAGATTCGTAAAATCATGAATCATTTTCTTTCATGAATGACACTGCAAGTAGTTTATGTGTACGATAAGCTTAAACATGGGGAACACAAGCCCGTTTCGTTTAATTGTGGGAGATACATGTATATATGGTTTTCTTTATAGTCAGAGGTGGTTCGATTCAATGGACATCCCAATGTTCCTTCTCTAATGACGTTCAATTCAATATGTATACATATGTCATCAAAACTCACACCAATTTATAAAAAAATAACGAAATTTGAAGTCTTCTTTAAAAAACCGTCTTCGTATACGAGATAAGGTGGTAACCAATATCTCCTTAACGTCTATATAGATTTAACAACTAGTTGTATAAGAAACGTTACATTTTTGTTACTTCAAAACTTTTAATCTCAATGAAACAATCAACAGACTGACTTTTACTGATCAACTAATCATATTTCAATGAATGGCCAAATATTTTCTAAATACACTTCCTTGGAAAAATAAAAACAAGAAGATGTAATATAATTGCCAATAAGACAACTCTCCACCAGAGACCAAATGACAAAGAAGTTAACAACTATAGGTCACCGTACGGCCTCCATCAATGAGCAAAACCCATACTGCATAGTCAGCTATAAAAAGCCCTGAAATGACAAATGTAAAACAATTCAAACGACAAAACTAACGGCCTGATTCATGTAAAAAACAATGAACGAAATACAAATATGATATACAGCAACAAACGACAACCACTGATTTACAGGCTTCTGACTTTGGACAGGCACATACAGAATGTGGCGGGATTAAACATGTTAGCGGGCGCCCAACCCTCCCCTAATCTTAGACAATGGTGTTACAATACAACATATGAACAAACTATAAAAATCAGTTGATTAGAGCTTAACTCATCAGATCGATACAAAGCAGAAAAAAAAAACAAGTAACAGAACACAGAACGGACGTTGCGGGGTATTTATACATCCCTACATCAAACTAGACACTAAGTACAGATCTGAGAGTACTCGTAGTTACTGACAGCTAGTTCAAAGCCAATAACAACTAATAAAAATCATGTATCTAAGACTAAAGTATCAATCAGCACACATCCAACATTCAATGGATTCAGTGTAAAAACGTCATTAACAGTCAGAGAAAAACATGACCATAAAGTTTAATCACTTCAGTTGAAATCTTACTATTATACAAGTACCATGGTATTTTCAAAGAAAATATATAGAATTACATTGTATGCCTTTGCTGACATTTTTCTTAGGAAATCCACGATGAAGAATGATGCCTTTATTAAGTAATCTTTTATGCTTGAAATTTACAATAGTGTACTGTGGTAGTGACGTTAAATTTTCTCACATGTATGTGTCTTATTGAAATTAATCAAACAAACAACGGACCCATACTACATGTATTCTGATCACGGGACTTTTCTCCTCGATAAATAGAATGTAGAAAACGTGTTTATGTCTAATAGAGGCAATAAGCGAGGATTCGTCATAATTAATATTTAGTTTTATTCTATAATATTTTTAACTTTTTTTCTTAAATATTCATGCATTTAAATATGATTGCAATAATAAATGTTTGTTTGTTCTGTGTTTGATGGCAATCTGGATTTTTGATTTTTTATCAAATCAATCTTTGACTTTGACTTTGATTTGTAAGCTACCATAACGTTCTAGTGTGTCATTTTGATCGAGTTCTATAATTTACTGCTGAACGTTAGAAATATATCCACCCTTGAATCAATAGTGCGATTCGACAGGCTGACTTTCCGATGAATATCTATATTAATGATTTTTTTTTTCTTTCTTTTTGCTTTACTTGATTGTGTTATTTAAGTTAAGGCCGGTATAGTTCTTACGTTAATTCATTCTCAGCAAAATTTTGTAAAATTTAAAATTTGTAAAAATTCATATCTATACTGAATGCCTTCAATTCATTTGTATTGCGATTTTTTTCATTACAGATTCATAACCTAGCTTATTTTTTTTCTTCTTGTGTAAACTAAGCATGCGGAATGAACATATGAACAGGTTTTCTACCTTTATTGATTCAGAATTTTTAACTGTTCAAAGGATCTGGTCTAAATTATTATAATATGTTACATTTGCTTCATTGTATTTGCTGCATGCGTGACTTTAATAATCCAAAATCAGATAATGTCAATGTAACTTTAATGAATAGCCTAACTATCATTGGACTTGTTGCAATAAAAGGTAATAGTACTGTCTAGACAAAAATGAATAAATGCATTTTATTTCAGTCTTTAAACAAAAATGAACCAAAAATGCTTACAAACATATTTATGGAAATTATTTCGTCATAGATCCTTGATAATTGGTAAAATGATAGGCTGACTAGTCGAGGTTTTATTTGACCATGCTCTATTTCGACATAAATAGGGTTTTTAAAGACTTCATTACTAATAAATTTATATTCTTAGAAATCTTACTTTAAAGAGAATTAATGGGCTCTTTTGTTTACCGGTACTTGTTTATAGTAAAAGACAGAATATTAAATTGTTTTTTGTTTGTTTGCGAAGTATGATTGCAGCCTCCTTCTCGTATTAAAATAATTAATTTTACGTCAGTTGTAGACAATTATATCTATAGACAGGGTCAAAGCTACTCCAGCACTTAAATCATAAACAGATACTGCTTTTAAAACACATTTGAACTTATCGTTTTTTTTTTTTTTTTTGAATTTCCCAATTATTCAAGTTAAAAATCCTTCTGATTCCGATGACAAAGTATTATATGATCATGTTTTTTCTTGGGATGAAACTTGCAGATCTTTGAATTGGATTCGATAAGAATTGCGTGTACTTTATAAGCAACATTCAACTTACTGCGCACTTTAAGATTTCCCTGATGAACGTATCAAGGGTAAAATGATATTAGGCTTGTGTTGTTATTGCATTGAAGTCTTATTACGCAAATGTACAAAGAAAGTCTGCAATCGTAAAAACTTAGTAATTTCAATTCAAACTTGAGACACAAATACATTCTTTCTAATTCGAATTTGATGGAATAATAAAAACGATTTTGGCTTATTACGAAAATAAACAAAATAACAAGTACTATTTGCATTTGTTACTGATGTTTTGCTTTGGTGATTATTTTTCAAATTCTATGAATATTATTAGGACACGTGCACTTTTTGTCATTTTATTTTCATATTATAAAAAATTATCTAATAACTGTTCGCTATTTCTTTATTGTGTTTCATTTTGTGATATTGGTACATTTTGCAGTTAATTCTCATCTACTCATCTCATACTATTTGGTTATCCATCCGGCAAAATAATGTGAACTGATAGGAGATGGAACCATACATTTGGTTATACGAGGCATATACAGCACAGCAACGTGTGATTGATTTTGATATGTTAAATCTGATGCTCTGTGTTGAGACTGCGTTTTCTCTTTGAACGGTGTCTAGGCAATTGAAAAACCCTTACCCAAACATATCCTGTTTATGCAAGTAACAGTCCGTATTTACTTCATTTGTGAAGAGCCCAACTGTTTCCAAAACCAAACACACAGAAGGTACCATACAAATGTTGGACGTTTTGATCATCAGGCAGTATGTATTTCAATGGGTCTTAATTGTGTACTGGTCGAATTTTTCTGTTCATTTCATTGTTTACAGTGTGAATTTGCATAGCCAATGATGCATGCATAGCAGGATGTATGTATCACCCTGTCGATGGTCTTGCTCCTTTTCGAGTACATGCGATTCCCTCAGTGTTTGTTTGTTACCTTGTTTTGTCTGTTATGTCCTATATGTTCTCCCATTTATTTGTATTGTAGTCCTGTCATGTAATGTTGTCAATGTAATGTTATATTTAACATTGCCATAAAAGCGGGAGGTTTGGCTAGCCACAAAACCAGGTTCAACCCACCATTTTTTTCTTAAAATGTCCTGTATCAAGTCAGGAAAATGGCCATTGTTATATTATAGTTCGTTTCTGTGTGTGTTACATTTTAATGTTGTGTTTCTGTTGTGTCGTAGTTCTCCTCTTACATTTGATGTGTTTCCCTCAGTTTTAGTTTGTAACCCGGATTTGTTTTTTTCTCAATCGATTTATGAATTTCGAACAGCGGTATACTACTGTTGCCTTTATTTATGTGCTTTGCCTTTATGTCATTTTGTTTTTCTTTGTTTTTCTTTGTTGACATATTTGTTTGTTTTTATAATGATTAAGATTATAACACAATGTTGACTGCTGTACCCCTCTTTTGATATTTTAACCTATTATGTCTGTTTGTTTTGTTCGCACATTGTTGTCAATATAATGGAATTTTATGCGACTGTCATACAAGTGAGAGGTTTAGTTAGCTATCAAACCAGGCTTAATCCACCATTTTCTACACAAGGAAAATTAATGCCTGTACCAAGTCAGGAAAATGACAGTTGTTTTCCATTCGTTTGATGTGTTTGAGCTTTTAATTTTACCATTTGATAAGGGACTTCCCGTTTTGAATTTTCCTCGGTGTTCGGTATTTTTGTTATTTTACTGTTTCCTAATCGATTGACGAAATTTGACGATCGGAATTTACTGTCGTCTTAATTTTTTACTCAAATAAAGTAAAATTTTCTGAAAGACAAAGAGAAAAAAATAAACAAATCTTACAAAGTTCTTTAATTTCACTTTCATAAATATTGATTATTGCCTGTCACTCAACAACCCACACTTCAATAAGTGCCTGCATTTCATATATCATATTGGGCTTGAGAATGAGGTTACTACCAGAAAGAGGAAATCTGCCTAATATCTTGATCTTTTCCTTAATATTGATCACATATGGACGACTTTAAACAAGAATCTATGACAAACGTAATGATTTTAGCTTTGAAACTGTCAATTTCCAATTTCTCAGCCGTATCATACCCTCTGCCCGTTATTATATGGTATTTATATATCTCAATTAATTAGCTGTTGAGGTTAAGCTAGCTATAAAACCAGGTTTAACTCACCATTTCCTTGGGAAAATGCCTGTACCAAGTCGGGAATATGGCTGTTGTTTTTGACTTGTTTCGCTGATTCAAACTCATAAGTCGAAAAAAAAAAAAAAAAAAAAACTGACAACGTCATAGCAAAAAAAGAAAAAGACCAAAACACAAACAACAGTACACAAAACACAACATAGAAAAATAAAAACTGAGCAATACGAACCCTACCAAAAACCGGAGGTAAAACAATGTATATCTAGTTCATTACAAGTACAAACAGAAATGTAGACTGGTAACAATGTATAAAATATGATGATCATTCAAAAGTTTTTTTTTAATTATACGTAAGAAAAACGAATAATAGACAAGACGTATAGACTATAATGACAAATTTTTACTACTTTTTGTTAAAGGTATTTACTATTTGTGTGTCTAGATTATGGATATCAGTGCATATGACCTGTCTAGAAAAAGGAAAATACCATTTCATAAATTCCGTGCGTCCGAAGAACTTTTCTGGTTTTACTTTCATCAGGAACACTATTACTAAAGCACAAACATTTAAAAGCCAGGGATGTAGAAATACTTAGCCACGTTTTGGAGATATACTCATTACATTAAAATGAAATGTCCAAAATTATCATTACATTACATACTAACTGTTCAGATATCAATTACAAGTATAAATAGAAATGTTGATTGGGTTGCATATATAACATTAGTTGAACACGCTCACGATCGGATTTGTAGCCGTCTTTAACATGCATTGATATTTAATCTTCACTTAAATTCACATTATCCTAACTTCATTGATAAGGGTAAATAGTTGCTTTTCTGTTAATAATTTGAAAAATGATATATTTGATCTTTTGATAAAAAAAAAAAAGTAATCGTGCGGATAAAAAAGTATATTCATTTCGAAAAAGTTTGTGAAATTTAGAAATCCCTATATGTTCATCGTTCAATCAAAATCACCTGCAAATCAATTAAACCAAATAAGGACAGAGTTGATGACGGCTGGTCAACGGAGAAGACAAGATTTTGAAATAAAGAAGATAAAAACGACACATGTTTAACTTTTAAACGGAAAAAAGTAGTTAAATTCACAGTCAGAGACACCAAGATTGTTCATTTTCTGCAGAAAAATACCCATTCAGGGAATGAGATAGAAAAGATGAAGAAAGAAAGTGACAGATCAGGAATAAATATCAGAGACAACTACCAGTTCCCACAAAACAAAACAAAAACACAAAAACTAAACAAATATGTTGTACTTCTGAACAGCTGATATTCACTAAGCTTATTTATGTGACGAAAGGCAGTAACTACATAGTATAAGTATCTTATAACATGTGTTACTGCGCAGGGCGTTTCATCTGTTTAACTGTCAGATGAACTGCCATTGATCTTTTCAATGGTTCGTACGTAAATAACGCAAAAATGAAAACAACCTACGTTCATTTGGAAAATGGAAACCAATCTTATCACCATAACAAATATCATGATATGCTGTGTTTTATCGTTTCTGTCTATATTGTGATAGCTCACTCAGACTAGAAACATTCTATTCAAGTCGAGCGTTTGATTTGGTCCTTGGAATCCGGTATTTTTGTTATTACCTTTTTCCTGTCCTTCATGGCAGATAAAGAATGTGTGCATTAGACATATTTCACTTTTGAATTCTTTCACTGTAGTTTGATATTCTAATCATATGAAATATTGAAAATTAATGCTTTAGTTCGTTGAACAACCGCAAAAATATATACGGAAATGAATACTAAAAGAGGTGACCTGTACTGGTCATTTCTCATTTTTTGAACATTAACATAAAACTAATTATAAGGAGATTTGTAACGATTCTTAATTATTTGTGGTAAATGATTGTCTTAACTATCCACCAAAGACCAAAAGACTAGGGTGTAAATAATAATAGCTCACCGTTTGGCCTTCAGCAATGAGAAAGACTCATACCGTATAGTAATCTATAAGAGGTCATAGCATGACAACACGTAAACCAATTCGAAAACCAAAGGCCTGATTTATACTAAAATAATAACAGATATTGTTCAAATTAATACGGTTAGGTTGATAACTATTGATAAACCCTGCTTTAATTTTTTTAGTTTTGCAAATGTACATTTTGAAATATAGATTGTTTAGATTTAATGAACATTAAAGATTAAACCATCCCAATCATGCCAATGCCATTGTTAAATATGCCATTTCCTGAACATAGTAAATACTGATTACGTTTTTCAAACCAAAGTCATAGATTGCGTAAGCCAAATTTGGACCTTTTTTGTTGAATTTTTGGTTTTCCATGCTCTTCAAAAGTAGAACCGCTGAGTCTTGTTTAGACCTAGGGTACCTTGAATAAGTTTTTTTTTTTCAAATTAGTGCATTGAGACTTTTATAAAGTGGTGGTTATGTCTTTGATAACAAAAAACTGCTCGTTGTACTCCAATAATAGGAACTATAATTATAATATAAAATTTCTTATTGTAAATATAATATTTCAACTGTTTAACCGTCAGATGAACTTTGAATTCCTTTGAGCATTTCAAACACCTTCTTTTATGGAATAACCACAACGGATAACACCTACGTTCCTTCAGATACTGTAAACTCTAATCGTTTTTCACATGATAGGTCATGATGTGAAGTAATTTGCAGCTTTGAGTCAAACACATAATATTGAAACAAACAACGTCATTTATATCCATTGTCTTTTTTTCATGGGAGGTAAAAAAAAATTTCTGTTCATTTTTAGAATATTTTTTGTGGAATACAGATACCGATTGAAATCACAGAATTGGTTGTTGTTCTTCAAATACATTTCTATGCAAAACACAAAACTACAAAAATGTATACGTTTAAATTTAGAACATTTCTGAAATGTCAGACCTGCAATATACTACATTGTTTATTTTCTGTTGCTAATAATGAAGTTTGTCAATATGTAATCTTATTGTATTCATTTAAAAGCTGAATATATTCTACTATTAAAAATAGAGTATTTCTAGCCAGGGTAAAACAATAAATTTTGAAATAACATGAACCTGTCAGTAAATACATATCTAACATAATCGAATTTATGTCCAAAAGACATAATATCTATTCTATCTATTCTAAAATTCCTAATATAATTAGTAAAACTTTATTAGCTTTATAATAAAATTTAAGGTTTTTTTAGGTAATGCAATTGATTGACGCTTGTATTAGGAAATTACTAAAATTGCATTTCTTTTAACATGCACAATTTCTATTCATCTTTTAGACATTTATTATTCGAATAATTGTTCAATTCACGCTTTGCAATGTTTTCTTTAAAAAGTAGTCATTTGTACCATTACAATAAAAGAACATCGTCAATTTTGAGACCTCACAAAAGTAATTACTCGGGATTTACCGAATTCGATAAACAGGATTACCAGAATCTTACCGCGAATATAGTTAAAAGATTACTATTGTGTTTGAACCGATGAATTCTAAAATCATAAGATTTAAAGAAGTCTATCAAATAATATTATGATATTCAAACTTCTTGTTTCATGGAAAAAATGGGAAAAGCCTTAATTTAGTAGAACAAAAAAGAATATTTTTCTTCAAGTATGTTGATGTATGTGAAATATCTTCATTGAAAAGCGTATATCTATTGACTTAAGCTGATTAGAAGGGGGAAAATGTAAGGCAGATATTAACGAGAAGTTAAACCTTTATTCAAAGACAACATATCATTTTGATTTTAATGTCATCGTTAAACAGTACCATTAACAACGAGCGAAAGCTAACATTTAATTTCTCAAATAATCCTCAACAAGAGTTCAAATGTATCCAGTTTTGTAGAAACGTTTCTTTGGTTCATTTGCGATCGACAATGAAAAATTGGGATGCATAACCAACAAAACGTTAAGTAGGATATTCAAGAACAAGTCATTTTAGAACTACAAACGTGTGTAACCCCGATATGAGTTAAGCCCTATTCAACTGATTTTTATAGTGTGTTCTTATGTTGTACTGTTACACAATTGTTCCAGGTTAAGGGAAGGTTGGCGCCTTCAAACAAGTTCAACCCCGCCACATTCTGTATGTGCTTGTCTGAAGTCAGGAGCCTGTAATTCAGTGGTTGTCGTTTGTTGCTGTATATCCTATTTGTTTTTCATTCATTATTTTGTACATAAATCATACCGTTAGTTTTCTCGTTTGAATTGTTTTACATATGTAATTTCGGGGCCTTTTATAGCTGACTGCTCATTGTTGAATGCCGTATAGTTGTAAACTTCTATGTAATTTGGTCTCTTGTGGAGAGTTAGTCTCATTGGCAATCATACAACATCTTTTTATTTTCATGTAACCAATCTGTTTACAGTAAAAGTATTAACAAAATACCGAACTCAAAGGTAAATTACAACTAGGGGAATGTCCATAAAACCTGACGAAATCAAACGGTCGACTATGTCAACCAACTGTCATATTTCTGATTTGGTACAGGCATTTTCTAAAGAAAATAATAAGTTACACCTGGATTTAAAGTTTTACGGCTAGCTAAACCTTCCATTTGTATGACAGTTGTTTATAGTTCCGTTATATTCACAAAATTGGTGAGCAACCTATATATACATAATTGGTAAACGTGACAATAATTGGAATCCAAAAGTCAAAACTATATAAACATACATCACAGACATAAACAATAGCTTTAATGCAACAAAGTACATGTTTCTGTCTGGTGACAGACCCATTTGAACTTGGCAAGGTTGCAATGTATGTAGCTTTTATTCTTTCAAGAGTGGTAAACAACTAAAGTAATAAACAACACCAACTCAACAAAAACAAGTACTCATGTGACCGCTACTAATGAGAAAAATACGCTTCAAGTAAACAAAACACAGCACCAAAGGTAAATGCACCAGCAATGTATTTTTAATGACAAAAAAAGTACAATGTAAAAGCAGTATAAGAGATCAATTCGTGAATTTGAATTGGAATGGTGGACAAGATTGATCGTTGAGTTTATCATAAGATGCATTATTTTCCATTTATATTTTCGGTACTATTTAACTCAAACGAGGACATTTTAGAGTACTTCAATCTAGATTCAAAACATTTAAATACACGAATATTTATAATCATACCTGGACTGTTTACCGAGTTCGGAATAAACCAACTTGTGCCAACCTGTCCAATTTTCAATTATATTGTTTTCATTGTTTTACGCTTTAGATAATATGTCTAGTGAATAATAATAATATTTCGTTTTTTTTAAGTTAAATTGTTAAATGAATGGATGATTCGAAGGGTAATTTGGAATCTTACTCAGGACCAGATTGTATTGAATTGATATGAACTCGTTTTGTACTAGACTGGCACACAGGCGCTTAGCCAGAGTTGTATTCAATTTAACAATCTGCAATCAAATAGGTCACCCGGATCAATCTTTCTTGCTCTTAATGAATAGTACGTAGGTGGAAAGAATTAGTTGCCATTATAAAAGTTAATGGTTTGCCTCGGTCGTGGATATAACCAACGACCTCTTGTTGTGAGGCATGAAACAGCCGTTGATGTGTTAATTGGAATATGATACGATATAACATTCAAACATAAATGTTTTATTTAGCTACATATCGTTGTATTGTGCATGTATCTGTGATGTCGTGATAAGAACGTTGTAAATTAAGAAGACCATAAGATATAGAAAGGAGTCCCTCGATTTTATCTTAATTACGAATATTTTTCACAAAATGTAATGAATAAAATCGGAGATAAAACGTAAATTATTGAACAGAACAATACTTCAAATTTTATTCTTGGCATATTCATATGACAGTTGGTAGGGTAAACTAGATTAATATCTGAAAAATCTAAAGGCCACATTAAGAAAGGAAAACACGGAAATGATAAGAAAGGACAAACAAAACGATTTGAAATGTCGGGAATTACAATAGAATTTTCCGAATTGGCAAATAAAGTTTTTATCACATACACAAAGACTTCATAAGCTTCTTTAGTTTGTACAATGTACCCCTTTCTATCTATTGACATAGACATAATTTAGACTTAATGTAATAATACTAATTCCTGTTTTTCTAGGTTTGTTGTAACGTAATTAACAAGTACACTAAAGCTTCAACGTTGAGTGCAACAATGTTATTCTTGAAGGTTATGCATAGACAATGAACAACATATTCATTAATACTTTATCTGTAAATATAATTAAGTGTTAAACGATCTGGAACACAGGTTTTCCTTGTAGAAATTGTCAGCAATTCAAAATTAGTTTAACCAAAAATGATTATCAGTCTTTGCAAATTTGCTTTATCTTTGGTATACACATTCAAATATAAATGGGATTTTAAGTGCTACTTTTAAAATAAATATACTCTGAGTATACGTTGATAGTATTTACAATTACACAGTCTTCGCTTTTCTGTGTAATGTTTTTGTACAAGAATGGTGAAATGTGGGTAACATCATGAGTTCTTATATTTTGTTTGAAGGAAACTAAATCGACTGATCGCTTTCAGAAATAAAATAAAAAAAAAAAATAGTAAAAATTGGGTTGAATTTTATGTTTTCTTTTATTCACAACAGAGTATAAATCCTGGACGATTTTCTAGTTTATTGTTCTCCCAAAAACATTTTTGCAAAGGTTTTGCCGGTTCTTATCATGTATGATCCGCTTGAGATCAGTGGGTAAGGGCTAATTGACATGATCTTTCGTAGAACCTAAATACTTCAGCCTATAGCAAACTTCAAGAATCATCCTTAGATATAAGAAGATGTGGTATGAGTGCCAAGGAGACAACTCTCCATCCAAGTCACAATTTGTAAAAGTAAACCATTATAGGTCAAAGTACGGCCTCAACACGGAGCCTTGGCTCGCACCGAATAGCAAGCTATAAAGGGGCCCAAAAATGATTAGTGTAAAACAATTCAAACAGAAAAACCAACAGTCTAATCTATATAAAAAACGAGAAACGAAAAAACTTATGAACCACATCAACAAACGACAATCACTGAAAATCAGGTTCCTGACTTAGGACAGGTGCAAACAAATGCAGCGGATTTAAACGTTTTAATAGGCGCCAACCTTCACCCTAACCCGAAACAATAGTGTAACATCACAACATAGAAAGTTACCTTGAAGTTGAAGTTTTCTTCTCTCTTTATTGTTTATTAAGATTTTTTGCAGAGTGTAAGTAAAGAACATAATCCATTGAACTTTAGCGTAGATTTTGTGTAATAAACGGCAATTGGGGTTCTTTACTGCAATAATTACCACAAATGAATTATTTCGTTTCGATGCACGCACTGTTAAATGTGATTGTGGAAGGTCATAGACAAACAAGTTTAATCATTAAAAGTTGCAAACTTCATGCATGGTAAATAATTACTTCCTTTTGAAACAGACTATTTTTTTCAGTTCTAATCAGCGATTGTGTGGTTTCTTCTGATATGCAATACTACAGTTAACCTACTGGTAGCCATATCATTGCCTGTTTTGCATATTGAGATTTGTTGAGGCTTCATTTCAATATAATTAACATTTTAGAGCTTTTCCTTTTCTTCAATTTAAGACAGTATGGAACCCCATCTGGTTTGGTGTAAATTTTCATGCTTGTTACTTATTGCTGTTGTAGGATAAAGTACATTCAATACAGACTGATAAAATAAAATGCTGTGGATTTATTTATTTTCGTGGATATCAATTTTCGTGGAAATTGAATTTCGTGGGTTTGTTAAAATCTGCAGACAAGCATATGAAAAATGTATACTTCGTTGAACATCAAAATTCGTGGTTTACCTATACCCACGAAATCCACGAAAGCTGGTATCCCACAAATAATAATAAATCCACAGTATTATTACAATACTATACAAAACTAAATGTAATTCATTCAAGTAAGACACGTATTCGTGCAATGAGCTTCCAATAACTGAAGGTTGAAAAAAAAAAATACAGTTAAATTACCGGAAGCATGAAATATCAGGTTTTCTATTAAGTGTTAGGAACTGATGTTTGTTTTTTATCTTTTGGGCAGGATTTTGTCAATCTTTACTCAACTTGCGGTTTTTTGGTTCCCTATATTTTGTATCGTATATCTTTTAAAAAACCAAATAGAACTACCTAGCAAAAATATTTGACAGCAATGTGAATAAAGGAAACAAAATAACCATATCAATAAGTACTATACGGTTATTATATACGTGTTCCCCTAATGGAATACTGTAACTCTAGTCTTTATACATACATTTGTTATTTAAGTGTAGAATTTGGATGACCAAAGACGAAATTTGGCTATAGAGATATCACCTCTTTCTGAACCTGTACCACTCCAAAGTAATTCAAGGTTAATGACCATGAGACCACGACTTTAGAAATTGTCCTTCTACGTCGCGTCGTAACCGCTGAGTTATAAGTCTTTTACTTGGTGAAGTTCTGCGTGTATCTTAATCTTGCTCGATTTCTAGATGTATCTTACTCGTGTTGGAGTTTTACGTCTTAACAGTGCTATTTTGTACGTCATGATTATGCTGGAGTCTATTTCTGAGTAAATAGTAAATGATGTAGAGTACAAATTAATATAAGTGTAGAAATTAGATGACCAAAGACGAAATTAGGCTATAGAGATATCACCTCTTTCTGGACCTGTACCACTCCAAAGTAATTCAAGGTTTATGACCATGAGACCACGACTTTAGAAATTGTCCTTCTATGTCGCGTCGTAACCGCTGAGTTATAAGTCTTCTACTTGGTGAAATTCTGCGTGTATCTTAATCTTGCTCGATTTCTAGATGTATCTTAATCGTGTTTGAGTTTTACATCTTAACAGTGCTATATTTGTACGTCATAATTATGCTGGAGTATATTTCAGAGTAAATAGTAAATGATGTAGAGTATAAATCGAAAATTTCGATATAGCATCAATTTGCTAAGGATTTTTGTCAACAAAGGATTTTGGTTGCGTCCGTATTTTCGTATTTTTCAATATTAAGTTTTCTACCGGTATGTAGTTTCTGCTTGACAATTTGTTTTCCTTTTTTTGTCTTTTGTCTTCTTCTCTGAGTCCATTGGGTCATCGTACTTACTGAAAAGGCTCAAAACGTCATTGCTTTCGTCATTAATATAATAAAAGCGGCATATGTTATATTTTCATTTAGATTTCGTCAATGTTAATGAATGAATCTTAAATAGTAAATCGTTAAACAAATTCTGTTTACGTAAAGGTCCTTAATTGATCATATTCAATGCGTAAGTTTGTAGTTATTAGAGCTTTTATAACATAAGATAATCAATGACCACTTGTCCAAAATAGAACTACATGCAGATAATAATACTTAGAAAATTGAATGGTGTTGTACCAAGTCAACTACTGCATTTCTTTACAAACAAAAGTGTCACTAGTGAATATTAAATTATTTTTCTTTATGATTCTGTTATGCTGTTTTTGCAAATCATTCAGAATACTTTAATGATTTGTGTACAGATTTATACGGCAGTTTTATTTGAATACTTTGATGATTTGTGTATCGAACATATTTATACGGCAGTTTTTTTTGAATACTTTAATGATTTGTGCATCGAACAGATTTATACGGCAGTTTTATTTGAATACTTTAATGATTTGTACATCGAACAGATTTATACGGCAGTTCTATTTGAATACTTTAATAATTTATGCATCGAACAGATTTATACGGCAGTTTTATTTGAATACTTTGATACATTCTAACGTTTTATAAGAAAAAAATATATTCTTGTATACTGCTGTAATACTATGTATAAGTAAGGACAGACTATCTGACAACACAATTCAAACTTACTGTATATTCAAAATTGCTTTTTAATTATAACAAGTCCTCAATGCTAAAAACATTTGCTTATGAATTTAAAGACTGTATCATGTATTTGGTATATCCTTTCGGACTCTTGGTGTTATTAATGCTCTCCGACTTCGTCATATTTGATTTGGCTTTGCAATTGTTTCATTCGAGTGCCCCTGAAGAGTCTAATGTAGACTAAACGCGCGTCTGTCATATCTAAGTATAAGTCTTGTATCTTGGATGAGTTTTTATTTAGAAGAATAATGTAAATCTCTTTTAATTCATTGTTTACATGTAAAAGCATTCTAACGCCGTTAGAAAAGTCTGTTTAAATCATTAATCTATCTCTTTAATAAAATTGGCATTGAAAGTATCCGTTGACAGTTAATATGACTCATACAATTATATATCTATAAATCTAAAAAAAATCTTCAAAATAACGGCACAATCATCTTCAGCTTCTTTCATGTCAACTTTTCGTAGGCATTCTACAGAAACAAAATGGTCTGCTTCAAATCTGGATCTTTTATACTGAATTCAACGCTGATGTACAACTTAAAGTTTGGAATCATGACCAATTTATTAAATTGTTTCCCTATTGACCTGTTTCCAATCTTTCAACAGTATAAGGTGTTTTTGTTTTTAATTTTGATTCATTTGTATGTTTCGGAGTTTAGTGAGAAATGAAAACAACACGTTATTAATTTCATGCGTCCGTAGCGCTTTTCTGAATTTACTTTCATCAGAAATGCTCAAAGCAAAGAATAATTAAGAACCGAAACAGTTGAAGAGCTATATAACCAAAACAGAACCTAAAAAAAAGCCAACTCCATCTAAGGTCAACTTTGTCTGAGGGAGTTGAAACCTAAGTTTCTTTATAATTTTAAAATTTATAAACGGACAAATTTAGCGAGGCGTCCATTTAGAGAGGCGTCCATTTCGCTGAAACAGTATACATTATTGTGAAGTGCAGGTGCAGGATTTTCATGCTGCGTTGAAGGCCATTTGGTGGACCTGGGCTCTGCTCTTTGGTCGATGTGTTGTCTCTATTTCACATTTCCAATTCCATTTTCTATTCTAATCGTTCAAGCATTTGGCGTTAACGAAAATCAGAATATGCGATACGTTTCTTATGTTGGAGATTTCAAAACCAAAGGTATACTTGTACCTCAAAATCTTCAACACAGTTACAAAGGAAAGCAATTGAATGACGTAACAATTGATATGGGCGCTATGATAATTGTCTGCTCGCTACAAATTAGCATGATTCCTATTTAGGTTCCCTACGTTTGAAGTATGAAAACGTGTCTAAAACCTACATAACAACAATCATCCACCTGACGTCATTACCGGCATCATCAGGTTTGATCCATTGTTGATGGGTGTGACTTTTGAAACACATGAAAGGTGGAAGGAAATGCTTGTCAATGGAAATGGATGTCGCACTTAGAACAATCCTTTTAGAGTTTGTTCGATTGTGTATGATTCTTTGTGTTTTAGCAGAACTGTGGATGGTTTCGGACACAGTAAATTTACAAAGAGTTTTGATTTATTTTTGTCGATACCGCTTGTGGTGGACTTCAAGTTCATCAGCTCAGTATTCAATGCAGGACAAGATTTTTAAAAATGCATTTCGTTCTTCACGAATATAAATCGAGAAAAAGCGCTTCGGAAGCATGATATAATTTAAAGTTTTTTTTTATTTCTTTAATTCTCCACTGAGTATTTAAGAAAGCATAAGGAAACCAAGCTACAAACTCCTATTAAGCAAAATTGACATTAGGTATATTTTGGAAATTTCATGTAGCATCTCAAGTATTCATGT
Organism: Mytilus coruscus; assembly: GCA_017311375.1. NCBI lineage: Eukaryota > Metazoa > Mollusca > Bivalvia > Mytilida > Mytilidae > Mytilus > Mytilus coruscus. The sequence goes on from CM029604.1 coordinate 53,239,734, forward strand.
CTTTATACATCTTGTGTTTCCAAATTGTTGAGTTCGAGCGTTCCTAATGGAGGTTAATACAGAAAAGGTTAATTGCATTTAATCTGGACACATCCATTGTTGTTACTGCAGAACGGTCATTTGTGATGTTTCTATGATGTCATTAACATGTTAGAATTTAAGTATTTGACCTAAAAGGGTCTTTTCACGCATATTTTTTTGGTAAAGATATATTATGAGAATCGTCTTTACCCAAAAATATATTTTACATACATTAACATCGCTTAATATATATTTTGTAGCATTCAATCATTTTGGGTAAAGCTATTGATTAAAACTAAATATTAATGACATTATCTCAAACGGAGACTCTTTTGTACAGTTTTGCTGTTTTGGACTAAATATAAGTTTTAAGTCCTAAGGTCAATATGTAAGACAAAATTCAAAAATATCATTGCTGATTGCCAACAGACTTACAATTGTGTGTCTTATGAACTTCTGATGAATGCTATTTGGTAGATGTTTAATAATTTTTAGATTTTCAAATTGAAGGTGCCAAAAAGTATCATACCTTCTCCTTCATTGAAAGGTATTTTATTATTTAAGTAATCTGTCGATACTATTGCTGATAGAATGCTAATCCCAAAAGGGTATCATCAGTTCTGCTGTCAATGATTCAGAAGTATTCTAACATATTTTGTCACATGCAAACAACATTAAATTGTAAATCCATGAAATACTGCATACACGTATTAAACCTTAATTTTACATGTTCTATATGTTTCAATCATTTCTATAGTAAAAACCCTATAGAAAATTTTCAATGTTTTATTCAATCGTTAAATATGTTCCCTAAAACAAGACTATTAACCTTTGTTATTTAATGGCATTCTAGGAGTATTGGATGCTTCTTTGCATATTCTGTTAGATGTATTGGATTTCCAAAGCCTATATATAAATCCAACTACTTGATATATGAACTTGAATTTCCGCTGATGCAAATAATTGTAAGAAATTCATCATGTGAAATATTTAACAATTATTTTAAATTACAACATAGGAAGATAAAACACGTGGATGTTTTGAGTAAACGATAATGATATCTGCTTTTCAGAAGTCATTGTATACTCAACCGTTCAAAAAATGACAATGGATTTGTCATTCCATTTGATAACATATCTTTTTTTTTCCATTGTATCGTTTCTAAAAACAAGAGTTAATGACATATTTAAACGATGTTTTACATGAAATATTTAAATATTGTTATGGAGATATACAATATACAAAATACATTACCAAACATTATAGCCAGCGGAAAGTGGATTGGATAATGTGTGGTGGCTAACGCCACAGTTTCAATAATTTGGACTTAAATATTGCGATGCAATCACTTGAGGCTAACTATTTGCAAAATACGAACGTCAATTATCTCCTTAACATAAAACGTGTAAAAGAGTCAGAGAAAAAATATCAGATATGGTCCAACTGACCTTTTCCCTTTGTACTAGGAATTAAGAACAAATACTGACTAATTGTTCGGTACATATTATATATGTGTAAGGTTATAAATGGTTTGAAAACTTTGCGATTCATTTCACAAAAGATCTTCAGAGTGCAAATGCTCGTAAGTCATCAGTATTACCAGTTTTGTTTTTATCTACACCTCAAAAATTGTTTATGTTTTCTAGTTTAATAAACACAGATTATTCTATAATGCATTAACATGGATATTTTCCTCGAGATCATTTGATACATTCAAACGTTGTCAGATATCATAAAGCAGAAGAGAAACAACATAAACAATTTACTGTTACATAACATCAATTGATAGAAACATGAAAAGAAAAATGTTTGTAATATAATTTATAAACTCAAAGAAAACAACAGATTACAAAACAGAAAATAAAACAGACCATAATTTGTTTTGGACTCCAAAACAAGATTCAATTTCATGTAAATATCCCAGAAAAAGAAAATATAATTACGGGATACGTTGTCCCAAATTTGCTTTAATCAATTTAAAGAGGTTCCCCTAAAAAGCAATGCATTTAAATGAAAATGAAATGTCGGTTAGACAAATAGACGTCAAATTTTCATTTCAAATCTAATTGCTACTGCTTTTATATTGGCACTAAGTATCTTCCTACGTTTTGTCACATGCAAACAACATTAAATTGTAAATCCATGAAATACTGCATATGTTTTAAACCTTAAATTTCACATGTTCTATATGTTTCAATCATTTCTATAGTAAAACCCTATAGAAAATTTTCAATGTTTTATTCAATCGTTAAATATGTTACCTAAAACAAGACTATTAACCTTTGTTATTTAATGGCATTCTAGGATTATTGGATGTTCTTTGCATATTCTGTTAGATGTATTAGATTTCCAAAGCCTATATATAAATCCAACTACTTGATATATGAACTTGAATTTCCGCTGATGCAAATAATTGTAAGAAATTCATCATGTGAAATATTTAACAATTATTTTAAATTACAACATAGGAAGATAAAACACGTGGATGTTTTGAGTAAACGATAATGGTATCTGCTTTTCAGAAGTCATTGTATACTCAACAGTTAAAAAATGACAATGGATTTGTCATTCCATTTGATAACATATTTTTTTTTCCATTGTATCGTTTCTAAAAACAAGAGTTAATGACATATTTAAACGATGTTTTACATGAAATATTTAAACATTGTTATGGAGATATACAATATACAAAATACATTACCAAACATTATAGCTAGCGGAAAGTGGATTGGATAATGTGGTGGCTCACGCCACAGTTTCAATAATTTGGACTTAAATGTTGCGATGCAATCACTGGAGGCTAACTACTTGCAAAATACAAACGTCAATAATCTCCTTAAGATGAAACGTGTAAAAGAGTCACAGAAAAATATCAGATATGGTCCAGCTGACCTTTTCCCTTTGTACTAGGAATTAAGAACAAATACTGACTACATGTTCGGTACATATTGTACATGTGTAAGGTTATAATGGTTTGAAAACTTCGCGATTCATTTCACAAAAGATCTTCAGAGTACAAATGCTCGTAAGTCATCAACATTTCAGTATTACCAGTTTTGTTTTATCTACACCTCAAAAATTGTTTATGTTTTCTAGTTTAATAAACACAGATTATTCTATAATGCATTAACATGGATATTTTCCTCGAGATCATTTGATACATTCAAACGTTGTCAGATATCATAAAGCAGAAGAGAAACAACATAAACAATTTACTGTTACATAACATCAATTGATAGAAACATGAAAAGAAAAATGTTTGTAATATAATTTATAAACTCAAAGAAAACAACAGATTACAAAACAGAAAATAAAACAGACCATAATTTGTTTTTGGACTCCAAAACAAGATTCAATTTCATGTAAATATCCCAGAAAAAGAAAATATAATTACGGGATACGTTGTCCCAAATTTGCTTTAATCAATTTAAAGAGGTTCCCCTAAAAAGCAATGCATTTAAATGAAAATGAAATGTCGGTTAGACAAATAGACGTCAAATTTTCATTTCAAATCTAATTGCTACTGCTTTTATATTGGCACTAAGTATCTTCCTACGTTTTGTTACATGCAAAACACTTTTGATTTCTTGAGATACTGCATATGTTTTGTAAACCTTAAATTTCATATTTTCTATAAGTTTCATTCATTTTTATAGTAAAAACCCTATAGAAAATTATTAATGTTTTATTCAATCGTTATTAATGTTACCTGAACCAAGACTATTAACCTTGTGTTATTTAATGGAATTCCAGGATTATTGAATGTTTTTTGCATATTCTGTTAGATGTATTAGATTTCCAAAGCCATATATAAATCTAACTACTTGATATATGAGCCTGATTTTCCGCTGATGCAAATTATTGTAAGAAATTGATCATGTGAAATATTAAACAATTATTTTAAATTACAACATAGGAAAATAAAACACGTGGATGTTTTGAGTAAACGATAATGGTATCTGCTTTTCAGAAGTCATTGTATACTTAACAGTTAAAAAAATGACAATGGATTTGTCATACCATTTAATAACGTTTCTTTTTTCCATTGTATCGTTTCTAAAAACAAGAGATAATGACATATCTAAACGATGTTTAACATGAAATATTAAAACATTGTTATGGAGATATACAATATACAAAATACATTACCAAACATTATAGCTAGCGGAAAGTGGATTGGATAATGTGTGGTGGCTCACGCCACAGTTTCAATAATTTGGACTTAAATGTTGCGATGCAATCACTGGAGGCTAACTACTTGCAAAATACAAACGTCAATAATCTCCTTAAGATGAAACGTGTAAAAGAGTCACAGAAAAATATCAGATATGGTCCAGCTGACCTTTTCCCTTTGTACTAGGAATTAAGAACAAATACTGACTACATGTTCGGTACATATTGTACATGTGTAAGGTTATAATGGTTTGAAAACTTCGCGATTCATTTCACAAAAGATCTTCAGAGTACAAATGCTCGTAAGTCATCAACATTTCAGTATTACCAGTTTTGTTTTTATCTAGACCTCAAAAATTTGTTTATGTTTTCTAGTTTAATGAACACAGATTATTCTATAATGCATTAACATGGATATTTTCCTCGAGATCATTTGATACATTCAAACGTTGTCAGATATCATAAAGCAGAAGAGAAACAACATAAACAATTTACTGTTACATAACATCAATTGATAGAAACATGAAAAGAAAAATGTTTGTAATATAATTTATAAACTCAAAGAAAACAACAGATTACAAAACAGAAAATAAAACAGACCATAATTTGTTTTGAACTCCAAAAGAAGATTCAATTTCATGTAAATATCCCAGAAAAAGAAAATATAATTACGGGATACTTTGTCCCAAATTTGCTTTAATCAATTTAAAGAGGTTCCCCTAAAAAGCAATGCATTTAAATGAAAATGAAATGTCGGTTACTCAAATAGACGTCAAATTTTCATTTCAAATCTAATTGCTACTGCTTTTATATTGGCACTAAGTATCTTCCTACGTTTTGTTACATGCAAAAAACATATGATTCCTTGAGATACTGCATATGTTTTGTAAACCTTAAATTTCATATTTTCTATAAGTTTTATTCATTTTTATAGTAAAAATCCTATAGAAAATTATTAATGTTTTATTCAATCGTTATCAATGTTACCTGAAACAAGACTATTAACCTTTGTTATTTAATGGCATTCCAGGATTATTGGATGTTCTTTTGCATATTCTGTTAGATGTATTAGATTTCCACAGCCTATATATAAAGCTAACTCTTGATATATGAGCCTGAATTTCCGCTGATGCAAATTATTGTAAGAAATTGATCATGTGTTAAACAATTATCTAAAATTACAACATATGAAGATAAAACCCGGGTATGTTTTTTGAGTAAATGATAATAGCATTGTTTTCATTGACTTCTTTTCGGAATTCGATGTATGCTCAACAGTTCGCAAATGACAATGGTTCTGTCATTTCATTTGATAAGGTTTTTTTTCCAATCCAAATGTCTCGTTTCTAGAAAACGATAGATACATTGTAACGACTTATTTCAACGATGTTTTATATAAAATATTGAACATTGTTATGGAAATATACAATATACCTGAAACATTACCAAACATTATAGGCCGCGGAAAGTGGAATGGAAAATGTTATGTGGCTCACGTCACAGTTTTCATATGTGGACCCAAATATTGCAATGGCGGATAACATCATGCAATATATGATCGTCAATGGTCCCTTGGACATAAAACCTTGACAAAAATGAGAGAGAGGGATAATAGTAATGGTATCACTTTGGACTATTAATTAAGAAAAAAATTACAGCATAAATTTTCGATACATATTATACATAGATTATAAATAGTTTTAAAATTCTGGGGTCTTAACAATCCGTAAGCAACCCCCGCGAAAAAGATTGTTATAGAAAAATAGATTTGTTTATTTGTTTACAGTTGGGGAAATTTTCTCAACACATGCAATGTCAACGTCAAAAACTGTCTGAAATATACCAGTATTATCTATATTTAGACATCAGAAATCGTTTTAAGTTCTATTTTAATAAACACATTATTATTCTATAGTGCATGAACATGGCTATTTTCTTCGAGATTATTTGACATAGTCAAACGTTGTCAGATCTGATCATACATCAGGAGAGAAACAATACAAACAACTTACTGTTACATAATATCAATAGTAAAAACATGAAAAGAAATAGTTGTGTAATATGATCAATTAACTCAAAGAAAATAACAGATTACAGAAAGGTTTTATAGAAATAGAAAATGATGCAGACAATAACTTGTTTTGGACTCCAATATAAAAAGTCAAGTATTAATTTCTAATCTAATTGTCATTGCTTTTATATTGCCCCATAATATATTCCTTCATTTTATAGATCAATGCAGAGAACGGCTTAGCTGTCATAAGCAGAATGTATAAATATACATTAATTCACGTCCGTCTGGATTAAGGCGTTTGATACCAAATTCAATGTTGGAGACTATCATGATTTCTAAAAGTCAACAAAGTCGTAATCCGCTTTCTTTCCCAGTCGTAAAATTTTGGTTTACTGTTTTATTTGTTCCTGTCTTGAATATGCATAAAAGATCAGCAATTGACCTCAAAGAAAATAACAGTCAATCAAGCGCTGACAGCCCGTGTATATTATAGGAATTCGTATTGTCTAGAAACTGACGTAAGAAAGAGCTTATCAAATGCATTTATCATCAGTATCTTTGTTTTTGTTTTTATTTTAGCACTGTTTTTGGTATTATGATAGTTAATTTCTTGACAAGTTGTGACTAAAAGAAATTTATTACGCATGTGATTGTATCGTACTCGTTTAATTTATCCTGCGCATTAGGCATATTGACTCATTAGAGAATCTATCCTTGTTATTTCATGTTAACAGGCACATATTATATTGAGGAATTATAGTAACTGTACAATCATTGAACGGCTTGTTTTTGTTTTTTACATGGTTATATTAAGGAAGAAACAACGTAGTTCTCTCTGATAAAAGACAATAAATGCCGTGATTGTGTTAATTATTCATGTATATGAGAATGTTTCGCCCTAGGTTCATGAACTTACCTGTTGATACAATTTCGTGTCCCTAGTTCTTTGCACGATGTTTTCTGTGCATTGGGGTCTATAAAGGGGTGTTTTGAGGGGTCAAAAAGGAAGGGGTTTACAATAGAACCCTATGGGATTTTTATTTCATTTTTTTTATTTTCAAATGATTATAACTTGAAAACAGTTAGCGATAAACACATGGGGTCTTCAGTAATGACCATGGGCACATGTGACCTACTGTAGGTCAAATAGTTAACGGTCACTCATAACCTTGACCTTTGATCTTGACCATTTGTTTTTTCATTTTTCAATTTACACAAAATATTTAAAATAATCGAAGAAATGAATGAATAATAAGGGAGGCCTTAGGGGTTTATACGCATGGGGACTTTGTTTGAGAGACTTCGTAACATCATCCTGTTACAATCGTTTCTTGTTTTTATTTGAAATAAACTTTAATAAGTAAACTATATTATATTGAACTCATTCAACTTGTGTTCTGCGTGATCTCGTTAATAAATCGACAATATCACCTTTTCGACTCAAATTCATGAATCAAATATTGACAAGAGAATTGGAAATATAAGACACTTCAGGTTATGTTACATCTATAATATTTTTGTAAATGATTATCGACAATGCATTATATCTGTAGGAGTGAAGAGAGTTCCTTCAATGGGCCTATTTCTGTTTCTTTTATGTGCTTGGTATTGTCACTAGTGCAGTCAAATTGATGTTTTCAAAAGCACACGAACACGTTGCTTTGTATGTTTAAGAGATTATCAATGAGAAAATGAATCGTGTTTAATGACGCTTTATTAATATTGCTTAACTGGTTTAAAAAATGTTTATAAATATTAATTGTGGTCCTCATTTGACGAGGAGATGAGTTGCACCTTGACATAATGTTGAAATGACAAACATTTGGATTTAATCAGTGTAAAGTTTATGTACAGACTATGTTGTTATTGTTTTACTGACTTTTATTTCTATATTTGAATTGATATGTGTCAACAGTAAACAAACGTGTAATCAAATGAGACTAACTTATCCGATCTTTTTGCTTTGAAAAATATATAGGATGTTTACATTTTCGGGACTGAATAGTTTTCTTGTTTCATGTTTTGGCTCTGTATATTTGTTTTCCTTTTTGTGTGTATTACTTTCTAGAAATTGGTAGTTCCTTAGTATTAAATTTAACTTAAATGAAGAATTAGTCAATTAAAATATATATAGAATCGTAACATAAAACATTAAAAGAGGGACGAAAGATATCAGAGGCACAGTCAAACATTGTTATAGAGATATGCAATACACCTTATACATTATCATATACCCCTTATAGCAGCGAAATGTAAAAGGGAAAAGTTAGGTGGCGCAACCTACAGTTTTTATTGTCTGACGCAAATATTGCGATGCAATCTATGACGCATGTGTGCATGTGTAAGGTTATATTAGTTTTACAAGTCTTGGATCTTGACCATCCTTAAGAAAACCCCACGAAAAACATTGTTATGGAAGAATTGATTTTTTTTATTGTTGATATGTTGGCAGTTGGGGAATATTCCCATCACATGCAATGTCGACGTAAGTAACTGTCTGAAATATATGAGTTTTGTTTTTATATAGACATCAAAAATCGTTTCAGTATTTTTTTTTCTAGTTTAATAAACACAGATTATTTTATAGTGTATGAACATGGATATTTTCCTCTAGATTATTTTATACTGTCGATCGTTGTCAGATCTGATCATGAATCAGGCGAGAAACAACGCAAACACTTCACTGTTACATAATACCAATATATAGAAACATGAACAGAAATAGTTGTGTATGTAATCAATTGACTCAACGAAAACAACAGATTAAGAAAAGATTACGGAAATAGAAAATAATACAGACCAACTATATTTGGACTCTAATATAAACAATGCTATTCTCCCATAAATATCATAAAAAGAAATGCAATTGGTATACTTTATCCCAAATTTGCTATTATCAATTTGAAGACAAATGTACGCCAAACTTTTTTCCTACTTTTATTGGAGTTTTTAAATACTCAATTGCTTAGAAAATGAATACGACATTTTGCTCTTTATGCTCAGTATTTAATTGTCTATGTTGTGTCTACTGTTGTTTGTCTTTTGGTCTTTTTTTGTCGTTTTTCTTCAATTACGTTCTTAGTTTGTTTTTGAGTTGTGAGTTTGAATGTCCCTTTGGTATCGTTCGCCTCTCTTTTATGTACACAGCAAAAAATGCAACGCATGTAAACGCATGTTTACCAGGAATCTACCGTACGTTTCTAAGCATGTCAGAAACGCATGTTTGGAGCACCGTACGTTTAACGCTTGTTTGGGGAACGTATAGTTTACATGCGTTTATGTGAAACATGCGTTTGAAAACACATGGTTTGAAAAAACATGGTAAACGCAAGTTAATGGTAACCATATGTCTGAGAACATATGGTAAACACATAAACATATGTTCATAAACCGTATGGTAAACATATGTTTGGATGATGGTTGCTTTTCTTCCAGTGGCAGGTCAGATGCATATTCAGGTTATCAGATTACAATAATGAGAAATGAGCTTTAACCCTGCTTTGTATTAGACTGACACCCTGAGACAAATTTTAAAAGTGCTAACTCACAAAGTAACAGTTTGCAGGAAGACATGTCACCCTACCTGGAAACATTATTCTGACTACCAGTCGATTCAGTCTTTGCTCTTACTATTTAATGATGCTTGCCTAGCAGAGACGCATTTAATACCAGTTTTCAAGTCTTTGCATTGACTCATCCCTTGTTTGAACCTAAAATAACCTCCTGCACTCATGGCAAGCACTCTCAGACTAACCGAGGCGGTCTAACGTATGTTTGAGAAATATCATGTCGGATATATGAACAAAACATAAGTCATTATGTGATTATGCGTTTGAAATTAAACTTTTATGGTATCAGTTCTATTGCACCATATGTGCATTTCATCTGAGTGCAGATGTTTCAATCAATAAAGAATCTACAGCTATATAATTTGCACTTTGACCCTCAGTTTTTTAAGATTTTTTGCAGAGCACTTATAAATTATAATTAAGTTGAGAACACCTTAACAATCCTGTCAGCCTAAGTTCAAACCAATTTCTATGCATACACGTTTTTCTTGAAATTGCAGGATTGATAATAAATTCTTGTCTGTGGTAGAAGAATATATTTTTAAAATTTATAAAGTGTATAATCAAATGTAACATTTCAAATATATTGTAACAAAAATAAGTCAATTTCTTCATCTTTTTTCTTTTTCTTTAAACTAGTTTCTTTCCATGGCAGATTCTGAAATAAAGCAAGATGCAAAGTTTATTATAACAGCAACTAACTATCAATTTATCTTTATTTTAAAACAAGCAAAATAATTAAGTTAAGGTTTATATTACTACAGTGATACATGAACATCTATGTCTATTAAAAACCATTAAAACACATTATATCAGAATACATACTTAAACAGTTATCTTCTTCCTTCTCAAATGACTCATTAATAAAGGAAACAATTTCTTTTTATATCCTCATCTATCACCTTTCGAGTTTTAATTGTTTGATATACTATACATGTCATTTTTAAAGTATATAGGTACATGTTCATGTGTCTTGTCTAATTAATATAAACTCCCTCATAATCCACTAGAAATTAAAAAATAACTGTTTATGTTTTCAATTTTATTACTATTTTGTTGTTGAGAGTACAGAAATTCAAAAGTAATATCGTTATCCAACCTGTAGGACTCTGAACCGCGAATGTCATGCTGATGTGCAAAGGTTTAACGATTAAGTGCATTTTTTATCAAGCCGAAGTGCGATGATGGCATTGTGACACTTTCTTATTGATAGCTTTGCCGAATTGCTATGGTGGTTATGTTGAAGTGCGATGGATTACATAAATCACATTTTCAATGTTTTTTGTACATGTTAACATGTCGATTTGGTCAAGGTAAAATCTATATACCATCCACTTCATTAAGTGGTGATATAATTTGATTGGTTGAGGTCTCAACTTAAACATTAATATATATATATAGACTTTATAACATAATACCTAGTCTTTTCTTGCTCATGCTGGTGTCCATGTACTGTAATATTTCCCCCTTTTCTGTATCATGTGTATCACTAATATGTTCCACTTCTCCCAAATATCAAAGAAAAACTCGATTTCATCAGGCCCATTGACATTTAGCTTGTTTTTGTGGAGAAATGACCTCTGAAATTAAAAAATTGATTTTATTACAATTTACTGATTTTAATTTTAAGGATTATACATGTATGTACCCATCTTATGTCCCTATGTTTAGTTAAAATCACCTGTCTTTATAAGTGATTATTTTATAGTCAACTTATAAAACTACACATATATTAAAAAATTATAGCCTTTGTATGAGGTCGATATAGGGTTATATCAAGAGAAGCATATTGACTGTGGACAAGGACAAGGTTGATGTGCTTCTCTTGGTCAATATAATCTCCATGGAAATGAGAAGTGCATATCTTACTTCAACTACATAACAAGTATTATTGACAAGTTTATCATAAGTTATTTCTTGGTTCCTTTTAAACTGACCAAATCATGAATTTTAACAAATCTTGAAGACTTCGCCTCTGTCAAAAACAATATACCTACGTCTCACCTTCATGACTTTGCTATGGCAAGACTAAAACTAGAGGCTCTAAAGACCCTGTGTCGCTAACCTTGCCAGGTCTATAATGCATATTCAACAAAGGTGATTTGCGCCTGTCCAAAATCAAGAGCCTCTGTTAAGTCTTGTATGTTTTTTTAATTATAGTTCATTTATATGTTTGGGAGTTTAGCGTGAAGTCAATTTTCCTGTCAGACTTAGTACACATTTTGTTTAGGGGCAAGTTGAAGCAAGCCATCGGGTACAGGATTGTCTCGCTGTGTTGAAGACTCATTGGTGGACTTCGGCTGTTTTCTGTCGTTTGGTTGGGTTGTTGTCTCTTTGACACATTCCCCATTTCCATTCTCAAGTTTAATATTTTTAGAACTTGTCTTGGTGATAATTTTTCATTTTTTTTCAATTTCAAGTTTCTCTCAATCTACATTTTATTATGACAAATCCTATTAGGAGTTGTTTGACAGTTCCGCCTCTATCAGATTTTCTTTATTATAACGGTTTTCAAAATAATAGAGAAATCTTGCATTTCACACTGATGTTCTATTTTTAGACATGTCAGTCATCTTGGTTGGCAGGTGGGGTCATCAGACAAATTTCTAAATTACATGTAGATACCCTAATGATGATTGTGACCAAGTTTGGTTGAATTTGGTTACATTGTCATGATTGTAGTAGTTTCAGAGGAGAAGATTTTTGTAGAAAAAGAGGACAACGGACAACGGACACCAAGTAATGAGAAAAGCTCATTTGGCCCTTTTGGCCAGTTGAGCGAAAAAGAACAAGCAATGTAGTGAGCTTCCAATGCAATTTTATATAAAATTGACCAATTAAAATGAATAGCTAGTTTGTCACTGCTAACATGGCTAGTTTTCAAAGTAAACCAAGAATGAAAAGTTTCACCTCTATGACCTCAAAATTTACTTGTAAATCTGAAAACAAATAAATGTGGAATGTGTCAATGGGACACATATGATGCTCCCGCTTGCATATCATATAAAATTATAAACGAACATAACTGAAGAACGGTTAAAGTCACCCTACCCAAATTTGAACTTGATTTGAGTTTTGTGGTAATAAGTATTGTGTATAAGTGTCATAAAATTTGGTTGAGGCAAACTTAAGTAAGAGAACAGAAACGAAAAATTCGGCAATTTTTCCATTTGTAAAGGGGCATAACTCTAAAACGGTTTGAATGACACCACCATAATTCACACTTGATCTGTATTTTGTAGTAATAAGCATTGTGTATAAATTTCATAGCATTTGGTTGAGGCAAACTAAAGTAAGGGAACGGAAACGAAAAATTCAGCAATTTTGCATTTGTAAATGGGCATAACTCTAAAACGGTTAAAGTGACACCACCATAATTCGAACTTGATCTGTATTTTGTAGTAATAAGCATTGTGTATAAATTTCATAGCATTTGGTTGAGGCAAACTAAAGTAAGGGAACGGAAACGAAAAATTCAGCAATATTTCCCTTTGTAAAGGGACATAACTCTAGAGCGGTAAAAGTGACACCACCAAAATTCAAACTTGATCTGTATTTTGTGGTAATAATCATTGTGTATAAGTTTCATAGCATTTATTTGAGGCAAACAAATGTCAGAGAACTGAAACGAAAAATTCAGCAATTTTTCCATTTGTAAAGGTGCATAACTCTAGACGCCACCAAAATTCAAACTTGATCAGTGTTTTGTAGTAATTAGCATTGTGTATAAGTTTCATAGCATTTGGTCGAGGCAAACTAAAGTTAGAGAACGGAAACCAACTTTGGAACGTACGGACGGACGTACGTACGTACGTACAGACGGACAAGGGTAAGACTTAATGCCCCCTCCGCTACGGCGGGGGCATAACAATTATTTAAACAAAGGCATAACTTTTAAGACATGTACCTTTCATCACACAATGTTTCGTTGGCTGCTACTCCTTATTTGCACATGAATCAATACAGCAATTTTCAAATCCACTACAAGTCTTTATAATCTAGAAAGCATTGCCTCTAATGACTTCTATTCTGTTCATTATCTTCTCCTACTTCTCTAAGTACATGTACTTTCATTAAAAATGTTAAAAGAAAAATGTTTAATTGCATAAAAGGAAATTATAAAAGCTGTCAAATATGACTATAAAAAAAGCATTTGATTATTTTAATGTTCTTATACATCATATCAAATCAATATAACAGTTTTGTGAATGAAAACGGTGATATTGCATCGGTTTACAATGCCAATCTTTGGGCAATAAAGGAATTTGAAATTTGAAGTTATACAAAGATGTTAAATTTGGTTGGTGTGTGATCAAGGTAAAATGAACCCTGCTAGACAGACATGCATGCCTCATAATTTCATACACCAAAAGTTGACCTGTTTTACAGTATTTAAGAAATTGACTAGTCTAAACCAGGAAAACTTAACATTGACCTATGCAATGATCCATGAAAATGAGGTCAAGGTCAGATGTACCAGCTGCCATATAAACGTTTTATTTCAGTTTCAAACTAGCAGTTAGGGTGTATTAACACCAGAAAGCATTTCAGAAAAGAATATCCCACTTTAATGTGGTCCGTAAAATAGGATGGAAATATTGAAAATCTTAGCAGAAAATAATTTTTTTAGGGTACATACAGGTCTAAAAGAAACTTACTAACCAGGTAAACTTACTAAGCTATTGATCAGAGGTTAATTTAGGGGGAGAGGGGGCAGAACCTCTTTTGTGGGGAAAATTTGGTTGATTATCTAAGGAATTATTGAAGCATGACTGGAGTAGGCCCCAGTTTTGCAGTCAGTGCAACCCCCCCATTTTTATTAAAATTTCTGGATCTGCCACTGTTGACTAATTCAATCAGCTGTGAAAATTAGATCAAGGTCAGGTGAAACCGGTCATTCACTACACCCAACAGTTGACTTATTGCTTATTTACTAGGAATGATCTATTTTTTACTTTTATTTTTACATACACTAAATTCATATAAAATCAAACAGTGACTGTGTATCCTAAACTGTGTATGACCGACAAAATGTTAGACAGAAATTTTCAGATTTTTTTAGTTGAAAATATAGTTAGAAAATATCAAACTTCTTTTTCGGTCAGACAAACCCTATTCCAAATAATTTTGACGTGTTGAAAGGCTATTTTATTTTTTTGCTTTTAAGCTTCACTATCTGACTATTGCAAAGACATCATTTGGACTAGATCTAGATAAAGCTGACAAACCCTAAAACAGTTTGGCACAGACTAATCAAATGTTCTGGACCTTTTACATTACATAATAAACTGTTATCACAGAGATATGTCTCGCCTTTTTGTAATTTTGATAATGCAAATGCTGAAATTAAAATAGCAATACTTTTAATAATAACATGCAAGTTATGCAAATATTCAAAGTCAATGAACCTGGTAATGACTCGAGGTATATGGCTAAACAATCTCCATGGAAATGAGATGTGCCAATGCTAATACAACTGCAATCCAAATACCATTGACTTATCATAAGTCGTTCCCTTTAAACAAACCTTAACACAAACATTAAATTGTAAACTATGTAAAAGTTTCAAAGTCAATGAACCATGATGAAGGGGTTGGGGCTATATAATCTCCATGGAAACGATACTTGCAAATGCCAATATATTTGCATACTAAATGTCATGTACTTAACATTAACAGTTCATCTTAAACTGATCTAATTACAAACTAAAACAAAAACTAATCAAAGTTTCAAGTCAACAGACCATGACTGAGGGGCCGGGCCAAATATTCTCCATGAAAATGAGATGCACTAATGCTTATACAAGTGAATACCAATTAACATTGGCCTACCACTTATTGTTTCCCTTGAACTGACCTAATCATAAACTAATACATGTAAACTAAGCAAAAGTTTCAAAGTCAATAGACCATGACTGAGGGACAGGCCAAATAATCTCCATGGAAATGAGATGTGCCAATGTTTATACAACTGCATACCAAATATCATTAACTTACCACTTGTGGTTCACAATAAACTATTGTTAGTGGCTTTGAACTAGCTGTCAGTAACTGTGAGTACTCTCAGATCAATACTTAGTGTCTTTTTGTTATTGGGATATATATACAAGTACCCGGCCACGTCCACTTTGTATTTTGTTAGATGTATTTCCATTTGTATCCATCTGATGAGTTAATAGATATAAGAAGATGTGGTATGAGTGCCAATGAGACAACTCTCCATCCAAGTCAAAACTTATAAACACGGAGTCTTGGCTCACACCGAACAGCAAGCTATAAAGGGCCCCAAAATTACTAGTGTAAAACCATTCAAACGGAAAAACCAACGGTCTAATCTATATAAAAAACGAGAAACGAGAAACATTTATGAACCACATCAACAAACGACAATTACTGAACATCAGATTCCTGACTTAGGACAGGTGCAAATAATTGCAGCGGGTTTAAGCGTTTTAATGGTATTAAACCGTTATCCTTTTCTGAAACAATAGTGTAACATCACAACATAGAAAAAAATATCAATTGAAATGGCTTAACTCAATCAAAAGACATATTAACACCAGTGAACATACACTGAACAAATAAATTTGATCTATGATACAATGTAAATACAAAATAATAAACTAAGGGAAGAATTTTTAAAGTAAGCCTTTTTCAACTGATTTTTATAGTTTGTTCTTATGTTGTACTGTTACACCACTGTCCCAGGTTAGGGGAGGGTTGGGATCCCGTTAATATGTTTAACCCCACCACATTCTGTATGTATGTGCCTGTCCCAAGTCATTCAGTGGTTGTCGTTTGTTGATGTGTTACATAATTGCTTTTCGTTTATTTTTTGTACATAAATTAGGCCGTTAGTTTTCTAGTTTGAATTGTTTTACAATTGTCATTTCGGGGCCTTTTATAGCTGACTATGCGGTACGGGCTGTGCTCATTGTTGAAGGCCGTACGGTGACCTATAGCTGTTAATTTCTGTGTCATTTCATTTGGTCTCTTGTGGAAAGTTGTCTCATCAAATTGGCAATCAAATCACATCTTCTTTTATATATAGACCTAATCACAAACTAATACATTGTTGACGCCGACGCCGGGAACAGCATACCTATGTCTCGTTTTTTTCACTACGTTAAGGCAAGACAAAAAGTGGTCTCTGATAGTAATTTATAACATATTTGTATCTTGCTCTTGTAACATCGTCATTGTGACACATAAATTTTTAATGATAAACATGATAAATACATGTAGATAAAATACTGAAAAGTATCCAAACTCGTTCTTAGGACTGATTTTCAAGTTGTTTACAAGTCTGAAGTCAAATGGTTATTCGTGACGATGCAGGACACGACACCCACACTGCCATGACGTCCATAGGATGTATGGGCTGTACATTGAAAAGATGTAATGGCTATAGGACTACAATTATGTACATCGTCCATACTTTGTTAAGACGCTTCATCCATGTTTTTTTCAGAAATTCTTATTTATAAATTAAAGTATTTAAATATATATACATGTAGATGGTTATTATAATTTGTAAAATGTATTGTTCTGTTTTTACATTATTGGTCATGTTTTTTATTTGTTATACACTTGAAATATGCATTAAAAATGTGTTTTATCTATTTTTTATGCTATAACCTGAACATGCTTAATGGAATTAAAACTAAGTATGGACGATACGATACGCTCTTTGTAGGGTATGGACTTTAGTCTTTACGTCCCATGGACGATGTGGCGGTATGGCCGACATATCATATGGCTATGGACGTCATAAAAATATGGGCGTCGCGTCTCGAAAGCATTCGTGAAGACAATTTAAGACTAACATCTTCCTGCTTTTATCCATTTAAAATGTGAATGACAAATTATTTTTACTTTTCTTTGTGCTTTCCAAGTCAACCATCAAACATGTCAAAAGAAAAACACTTTTGTTGCGTTAACTTTTCTCCCAGTTAATCGACAAGTCATCTATTTCAATTTATTTCTATATCGGTTTGACTATCAGTTTGAATAACCAGAGTTCTTTATATCATATATCTCTGACTCTGTCTATTCTTTATCCTACAGTTAAAATTGAAACCTCCATCAGCAGCTCGTGAGCGTCCATGGATTTGCGTCATGATATACAAAACGGTAACGGTGAGACGAATTCCGGGTTTTCGTATTCGCGTACATTTACGTATAATGAGGGGCGTTAAGGGGGTCTGCTCGGAAGAACGCGAAATAAAATTGCCATTTCACGATGAACGAACAATTAAAAAATTCTTGCACGTTGATCTTTTTACCGATTTCACGAAACACGGTGAATAACGAACCTTTTTCACGGCTGCACGTGAAATGAAAATGGCAAAACACTTTGCACAAAAAAAACCCTTTACCATCCTCTATAATGAGGGTCTGGAAACAGTTTTGGGATGGAAGAACAGAGAATGATGGACGAAAAGTGCAGAATAAAGAGAAAAAATAAAGAAAGGAGAGAGGAGAAAAAAAAAAGTCAAAAATTTGAATAAATAACAATTGAGAATCATGGGTTCTAAATTATAAAGACTGCATATTGAGAATTATTAAAAGTAAAGGACAAACTATAAAATGAAGAATTGAGAAAAACGTTAATGGTCTGAAAATTAAGGAATAAAGGACCCCACCCAGAACCTCATATCTATAGAGAAAATTATCATTTTTATTCAATTAGTTGCACTGAAAAAATATTTACAAAGAGTTGAACTATAAATTCATTGATTTTACATTTCTATTCACCGGCTGTCAGTAATAAATAAATACCCCTGCTGAGGGCTGTGACATGACATTTCTTAAGTGGGATTAACTTGGGGGGATATGGAAAACAAGTCGTGGGATTTGAGATATGATCCCCTCCGTTTTCAACCATTCTCCTCTGCTGTTGCATGCCAAGAATCTGTTACTGAAATGCATGCCGCCGCATTTGCTACGATGTTCAGACACTGACCTTATCAACACGTAAAAACTATTCAATTACATGATATTTTCATTAAACGACATATTGCATTTCCCACACCCAATCAATTTTTAAAGGCAACAAACATTGTTAAAGAAATAACACTAATGCTGTGACCAATTCCCCACAAAAAAGGGGAAAATAGAACGATGAATGCCTTATAAGGCAATTTTATATTCAATTGTACACTAATTTTTGTGCCTAGAGTTTATGATATATCCTCTGGGTTCTTGATAGGTATAAAGTCAAAAAGGTCAGGTTGCCATCTAAAAATTGTGGAATTTTACCGCGATTTGAAAGCCTGAGGTAGAGGTGGGCTTCCGGTGAACCTCTGTAGTACCTATGCATCCGTGAAAAGAAATAGAGAATGTGGTGTTCAATTAAATCATTGCTATCAGTGTAGAAGTTTCAAACACACTTTTACCATAAAAAGGGACCTAAGACTGAAGACTACTCTTATCAGAGAAGAAATAAAATACAATAGAGTGTAATAAAAAAACATAGGAATACTTTTGGATACAAAGTTGTCGAAAGTACTGTAAGTTTTACTGCCCGGAAGGTCTATGGTTCTCTCCATATTCCTCTGTCATTAAAAAAACTTACTACTACGAAATAACCAATATTGTTGAAGTGGCGTTAATCAATCAATCTTGGACACATTGGTGTCATTTAAGCCAATTTTACTAATACGACATATGATAAGTTAATAATCAAAAGTCTTTCCGTAGTTATATGTTTGGAAATATCATAAATTATCCTACTGCCGTGCTTTTAAATTCCACACTCTTCAAGGTTCTGTACAAATACTAGCTACTGCTACATTATCAGCATGGTCGATCCTTGAAATGGCTAAATCTAGGACTTTATTTATAAGTCTAAGGTTAAATAAGATATTATAATTGTAAAATTTTCAACTCATGAACTATGAAAATACTTGCAACACTATTTCCTATATTCGGTGGAAAACCCACCATACAGAACTTGTATGTTCACATGTTTGTCAATATATATGGCGAATCAA
This sequence comes from Mytilus coruscus, assembly GCA_017311375.1. Taxonomy (NCBI): domain Eukaryota; kingdom Metazoa; phylum Mollusca; class Bivalvia; order Mytilida; family Mytilidae; genus Mytilus; species Mytilus coruscus. The sequence goes on from CM029604.1 coordinate 53,259,505, forward strand.
ATCAAATCAGTTTTATTTATTTTAATACTTTGCAATCATACTAAAACCTTATTTGCCACATGTTCAGCAGGGACTGTTTACCTTTCCAGAGTACATGTGTTCACCCATCTATTTTGGGGGTTCGTTTTGCACAATCTGCAGTTTTCTGTAGTTATTGTTGTTTTTCATCTTTATCTTTTGGCTCTTCTCGTTTTATTGGACTAATGGTTATAAATTACCACTTTAATTGGTATCCTCTTTCAAATTAACAGTTAACAAAAGCCCTGTATCTGTATCTTTCCCAAAATATTTTTTTTCACACATAGACTGGAGAAATCTGTCCAAAGTTTCATATATACTAGGGAAAAAAAAACCACTCGAGTGCGGGTTGAAGACTACTTGAAATGTTTATGGTAATAACACAGCTTGGGTTCGTGTTTCCCAAACTGGTTTTATGCACTGATGCATTATGTTGATAGTTTTGATTAGTTTGTAAGTTGTTCTTCCATAGAACTCTCTGATGATTTAAAACAATTCTTCAGTGGTGCGAGTTCCGTCTCTGTGTGACACGGGTGCTGTGAGAAAGGAGGAATTTACTAAGAGAAGAAAAAAACAATTTAAGGAGTAAACACATTTTTTCGAGTTTGTTATATTTCTTTATTTTTAATGATGGTATTTGGATAAAGTGATGCAAGTTGTAAAGAGAAATCGAGAAGGACATTTATTCCAAATACGAAATTTGAAAGAAATAATTAAGAAGTGTCTAAGTTATGACCTCACATGCACATGACGGTACTTGGTTGCTATTGCCAGACTGTCAAACTCCCAAGAATTACAATTGTTCTAGTAGCATGATTTGGCGGATTGAATGGACATTAGATTGGCAGGTATAACGGTAAACTCATCTCAAACCATCAAATTTTGTATAAAAACACAAGTAAAATAGAAACAGTGTATATCCTTTGGTTTAAAATCACACTAAAAAAGAAGAAATGCATATTATGATGGTAATATAAATGGATTAAAAATCGTTACTCCTTAATATTAGTAATATAAAGTAATATAGAATATGAAAACATATGTTTTTGAACATGGATATGTTTATCGGGTATTACTCAAAACATACGTTAACAGCCTGTTTTCAAACATATTTTAACCAGGTGTTACTCAAAACATGTGTTTACCAGGTGTTTTTCAAAACATATGTTTACCACATGTTTTCAAACACATGTTTACCAGGTGTTTCTTAAAACATATGGTAAACATGTGGTCAAACGTATGTTTCTCATGCGTTTTGTAAACATGTGTTTCACATGCGTTCATCAACGAATGTTTACCACATGTTTTTCAAACATATGGAAAAGGCATGGTTTCAAACACATGTTTACCACATGTTACTCAAAACACATGGTAAACATATGGTGAAACGCATGTTTACCATACGTTTTCAAAAACACCTGGTAAACATGCGTTGCATTTTTTGCTGTGTAGAACGAGTACCAATTGGGTATTGAGATCAATGCAGCAAACAGCTTTTGATTCTCGTACATAATATTTGAATAAGAATTAATTCGCGTCCTTCTGAATAAAGACGTTTTATATTAAATTCCATGTTGGAGACTATCATATTTTCTACAAGTTACTATAAGTCTTGTCCAAACCCGCTCTCTATCCCCGTTGACGTTGTTTGCAAAGCCAATTTATTTGTTTTACTGTTTGTGTGTCCGTGTGTTGTATATGCATAAAACATTAGACATTGACCTCTTAGACCACAACAATCAATCAAGCGCTGTTAGCACGTGTATATCATAGGAATTAATATTCATTTTGTCTCGTATGAGCGCTTGATCATAATTAGACGTACAATGCTTATCATATGCATATATGTTCAGAACGTCCGCTTTTATCATCTTAGATTGTTTTTTGCATTCTGAAGTTGATGTCTTGACAACTTTTTATACGCAAGTGAAATCAATTACACGTGTGACTTAAGTGAAATAAATTACGCATGTGATTGTATCGTACTCATTTTGTTTGTTTTGCGCATTAAGGATGTTGACTAATTATCCAATACATCATTGTTTATGTCATGTTAACAGGCACACATTATATTAAGGAATCGTGATTGTACAGTAACTGAACGGGATTTTTTGAAATTACATAATTACATGCAAATTGAAAGAGAAAAAGTGTTATTACTATACTGTAACATACAAGTAGTACACCTCAAGCACTTTCTCTACAGAGCATGTAAGACAAACTCTATTAGTTGTATTAGAAAAGAATCTAGGGATATGATGTTGCTGTTATCGATCATTCCTGTGTGTATTACCCCCAGTGGTATAATCTTCATAGAAAAAGTGCGGAAACAAAACATTTGTACATAATAAAAACGTGCCGTTTTGGGTAATTTTACTTATATTAAGATATACCCCCTACTGGTTAACATATTTAAAGAAAGTTTTTTTTATTTAGCCTTTGTTTCGTTTAATATACTCCTATTGTTTTGTTTTCTTAACTTGGCTGTCAAAGCATACAACAATAAGCATGAGTTATAGGTTAAATACATGGAATGAATCACACAAAAAATATTTTGGTAAAAGCTAAATATTCTTGCGATAGTTGAAAATGAAAGGCGTCACGCATCTCATATTTTTTTTTTTGCAATAACAAATTTATTTAATAAGCTGTTACACCTTCAGAGAAATAGACACAATGGCTATATCAGCTTAAGTAGGTCTTCAATTAAAACTAGTTCGTTGATTAATTTGTAATGTCAAACTTGGTTGTTTGCAACTGGCATTTGTATTGATGAACGTTTTACCTAGCAGATGGTTAATCGTTAAAGAAAGACGTTAATATCAATAATACAAAAGACCTTAAGCTATTATGGAAATGCATAAATTTTATTGTATATTTTCTATTCGAAAAAACTTTTTACTAAATAAACTCTTATAGATTGATCTCACTCTTCTTGTTTTCTGCGTGATCATATATCGACAAGAGAATTGGAAATTTCCAGGTTATTTTACATCTCTTATATTTTCTGTATATTTTTTTATCAATAATGTAATTAGTCTTTCTAAGTATAAGGAGTTCCTTTAACAAATCTATGTCCGTTACTTTTATATACTTTCTGCTGTCAAATGGATTTGTACAGAAGTCCATGAAAGCGTTACTCAATATATATGCTTAAAATTTTTCTATGAATGAAGAAAAGAATATTGTTTAATGATGATAATTTGACAATGCTTTGCTGGATAAAGATTTTGAAAATGAATGATTTGTTTTGTCTTCCTGCGACGATGAAATGAGTTGCTCTGTGTATTTGTTTTCATTTTTGTGTTTATGACTTCTTAGTAATTGTGAGTTCTGTAGTATTAAATTTAACCATGAAAAGTACTCATTCAAAAAATATATATAATAGTCACATTCTACCGTGAAAGTCTAACTAAACTCTTATTCTATCTCTTACAATTCCAATTGTTCGCTACATCGAGACTGTCAAGACAGTTGGTTATTATTGTCACGTAACGTATCTAGATAGAATAGAACGAGACATTTCGTTCCTAGAATAGTTTGTTAAGAAACCGTTTTATACCTTTGACTTAACTTTATGATAGCTTATGTTAAATTTGTCGTCGGCATCAAATGTAAGTCGAAGTAGCCATAGTAAAGGTATGAAAATCCACCAATTTGTGATGAGTTTATTATGACTGTTGACGTAGCAATTTTATACATCAAACACTTCATTGTTTCGGGCGTGACAATTTTCTTGACGAAGATTCGTGATATATTAAGCGGAAAATAAATAAAATGAAATATTATAAATGAAATCGACCAAATAAAATAGTGAGTTATACTTCAATTTTGCTTAACATACTAGAATATGAAACTAAGTGAGGTTTCATCTTTTTGTGTAAGATTGTTGTATTTTCAAAAAAGGCATGAAATTATGTTGTCAACTTAGTCTATTTTTAATTACTGGTACATGTATGATCCATGTTGTTGAAGGTCCGAAACATTTAAGAAAATCTCTATTTACTTTCTCGCTCTCTTTCTCCAGTACTGCCAATAATCAAAACAACACTCGATAAATTTCATGCGTCCGAAGCCCTTTTCTTGATGCAATGCAAGGAAAGCTTTGAATATTGGTAAGGTTTTAACTTATTTTGAAATTCTGTGTTTATTAACAATTTTTTAACAGCCCCCACGAAAAAACATTGTCATAGAAAGTTCTTTTTTTTTTACTGTTTATTTGTTGACAGTTGAGGGAATATTTTCATTACATGTAATGTGGACGTCAGAGACTGTATTTAATATACCAGTTTTTTCTTTTATTTAGACATACGAAATTATATAAGTAAGTTTACTAAATCTATGAACACAGATTATTTTATAGTGCATGAACATTGATGTTTTCCTCCGGATGATTTGATTCAGTCGAACGTTGTGAGATGTGATCATAAATCAGGACAGAAACAACACAAGTTACTGTTACATACCATCAATAGATAGAAACATGAAAAAAATAGTTGTGCGATACATGTAGTAGGATAAATTAACTCAAAGAAAACAACAGATTACAAAAAGATTTTATAGAAATAGTAAATAATACAGACCATAACTTGTTTTGGACTCCAATATAAAATTCACTTTCCCATAAATATGAAAAAAATAAAAGAATTGTAATTGCAGGATACTTTATCCCGATTTTGCAACAATACATTTAAAGAGGTTCCCCAAAAATGCAATGTATTTCAATAAATATAAAATGTCGGTTACTAGGCAAATGAACGTCAAATTTTCATTTCAAATTTCAAATCTAATTGTCATTGCTTTTATATTTCCCATTAGTATCTTCCAACTTTTATAAAATTGTATATGATGTAATTACTTAGTAAATGAATATTGCATTTGCATTTTATGCACAGGAATGTAAATACCTTCGGCAAGTAGACCAATGCAAAGAATGGCTTAGGTGTTCTATACAGGATGTAAATATATGCATTAATTCAATTCCGTCTGTCTGGATGAAGGCATTCAATACTTACTGAGACTATCATGTTTTCGTCAAGTTAACAAAGTCATAATGCACTTTTGAATTCAGTCATCCTATTTGCAGTTGGTTTACTGTTTCATTTGTTCTTGTCTTGAATTGCATAAAAGGTTAACAATTGACCTCCAAGAAAATAACATTCAATCAAGCACTGTCAGTCTGTGTATATCATAGGAATTTGTGGAGTCTGGAAACTAACATAAGAAAAGTTTATCAAATGGATTTATTTTCAGGACGTTTGTTTGTTTGTTTTTCATTTTAGAACTATATTTGGTATTTTGATGTTTAATTTCTTGACTAGCTGTTACTAACAGAAATTATTACACAAGCCATTTGATTGTATCGTACTCATTTTATTTATCCTGCGCATTAAGGATGTTGACTCATTAGACAATATATCTTTGTTAATTTCATGTTAACAGGCACATATTATATTAAGGCATTATAGTAATTGTACAATAATTGAGCGGCTTGTTTTTTTTTTTTTTTTAATATTCATTTTGATGATAACAACAGGGTAGTCCCTTTGATCAAAGACAATAAATGACACGAATGTGTTAATTAACTTCATTTTTCATGCAACAAAATTCTTCGCCCTAGGTTCATTTACTAAGCATTATTAAACAACCTAACTACTGATGCAATTTTGTGTATCAAACTCTTTGCAGGGTTTTATTCTTGTAAATATCAACATTTCAGTCGACACTTACAAACAATATTTCACTTTTGTAGCAGTTAACTTAAAATTACTTTGCGAATATCTTCTGTAAATATCCATTTGTCTGTTTCTTAACACTAAACAAGTTGTACAAATCTGTCAACTGTTACCATTCACTGTATGAAAAGAGAAAATAGAAGATAATGAGAAAAAGTGTTATGAATATACTGTTATAACATACAAACAGTACATCTGAAGCACGTTTTCTACAAAGCATGTAAGACAAACTTTGATAGTTTTACATGTAATACAAAAGACGCTAGGGATTAGTTGTTGTTATCGATAATCCCGTTTGTATTACTCCAGATGTATCATCTAGATAGAAAACGTTCTGAAAACAAAACAATTTTAATTAATGAAGATACCGATTTGATATACACTATCACATAATTGTAGTCACGAGTTAAATACATTGAATGCAGCACAACAAATACATTTTTGTAGCAGCTCGATATTCTGTCGATAGTTGAAAATAAAAGGCGTTGCTCAAAATGTTTTCTAATACTTTTTTTAAGATCACAAATTTTGTCGATAAGCTACATCTTCAGTGAAATAGACACATTGCTTGAACAACGTACGTAGGACTTCAATTAAATCTAACTCACTGATTAATTTGTAATGTCAAACACAGTTGTTTCAGTAAGAAGCTTTGTTAGAGATTGATAATCATCAGAATTTTTCGGAAACGGCATCTGTTTTGATATAGTTTGCACCTAGCAGATGGTAAATCGTTCTAGAAAGACGTTAATATCAATAATACAAAAGACCTTAAGCTATTATGGAAATGCATTAATTCTATTGTATATTTTTGTATTCGCAGTCAAATTAACTAGGTAAACTCTTATAGATTTATCTCATTATACTAGCGTGTTGCGTCATCTCGCTAATAAATCGACAATATCACCTTTCTCCTGGGTATAAATCATGAATCAAATACTGACAAGAGAATTGGAAACCTGAGACACTCCAGGTTATTTTACATCTATTATATTTTTTCTACATATTTAACCACAATATAATTATTTCTGAAGGAGTCTAATGAGTTCCTTCTGCAGGACCAAGTTCCGTTACTTTTATGTGCTTGCTATCGTCACTGGTGTTGTCAAATAGATTTGTACGGAAGCACATGCGAACGTTATTTTATATATTTGAAATGACACTATAAATGAAGAAAAGAATCCAGATCAATGATGATCATACCTTGACATTGCTTTACTTGTATAAGATTTTTAGAATAATTGGTTTGTTTTGTCCTGATGCGAGGATGGGATGAGTAAACCTTGACATCATTATTTAACTGAAAGACATATGGACACATTTAATCAGTGTACAGTTTATATAAAGACTTAATATTGTTATTGTTTTACTGACCTATATTTAGACCCATCACCAGGTTTGTACTTACATGAGCAACATGACGGGTGCCACATATGGAGCAGTATCTGCGTACTCTTCCGGAGCACCTGATATTACGCCCAGTTTTTGATGGGATTCGTTTAGCTAAATCTTTGGTTTCCTATGTTGTGGTTTGTGTACTGTTGTTTGTCTATTTGTTTTTTTATTATTAAGCCATGGCCTCGTCAGTTTTTTTTTTTTACTGATGAGTTTGAATGTCCCTTTGGTATCCTTCGCCTCTCTTCTTATTCTTCTCCTTTTATATTTGATTTGATATGTGTCAAATGTAAACAATCGAGTAATCAAATGAGATTAACTGATCTGGTCCAATTGATTTGAATCATAAAAATAAGATGTTTATATTTTCAGTACTGAAGAATTGTAATTTTTCGTTCATTTGTTTTCCTTTTTTGTGAATATCACTTCTTCGAAATTTTGAATTCTGTAATATTGACGAAGATGCGCGTTATATTACATGTATTAAGCGGCCATTAGATAAAATGAAATATTATAAATTAAATCGACCAAATCAAATAGTAATGTATACTTCAATATTGCTTTAACTTACTATTTGAAATTTCCAAAAAGGCGTGATTTTATGTTCTTAGCTTAGTCTGTTCTTTTACTCGTATGATCCATGTTGTTGAAAAGACGAAACATTTAAGAAAGTCTTTCTCTCTCTCTCTCTCTCTCTCTCTCTCACCAGTACTGTTAGATGAAAACAAAACTTTATAAATTTCATGCGTTCGAAGCGCTTTTCTTGATTAACCCTAATGAGGACAGCTTAAAGCTGAATATTGGTTAGGTTAAAACTAACTCTGGGTTCTTAACAATCTGTAAGCAGCCCCACGAAAAAACATTGTTATAGAAGAATTCATTTTTCACTTTTTATGTGTTTGCAGTTGAGGAAATATTCATCACATGCTATGTCGACGTCAGAGACTATCTTATTTATACCTTTTTTTTTTATTTTAGACATAGGAACTCGTCTAAGTGTGTTTTCTAAATCTATTAAAACAGATTATTTTATAGGGCATGAACATGATGGATATTTTCATGAAGGTTATTGATACAGTTGAACGTTGTCAGATCTGATCATAAATCAGGAGAGAAACACGTAAACAATTTACTGTTATATAACATCTGTTGATAAAAACATAAAAAGAAATGGTTTTGCAATATATTAAATAACGCAAAGAAAATATCAGATTACAAATAGGTTTTATAGAAACAGAAAATAAGACAGACCATAACTTGTTTTAGACTCCAATATAGAATTAAATTTCCCATAAATATAAAAAAAGACTTGTTATTACGGGATACTTTATCCCGAATTGGCAATAATGAATATAAAGAGCTTCCCTCAAAAAGCAATGCGTTTGAATAAATATAAAATGTCGGTTACTAGATTTTCATTTCTAATTTAAATGGCATTGCTTTTGTGTTTCTCCTCAGTATCGTCTTACTTTTTGTAGAGCTGTGAATACTGCAATACTTGATTTTATGCACATGAATGTATATACTTTCGGAATTAAACCAATGTAGAGAACGGCTTAGATGTCCTATACAGAATATAAAAATATGCATTAATTCACGTCCGTCCGGATGAATGTGTTTAATACTAAATCCAATGTAATTGACTATCATGCTTTCTACAAGTTAACAAATCCGTAATCCGTTTACTATCCCAGTCGTTCTATTTTGCAGAGCAAACTAGTTTGGTTTACTGTTTCATTTGTAGCTGTCTTGAAAATGCATAAAGGATAAGCAATTGACCTCAGAGAAAACAGTCAATCAAGTGGTGTCAGCTCGTGTTTATCATAGGAATTCGTACTGTTTAGAAACTGACGTAAGAACGAGCTTATCAAATGGATTTATCTTCAGAACGTTTTTTTTTTTTTTCAGCACTGTATTTGGTATTTTAATGTTTAATTTCTTGACTAGCTGTGACTAAAAGTAATTTATTACATGTGATTGTATTGTTTTCATTTTATTTATTTATTTATCCTGTGCATTAAGGATGTTGACTCATTAGACAATCTAACCTTTTTTATTTCTTGCTAACAGGCAGATATTATATTAAGGAATTATAGTAATTGTACAATCATTGAATTTGTTTTTTAACATGTTAATTTTAAATTTAAATTTAAAATGTTAACATGTAAATTGCTGAAGATAACAGCCGTATTCTCTCTGATCAAAGACAATAACCGCCGTGATTATGTTAATTATTCATGTACATGAACTAACCTGTTGATGCAATCTCGTGTCTCAAGTTCTTTGGAGGATTTTCTTTTTATAAATTTCAACATTTCAATCGACATTTGCAAACAATATTTCACTGAATTAGCAGTTAACACTTAATAATCCTGCGAATATTCACTATAAATATCCATTTGTCTTCTTCCTTACACTCAATAAGTATTCAAATCTGTCAAACGTTATCATTTACTGTATTGAAAGAGGAAATTTAAGCTAATGTCAATGAAGAGACACATTGTCTCCGTTCAGTACACACAATCTCTTAATGCACTAGACAAAATAAAAAAAAAAAAAACAGAACAGTGTTGTATTGCGGTTTTTCATCTCAAAGTTAGTTTGATGACCTTCAACGTATGGCAGACGCTCACATCTGACTGTTTTTCATGATTTTGAGCGAAATATTTTGCAGATGTGGATAACGCTTCACTTACCTGCAATTATAGTAAAAAGACGCGGGGTAATGATACCAAATTACAGATTATAACGGGCAAAGCATTTTGATCTTTTGTACAAGTTCCTGACAATTTCATTGTAAAATACAGAAACATATGTGTACAATTATTAGCACAAAATTATGTTTTATTAGCACGAAGTAATGTTTTTGAGAAAATAAATTAGATCGATGGCATAGAAATTGATGTGGTGTATTCATTTATTTTTGGTGGTTGTGTAGAGCATTAGCTGCTTCATGTATGATTTGAAATATGTTTTTTTTTTGTCACAAGCTGTCATTATCATTGACTGCGCCATCTTATTTTGTTATTTTCAGTCTTCAAAATTTGGAAACATTCTGCCAATACATGTGTTGAAATATTAAAAAAAATCATAATAAAACACCAGTCTACCGTATGGCATTACTGCTCCTATGATCAGTGTTTTGTTACCATATGAAAGTCCGATTCGATTCAAATGGACAGTGTAACGGTCATCATTGATAATGATTTATTGCTTTATAATTTGTAAACCAGAAACTAACATTGTTCATACAAAATGTTCTTAAATTTATGTATGAACGAATTCATATTTTCCCATGTAAAGTGTTTTAGAGTTCAAAGTTGACTGTCCTTTTGCATATTTTACAAGATTTTGTAATACTAGTACATATTATCTCCAAAACTCGTGGGAAAAAAATCATTCTCCTTCTTTTTTTTTTCTTGCGAGTGACGTTTTCCATTACACTTTGAGAGAGAGAAAAAATGTTCTCAATATTTATCGAATACCTAATCTAAGAATTCAAATATAGAAAAATATTCGACGATCGACCGAACAACACATTAATTCACAAATGCGCGTAGCGCATGAGTTAATTTTCATTGACCATTGACATTTTAATGGAAATAAAGTTAAAAAAAATTAAAAGAACTATTTCTTTTTTTCGCATTCTCTATTGTATTGATACAACGTCATCGACAACGTCTTAACAACACCCACTGCTGTATGACGTCAGAAGAGTGAAATTATCAGATTTATTTCACGAGAGAAATTATCGGTTTTTATTTCACTTGGAAATCATGCTAGTTCAAAACAACCAATGTAATAAATTTCAAAAAATGTCTGATGATTAATACATGTATGCTTATAATTTCATTGAATTTTGAAAAATTTATTAATATCATCATATTGATTTATAAATAACACAAATTGTATATTTGTTGTCGTATTTGGCAATCATACCGCACTCAGCTTGTGTATTACATAAGCTGTATAAATGCTTAAAAATTGGGCACAACTCTTCAAACAGTTTTAACATGAAAATATATAATAGCTAATTTGCGTTGTTGTTGCTGTCGTTAGTATCCATTTTCTAGGCCCCATTGGTATCATCCACATAAAACTGAGTCCTGTTAAACAAAACAATTTTTCAAAAACAAAAGGTACCGTTTTGTGTAATTTTACTAATATTTAGGTTTATTCTCTCCTGGTTAACATGATGAAAGAAAGTTTTTATTCTGCGTTTTTCTGTTTTATATTCTCCCATTGTTTTAATCAATTTTGCTTTCAAAATTTGTAAAACAGCTTATGTAGATTAATAGAGACAGCGATTGAATAATACTTAGCTTTGGTGTTACATAATTGAATATGTGAGTTAGATACTTATGAATGCAGCACCACAGCTAATTTTTTGTAACAGCTAAACATTCTTCCAATCGTTGAATTCAAAAGGCATCACTGATCTAAAAAAAAATTTCTTATCACAAATATAGTCGATAAATAAAGGCAACAGTAGTATACCCTGTTCAAAAGTCATAAATCGATTAAGAGTAAACATATCCGGGTTACAAACTAAAACCGAGAGAAACACATCAACTTTAGGAGGAAAACAACGGAATAACAGAAACACTGAACTGCAACAATAACTAACGCCAACATACATAGAAACGGACTTTTTGATAACAACTGCCATGTTCCTGACTTGGTACAGGACATTTTAAGAAAAAATGGTGGATTGAACCTGGTCTCATGGCTAGCCAAACCTCCCGCGATAAGCTACTACATCTTCAGTGAAATCAACACAATCGCTATATCAACGTGTGTATGATTTAACTAAAACTAATTCGTCGATTAATTTGTAAAATTATATCAAATATGGTTGTTTCTGTAAAAAGCTTTGTAAGAGACATATAATCAACAGAAATATATTGCAAATGGCATTTGAATTGATATACTTTTCACCTAGCAGATGGTTAATCGTTCTCGAAAGACTTTAATATCAATAATACAAAAGACATTAAGCTATTATGGAAATGCATGAATTGTATTGTACATTTTTTATTCAAAATACTCTTTACTAAATAAACTCTTATAGATTGAACTTGTTCTTCTTGTTTTCGGCGCGATCTTATATCGACAAGAGATTTGAAAATCTAAGACATACCAGGCTACTTTACATCGTTCATATTTTCTGTATTTTTTATCAACAATGTAATTATTCTTTAGGAGTGTAAGGAATTCCTTCAACATGCCTAGGTCCGTTACTTTTATGTACTTTCTGCTGCCAAATGAAATTGTACAGAAGCCCATGAAAAGTTGAAAACGTTACTTTATATTTTTAAAATGTTTCTATGAATGAAAAAAAAAAAAGAATAAAACAATGAAAATATTAATACATCGCTCATATTTTCTTTTTGTTTTTATCAACAATGTAATTATTCTTTAGGAGTGTAAGGAGTTCCTTCAACATGCCTAGGTCTGTTACTTTTATGTACTTTTTGCTGCCAAATGGAAGTGTACAGAATCTCATGGAAAGTTGAAAACATTACTTTATATATTTAAAATGTTTCTATGAATGAAAAAAAGAATATTGTTCAATATGTCAATGACGATAACTTGACAGCGCTTCTCTGGATAAGATTTTGGAAATTATTGATTTGCTTTATCTTCATGCGACGATGAAATGAGTTGTACCTTGACATATTTATTCAAATGACAGACATATAGACAGTTTTTAATCTCTATAAAATTTATTTAAGGAGTAAATATCTCATTGTTTTAATTGACCTATATGATATATATATATGTCAAGAATAAACAAACATGTAATCAAATGAGATTAATGTATCTGGTCCAATTGAAATAAATAGACGTGTACAAGATGTTTACATTTTCAGGACTGAATAGGTTTCTTGTTTCATGCTTTGCTCTGTGTATTTGTTTTCCTTTTTATGAACATCACTTCCTAGTAATTGTGAGTTCTGTAGTATTTGATTTGACCATGAAAAAGTACTCATTCAAAATACATATACTTACAATTCCAATTTTAAGCTTCATCGAGACTGTCAAGACAGTTGATTTTTATCGTCAAATAACGTATCTAGATAGAATAGAACGAGACGTTTCATTCCTAGAGTAAAATGTTATAGAAAACCGTTTTATACCTTTGACTTAACTTTATTATAATAGCTTAAGCTTAAAATTGTTGTCGGTATCAAATGTAAGTCGAAGTGGCAATAGTAAAGGTACAAAAGTCCACCAATGTGTAAAGAATTAATTATGACTGTCGATTTGATGATTTTGAACTCAAGCAAAACATTGTTTCGGGGCGACAATTTTCTTGAAGATTCACGATATATTAAGCGGACAATAAATAAAATGAAATCGACCAAATAAAACAGGGATTTATAATTCAATATTGCTTTAACATAAAAGTACATGACTTTGTGTACGATTTTGGTATTTTCAAAAAAAGGCGTGATTTTTTGCTCTTAACTTAGTCTATTCTATTACTGTTTTGATCTATTTTTTTTTTAGTACGAAACATAAAATATCGGTTACTAGGCAAATGAACGTCAAATTTTTATTTCAAATTTCAAATCGAATTGCATTACTTTTATATTGCCCCATAGTTTCTTCTTTCTATTCATAGAGTTGTACAGGCTGCAATCACTTAGTAAATAAATGCCACATTTGCATGTTATGCACATGAATGTGTATACTTTCGGCAATTAGACCCATGCAGAGAACGGCTTAGATTTCCTATTCAGGATGTAAACATATGCATAAATTCACGTTCGTGTGTCTGGATAAGACTATCATGTTTTCTGTAAGCTAACAAAGTCGTAATCCGCTTTCTATCCTAGTCGTCCTATTTTGCAGAGCTAACTGATTTGGTTTACTGTTTCATTTGTTCCTGTCTTGAATATGCATAAAAGATTAGCAATTGACCTCAAAGAAAATGACATTCAATCAAGCGCTGCCATCCCGTGTATATCATAGGAATTCGTATTGTCTAGAAACTGACGTAAGAAAAGCTTATCAAATGGATTTACATCTGTATCTTCAGGACGTTTTTTATTTATTTTTATTTTAGCACGGTATTTGGTATATTAATTTTTAATTTCTTGACTAGCTGTGACTAAAAGAAATGTATTACGCAAGCCATGTGATTGTATCGTTACTCATTTTCTCAATTTATTTATCCTGCGCATTAAGGATATTGGCTTATTAGACAATATATCCTTGTTAATTTCATGTTAACAGGCACATATTATATTAAGGAATTATATTAATTGTACAATCATTGAACGGCTTGTTCTTCTTTTAATATTCATTTTGATGATAACAATAGGGTATTTCCCTTTGATCAAAGACAATAAATGACGTGATTGTGTTAATTATCTTAATTTTTCATGCAACATAATTCTTCGCCCTAGATACATTTACTTAGCATTATTAAACAGCCAACCAGCCAAATGATGCAATTTCGTGTATCAAACTCTTTGCAGGCTTTTATTCTTGTAAATATCAACATTTCAATCGACACTTACAAACAATATTTCACTGATGTAGCAGTTAACTCATAATTACACTGCGAGTTTCTTCTGTAAATATCCATTTGTATGATTCTTAATACTAAATAAGTTATACAAATCTGTCAACTGGTACCACTCTCTGTATTAAAAGAAAAAAAAGAAGATAATGAGAAAAAGTGTTATTACTATACTGTTATAACATACTAACAGTACACCTCAAGCACGTTCTCTTCAAAGCATGTACGACAAACTTTGTTAGTTGTACATGTAATAGAAAAGAAGCTAGGGATACGTTGTTGTTGTTGTCGAACATTCCCGTTAGTCTTACCCAAGATGTATCATCTACCCCGAAAAAAAGTGCTGAAAAAAAAATTAATGGAGATACCGATTTGATATACACTATCACAATATTGTAGTTACGAGTAAAATACATTGAATGCAGCACAACAGATACAGTTGAAAACAAAAGGCGTCGCTTAAAATGTATCTCATATTTTTTGCGCTTACAAAATTTAGTCAATAAGCTACATCTTCAGTGAAATAGACACATTGCTTGATAAACGTACATAGGATTTCAATTAAAACTAACTCAGTGATTAATTTGTTATGTCAAACATGGTATTTACAGTAAGAAGCTTTGTAGAGGCTGATAATCATCAGAATTTTTTGGAAACGGCATTTGTATTGATATATTTTGCACCTAGCAGATAGTAAATCGTTCTAGAAAGACGTTAATATCAATAATACAAAAAACATTAAGATATTATGGAAATGCATTAATTTTATTGTATATATTTTTATTCGAAATCAACTTAGCTCTTATAGATTTATCTCATTCTATTAGCGTGATCTCGCTAATTAATCGTTAATATAATCTTTCTCCAGTGGTTAAAATCATGAATCAAATACCGACAAGAGAATTGGAAACCTAAGACACTCCAGGTTATTTTGCATCTATTATATTTTTTGTACATGTTTAACCACAATGTAATTACTTCTGTAGGAGTCTAATGAGTTCCTTCTGCAGGACCAAGTTCCGTTACTTTAATGTGTTTGCTATCGTCACTGGTGTTGTCAAATAGATTTGTACGGAAGCACATGCGAACGTTATTTTATATATCTGAAATGACACTATAAATGAAGAAAAGAATCTTGTTCAATGATGATCATACAATGTACCTTGACATTGGTTAACTGGTTTAAGATTTTGAAAAATGATTGGTTTGTTTTGTCCTCGTCAGAGGATGGGATGAGTTGAACCTTGACATAATTATTTAAACGACAAACATATGGACACAGTTAATCAGTATACACTATAGTGTTATTGTTTACTGACCTATATATTTATATTTGATTTGATATGTGTCAAGAGTAAACAAACGAGTAATCAAATGAGATTAACTTATCTGGTCCAATTGATTTGAAATATAAATTTAAGATGTTTACATTTTCAGCACTGAAGAGTCGTGATCTGTCGTATTTGTTTTCCTTTTTGTGTATATCACTTCTTAGAACTTGTGAATCCAGTTGAATTAAATTTAACCATTAACAAGTACTCTTTTAAAATATATATGGAATAGTCATATTTTACTGTAATAGCCCAAAAAAACTTTTATTTTATTTCATACAATAGCAATTTCTAGGTACATCGAGAATGTCGAGACAGTTGTTTATTATCGAGACGTTACGTATCTAGATAAAACAGAACGGGACATTTCGTACTCATGGTACAATTTAGTAGAAAACCATTGTTATACCTTTGTATTAACTTTATAATAGCCTAAAGCTTTAATTTGTCGTCGGCATCAGACTTAAGTCGAAGAGGCATTAGTAAACGTATGAAAGTTCACCTACGTGTAATAAATAAATCATGACTGTTAATCTAGCGATTTTTAACATAAAGCACAATATTTGTCGCAGGAGTGACAATTTTATCGACGAAAATACTCGAGATATTAAGCGGACAAAAAAAAATGTAATAGAACACATAAAACACATAAAACAGTGATTGGACCACCTTTGATTTAGTATTTAGTATGACGATAAATTTTCACTGCTGTTCTCGTACTATGAACAACAAATTTATTTATTTTGTAAAACATATCTCCGTACTCCTAACAACAAAATTATATATTTAAATTTACCTGTGTACGTTATTTAATTTAACGCCATTTTCTCCAAGGTTATAGTTGTCTTTTTGACATTGTGTCATAGATCAAATTTATTCGTTCAGTGTATGTTTACTTGTTTTTGTTAATGTGTCTTTTTGATTGAGTTAAGCCATTTCAATTGATATTTTATAGTGTGTCTTTCTAGTCTTTCTGTGTTGATATGTTACACTACTATTTCAGGTTAGGGTGAAGGTTGGCGCCTGTTAAAACGTTGAAACCCGCTGTATTTGTTTGCACCTTTCCTAAGTCGTTTGTTGATGTGGTTCTTAAGTGTTTCTCGTTTCTCGTTTTTTATATAGATTAGACCGTTGGTTTTCCTGTTTGAATTGTTTTACACTAGGGATTTTGGGGCCTTTTATAGCTTGCTGTTCGGTGTGAGCCAAGGCTCCGTGTTGAAGGCCCTACTTTGACCTATAATTGTTTACTTTTAACACATTGTGACTTGGATGGAGAGTTGTCTCATTGGCACTCATACCACATCTTATTTCTATATACTTCAAAGTTACTTTGTTTACTCTCTCTCTCTCTCTCTCTCTCTCTCTCTCTCTCTCTCTCTCTCTCTCTCTCTCTCTCTCTCTCTCTCTCTCTCTCAGTTCGTAAAATATCTTGCAGGTAAATTGACTTTTGTTGTGGTATTTAATTAGCATTCATTTAATTTTCTTTATCTTTTCAGAGACCTTAGTATGAACAACATGACTAGCATTCCTGACAACGCCTTTTTAAAGTTCAGAAAGTTAGAAGAACTGTAAGTATATTTTTCCTGATCTCTATAACTGTTTGTCATCTGTTTGAGTCAGTTGCCCGCCTTTCGTTAAGTTCTTACTCTCTTCTCTAAATATGCAAAGTCTATGAACCAAACCTAAGAAATAATATATAGAAAGTTGTTCACGAAAATTGCCTATATTGTTAAAGTTTAACCAAAAATACCACTAGAGGCAATTCTTGATTCAACTGGTTTGTGACACAAGTAAGTGAAATACGATTTCCATTGTCTCTTTACCGATTAGTTTTTTTTTTCATTTGCGGAGGATCAGCATACACATCCGGAAAGATGCATCATAAAATTCTAAAGAACCCAAAATGAAAGTCACATCTTCTAATACTAAACGATTAACTGTAACACGCCGAATATACCCAACATTTTTGCTTGTACTGAATTTCATGTTTTTGAATGAGCAGTTCTGTATATTTTCAGTAGTATTATTACCTTTACTAAATAATTAATACAATCAGGGGCTTGGAAATGGATATACGAATGCGGAACGACTGAATGTAACGTTAACATACCTAAACAACATCTGATTTATTACAAGAACATTTTTTTTTAAATAGATTTGAATTTCACACAATAAAAATATTGCTTTTTAATGTTAAGGTATTTAATACACAAACAAAGCTTTTCACAAAACATTATATACATACGTTCTTTGGGGTTACACCGTGTTAGGATCAAATTAGAATAACAATTTATAAGTGTTATGCATCCGAATAGCTTTTCTGGATTTACCTCCATAAGGAGCGCTAAAACCCAAACATTTGAAAAGTAGGAATGTATAAATGCATAAAAACAGTCATAACTATATGCCCAAAATAGAAAAGACTCGATTAATCTTTTTACTGCATTTTATTGCGTGGAAAATAAAACTCGTTGCTAAATGATATCATTTGACAAGTGAATAGTCCTATTGGTATTTCTTTATTTCAGGCGACTTGCAGGGAACAAATTAACAGACATTCCACCTAAAGCTTTTCAGGATCTTTACTTCTTAAAAGTTATGTGAGTATTTAGAATTCAGATCAATTATATTGACAATTGAAAAAGCGCACTTCTATTGTAGCAAAATATATCCGTTTTCATCTTTACAGGGTTCATGAAAAGTCATAAAGTTTGATATACTGATTTTCTTCTAAAATGGCAAGAATTCCAAACTATTGGATATAATCATATTTTGGAAAATATTTTTAATTGTCTTGATTTTTTTTTTAAAGTGCTACAAGTTTCATAAAAGTTTTTTTCAATTTTCCATGGTAAAACGATGTAAAAAGTCCTCAAAATGTTTTTGGTATTAACCATGACATCAGCGTTACACTTAAGAAATACCTGCATATTAAATTTAACATATCATGTAAAGTACTGTTTTTAATCTTTATAGTTGGGAAGACAGTTTTCGACAACAAGCAACAACGTACTGTATATACAAATATGAAATTAACATTTTTGAAAAACTTGGAAAAAAAGCTTATGACAAATTAAACTAAATGACTCTTAGAGATCCGTGATACTCAAGATATTAGTTGAAAACACAAACAAATAAATGCAAAAATAGGAATACCAATAATATATATACATATCCTTTTAAACGAATTTTGATGTTTAATTCGATCATTTCCAAATACAATTTGATGGAAAATTAATACTAACTTAATTTCCGAGTCACTGATATGTCAAGTGAGAAAACGGCATTAAAAGAAATTATCGCAGACAGCAATGGTATCCTGAAGAAGTCAATTAAACAACAACTGTGTGTGTTCTTAAGATCAAATAGAACAAACGCACTTCGAAATTCTTTGAAACATGCGACGATAAAATTGTAGCTGCATATAACTGTATTCAAAGTCCTTGTAAATCAATATTCTTACAAAAGGTTTACTGCAAGAAAGTACAGTCTTCATGTTTACGAATGAGGCTTAACACTTAATTTGAACTTACCATAAATATCATGACGGTTGGTACATGCGGAACAGGATATAGTTACCCTTTTTGAGCACCTTATATAAACTCCGGTTTTTTAAGTGTTCGTGTTGCTCTATCTTTAGATTTTAAAGTAGTTTTTTACGACCGTTGTTTGTCTTTTCTTCGTTTTTTTTTTTTTTCCACAATTTTGTCGGTCTCTTTTCGACTTATGAGTTTTGATACTCCCTTTATATTTCTCGCCTCTTTTTACCTTAATAAAATTGAGTATCATTTAACATAGTTGACTGATTCAGAAATTAAAAGAATTCAGATCCCGGAGCCACCAAATACCAAACACATATTCAGTCAACCATAAAGCAAACGATCTTTGCTATACTTGTTTCCTGTCTTAAAACAATATGAGTATATGTAAAATGTAAGATTCTTATATAAAAATGAATTTGCATGTGGTTTATTTCTACAAAGAGAAAAGGTAAATTTTAACATTCAACTCAGTTATGTTCCAGTTACAATTATTTATATTATTTGCAATATAGGACTTGAATGAAATGTCGTCAAATTAATTATATCTGCTGTACAAAAGTATTATTTCTTTTGTAGAAACCTTCAACATAATTCATTCAGAAAAGTTCCCGCCGATACATTTCAAAACCTGTCATATCTCAGAGAACTGTAAGTACTTTGATACTTAAAGCATAAAGTACAATCTCAGAAATGAAAAAAAAATTCGTTAAATTTTCGGAAGCTCGTATGGTTAAAAATGCATATTTATCTTAAATAATAAATGTCATAGTCTTATACAAATCAAGCAAATAGGTGTGGTAATATGACTTCGTCTAATTCGTTTTTATTGAAAAAAAAAAAAAAAAAACAACAAAAAACCAACAAAATACGTTTTGAAAATCTATTTTAAGATCTTTTTGCCTTAAATTAGCATAGTGTGTGAATATAATTAAATGCATTTTACGTCAATCAATAAATATTAATAATTATTGATAAGTATTTACAATGGCTTTATTCTTTTTCAGAGATCTTGATGCCAATTATATAGAAGATGTACCAGACGAAGCTTTTAAGCGTTGTAGGAGTTTACAGTTGCTTCAATTGGATGCAAACCAACTGACCAAAGTCCCAACAAAGGCCCTACAGTATCTAAAATCTCTCCATGCTCTGTAAGTCTTCACGTCTAAAATATAAGAATTACAATAGTTATTCAAATATTGGTATGGATAACTTTGGGCCAAGTCGATAAGTAAAAACAATTGTATTTGGTGTTCAGTTGAAGTTCAAAATTTCACCCCTTTTTTAAACTGATAAGGTAATAATTAGTGTGTATAGTAAAGCGTTTTCTTAAGCACGAAAGACTTTTATGGATATACTGTTTTTAAAATTTTTAATTTTCATTTTGACATTTCTTACATTAAATTTCATATTGTTGGTATTTCTCAGTTCCATCTTCTTGTCATTTCACAGTTCCAAGTTGGAAGTGAAAAATGTCAACTTGGAACTGAGAAATGTCAAGTTAGAAATCAGAAATGTCAGGTTGGAACTGAGAAATGTAAGGTTAAAACTCAGAAATGTCAAGTTAGAAATCAGAAATGTTATCAACAGGATGTCCTTCCCGTCTTTCGTGCTTAAACCGCAGGGAACACTGTTATTTTCAATCATCTAATGTAGTTTTATGTATGTCTGTTCTTATTGTTTTTAGAGACCTCTCAGTGAATAAATTGACGAACATTCCAGATTATGCATTCAGAAACTTAACCAATTTGATTGAATTGTAAGTATCATTCATTGAAGATCAGGACAATTTGGTTTAAATCAAATGTGTTTTTAAAGGCTACATGTGTTAGGCATTCATATGAGACATCAATATTAGCATACATTTCAGTTTTCCACCAAACCCTACGGGATCGGGTTTTCCATTGGTTTTTATACACCCGTTTACGGGACGTAAAATGGTATACCGTTGTCCGTCTGTCCGTCCGTCAGTCCGTCCGTCCATCGTCAATATGTCAGACAATAACTCAAAAACGCTTTAACCAATTTGCAAGAAACTTAAGTGAATTGTTTATATCTATTGACATGAGCTCCCTTTCAATTTTTATAAATTTTAGATCTTACGTTTCCGAGTTATGGGGTTTTATTCATTGGAAAAAGGTGGATTTTCCAGTTTTCGGACAATAATTCAAAAATGCTTTCAGCAGTTTTCATGAAACTTTGGTGAATTGTTTATATCTATTGACGTAAGGTCCCTTTCGATTTTTTAAAATTTAGATTTTATATTTTCAAGTTATGGTATTTTATTCATAAAACGGGGTGATTTTCCAGTTTTCGGACAATATCTTTAAAGTGCTTTGAGCAGTTTTTATGAAACTTTGGTGACTGTTTTATATCTATTATGATAACTTCCCTTTAGTTTTTCATAAATTTCTGATATGACATTGAGAAGTTATTGAACTTTATTCTTTGATAACGCGACGGGCGTATCATGCGCTCCTGGCGCAGCTGTTTATTACTACTAAAGCATATAAAGCTACAAAAAGAACTTTTAACATTTTGTTTGTGTTAAAAAAATTTATCCGGTTTGAATATTGTGTGTTCAACCCTGCACTCGTTGACTATATTTCCTATGGCTAAATGTGACTGAAATCCATACGATAAAATTGTCATCTTGGACCAAAATCTCTGAAAAATAAGAGATTTTGGTCAAAGTTAACAATACTATCGTTTGAATTTCAGTCACATTTAGCCCCAGGAAATAGTTGGCCGATATGTAGTGAAATTGTTAATTCACCATGGAATAATGACGCCTTTACAGTAATATTCAGAAATGATATGTTATTGAATTAAGGTCAACTGAATAAGATACTTCAAAGGTGATAATACAGTTACAAGCTTCTTGTTAATTGTTTACGCGCGAAAATAGATTACGGCAAAGTGAAAAGAAAAAACTAGTCTGAACATAAATTCATTGAAAAAATATCGGTTAAGCTGCCATTAATCATTAGAAAATCGTCAATTCATGATTTATACTGTATTGTGACGTGACTTTCCCTAATTACTCTTGCACTTTCATACACAACATCATTTTTTTCAATATAATTGGATGCAATCAATCAGTCAACATTGTTTTTAGAATACTGCACGAGAACAAAATAGAAGAAATCAGTGACCACGCATTTGAAGGATTGACTTCCTTATCGCGATTGTAAGTTTATATAATTGATATATACCTGTCAAATAAATTCCAAAAACCAGACTCATCCCGGATAAAAATAGATGAGCAAACTAACACAAACAACAACAAACATCACATTGTCCTTGATAGCCTGACTTGGTACAGGTACATAATCTTTGTAATTATATGAACTAGTTGCACTATGATTTTTAAAAACAGCCAAATAATGATTTGAAAATTTTACACAATATACATCTTAATCTTCTTCGTTTACACCTGTCGATTGAACAACATAAAAGAAATTTTCAAAATTCAGAGTTTTATGTATTTTATTTTTGTTCAGTTGGAAGATATATTTAATTGATATATTTCTAAAATTCCTTTAATGCTATGTACTAAACGTACTTTGTAGAAAAGGGGGGAACTTCAGGGACAGTTCAAATTAAGGACAAACAACACCATTACTTAAAGGGGAAAAGAGATGAAATAACAAAGTTTTGTCTAAAAACACTACACATAACACTACAGATTGGTGAGGATTCACCATTTAATGCTTGGATGAACCTTGGGTGACATGAACTGATTCTCCTATTCCATGGCACTAATGGCAACCGCCATATTGACAATTGCAATCTGGTGATTTGTTCCATGGCACTAATGGCATCCGCCATATTGACAAGTGCAATCTGGTGATTTGTTCCATGGCAATAATGGCATCCGCCATATTGACAAGTACAATCTGGTGATTTGTTCCATGGCACTAATGGCACCCGCCATATTGACAAGTGCAATCTGGTGATAAGTTTCTCTCGCAGAAATTCGTCATAAACGAGAAATGGAAAAAACGAACATGAAAAATAGAACACAATAGCAGTTTTGTAGGAATACTTTATTACAATATACAAACCAGCAAGTATCAAATCTGCAAAATATTTCGTTAAATTGTCTATAATGGATATAGCTGTGAAAAAGTATGTTATACATTTATTTACAATAATGAATATAATTGATAAATACATTTATGTTGTATATAAAAAATGTGTCATTGTATCATTAACGATAAAAAACAACTAAAACTGATATAACCTTTCCAATTTTATTTCAGAGAACTGCCAATGAATAACCTGCGCAAAATACCAGCTGCCTTTATATCTCTTAAAGATTTAGAAAAGTTGTAAGTAGAAAGATTGTACCGACACTGGCTGGTAACATGTATGGATTTTTAAGACGTGATGAATGTTAGAATAATTGCTTTTGAATTTTCAACTTTTTGGTCAAAAACAATTAACATGAAATAAATGAAAATGAAGTGCATCAAATTTATTTTGGTATTTTGTAAATCGATAGTATATCATTTCAGTAATGCATACAGTATTTCCCCCGTTTCTACTTGATTTAGTGATTAAAGCAAATTGACAAAAGTAATCAGAGTTAGATTAATAAAATTCTTCAGTAAATAAATACACATCTAATGAATATGTTGCATTCCTCGTATAACGGAACAACTCCAGCTGCTTGTTTTGTTTAAATAAAACCAAACACTATGCCATTAGTATGCAAACCATGTTCTATGCAAAGGATTTTTTTTTTAATCAGTTTTAAATACATTTTCAGGTCATTAGAGGATAACAGAATAGATTTTATACCGGATAATAGTTTTGCTGGAAATAAGAAATTGGAAATTCTTAAATTGCGAAGAAATCCTATCAGATCGTTCGGAACTAAAGCTTTTAAAGAACTTCCGAATTTAAAGGAATTGTGAGTAAATTTTCTTAACTGACATTTATACTTTACTTGATTTCCTGTTCTTTTCAATTCACGTAAGAGGGCATAATATAGGGTAATGCAGTGAGTGGTGGATGTCTACTGAAAACAGGAAATACATTGTAAAACACGTAAATATCCCCAGCACTTCTGTGTTGACATGAATCATTATTGATATGGTCATAGTTATAAATTTGCAGTTTACAGTATTTTGAATATTTCGAAATACTAAGAACTTTCTACCCCAGGAATAAATTGCCTTAGCTGTATTTGGCTAAACGTTTCGGAATTTTGGGTCTTTGATGCTCTTCAATTTCGTACCTTATTTGAACGTTTTAATATTATTTATTCGAGCTCACTGATGAGTCATTTGTAGACGAAACGCGTGTGGCGTACACATTTTTAATCTAGGCATTTATGATGAGTTTATTTACAAATGTTAAAGGTCGCAATTTTATTTCATAACCTCCGACAAGATATTCTAGTGTTTACTCCCCTTGGCCGTCGATAGATGGCAGCACCGTAGCCCTTTAAAAGCTTTGTTCCAAAGATTTGGTTTCATTCTCCAACTTGGCTCGCTTGCAGCATCATCATCTATCGGAAAACGCTTGGTATTCACCGTATTCTCGGTAACTTTTAAATTACAGTGGAATTTTTATATTTATATTAATTCACTTATTTATTTGCAAAATAAACTTTTGCTAAATGGCAGATCGTGTTAGTATACACGCAGCTGAAAGTCGTGCAGACTTATCGGACGATAGCGTCCAAGATGGCGATCCTAGTAGTCGATCGGCCGCGTCCCCTTCAAGTTCTAGTAAGAACAAGGGTAGAAAAAGAAAACGATATGTAAGTTCCTTAGACAGTTCGTCGGAAAGCTCGTCTGATAGCTCTGATTCAAGTAGCAGTGAATCAGACAGTGAAAGTGATACTGACTCGTCTTCAAGAACAAAGAGAAGTGTTTGTTCCGAGACGGTATCCGCCATTACTACATACGAACGTTTCAACCCGATTGCAAGTGGTTCAGCGGGTAAGACGATATTGTCAAAAGAACGTTTGAGATATGCCAAAAAACAGTTCTCAACCTTCGTGAAAGACGAAATTGTTGAAAAGAATATCCTTGAGCATGCTCCGATCCCCGACGATCCACACTTTCAGTGTAAGCAAATAGACGAGTATGTCTATCCTATAATGGACAAATTAAATGCCGATTTAGATCGAGGCGCTGAAAAGGGTATTCAAGGTGTCCAAAAACGTATTTTCCGAATAATGGGCCCACTCTCGCAACTGTGGGAGATGTCCGATTCCATTAGGGAACATTCCAAAGAAAACCCAACAGTGGACAATGTTGACATAGCACACATGTGTCAACTAGTTGAAAAAACTGTATGTTGTGTCGGTCAGGCAAGTCTGGCAGTAGATCGACACAGACGAGTAAACACTTTACTGAAAATGACAGAGGATTACAAAAAAGCCAAAGAACTCTTGGACAAAAACGAGGATGTAATATCCCAAAGTGGAAATTGCTTATTTGGGGAAGGCTTCAAAAAAGTCCTCAAAAAGTCGAGTAAGACCTGGGAAGAAGCCTCGAAAATCGCCTTTAGTATTAAAAAAGGAAGAAAAAGGAAAGGTGGTTTCAAGAAAAAGAAACGAGGGGGATATCATCACATGAATTACAATTACGACCATGAATCAAGCCATGGAAGTAATGGGACAACACACAGACATGCCAATCCAAGGAGGGAAAGAGGTTCGCCCTTTCGAGATGGGCCCTCAGCACGAGGGAGAGGAGCTGGGGGCAGAGGCATGGCAAGAGGACATGGTAGTGCGTATAGAGGAAGAGGATATAGAAGGTCAGTATCCTATAAAAATAAATCCAGTTGTAGTAAGACACAGTCCAAATTTATGGAATCTAAGTCAAGATTCATATCAATTACTGTCAATAATCAAGACAAATGTACCAAAAGTAATCCTAGACAAAACTTTCTAATTTCCCAAATTCAGTGCAACCTTCCCATAGCAGGAAGGTTAAGATGGTTTTTAAAAAACTGGCAAAAAATAACAGGAGATCACTTTATTCTCCAAATAGTTCAAGGTTACAAACTAGAGTTCTATACCCTACCATTACAAAGGCAACCTCCTCAATATCCGATGTTCAGCAGAGAACAAAAAGATTCTCTAAATCAGGAAATTCAGAAATTGCTAGAAAAAGGAGCAATACAACCTGTTCATCAAGAACAGACCCAATTTTAAGTTGTATGTTCCTGGTTCCAAAAAGGACGGGGAAACCGTCCTGTAATAAACTTGAAAAACTAAACGATTTCATAACATACGAACACTTCA
Source organism: Mytilus coruscus (assembly GCA_017311375.1). Taxonomy (NCBI): domain Eukaryota; kingdom Metazoa; phylum Mollusca; class Bivalvia; order Mytilida; family Mytilidae; genus Mytilus; species Mytilus coruscus. Next base: position 53,286,321 of record CM029604.1, read on the forward strand.
AAATGGAAGGTTTATACATGGTTCGGGACCTGCTGAAAAGGGGGGAATGGATGTGCAAAATAGATCTGAAAGACGCGTATTTGACAACAAACATTTACGAAGAAGACAGAAAATATCTAAAATTTCTTTGGGACGACAAAATTTACCAATTTACATGCCTTCCATTCGGTCTAGCCAGTGCACCAAGAATATATACAAAATTAATGAAACCAGTTGTAGGGTTACTTCGAAAAATAGGGATTCGTCTGATTATTTACCTAGACGACATCCTACTAATGGCAGACTCAAAAGAAAAATTGAAAAAGGCAAGAGATTGCACTATTTTTCTCCTCATAAATCTAGGTTTTGTTATCAATTGGGAAAAATCCAAACCAAATCCAAGCCAACAAGATAAAACAAGAATGCCATCAAATTCTAAATCTTCAATGGGTAACAGTAAGACAATTGGCAAAAATAACAGGCAAACTAGTTTCAACAATGCAAGCTATAATTCCAGCAAATCTACAATGCAGATACCTGCAGTTATTACAAATAAAATCGTTGGTAGAAGGCAAATCTTACGAAACAAAAATACAACTTTCAAAAGGGGCCCAAGAAGAATTGGGATGGTGGATAAACCAGATCGATCAATCAAACGGTCGGGCTATTATATCGGCCACCCCAGACATGGTTATAACCACAGATGCATCAAACAAAGGTTGGGGGGCTGTTTGCGGAAATATAAGTACTGGGGGACAATGGGGTCTCCAAGAATTAGAGTATCACATAAACTTAAAAGAACTCTTAGCGGCATTATTAGGGCTAAAAGTATTCACCAAATCTGCAAAATGTTTAGCTGTTCATATGAGGGTAGACAACACTACAGCAGTAGCATATATAAACAAAATGGGGGGCACAAAATCCGGCACCTTAATACAGATGGTGAAAGAAATTTGGATATGGTGCAAAGAAAGGGAGATTACTCTAACAGCAGAGTATCTCCCAGGCAAGTTAAATCAATTTGCAGACTGGGAATCCAGAAATATGTCAGACACATCCGATTGGATGGTGGACAGAGACATATTTTCCCAAGTAATAAAAGTCCTAGGCAATTGCGAAATAGACTTGTTTGCAGGTCGATTAAATTATCAAATAAAAAGGTACGTCAGTTGGCGACCAGACCCAAATGCTGTGGCTACAGACGCTTTCTCTCTAATTTGGACAAATCTAAAAGGCTTCGCTTTCCCTCCATTTTGCATAATAGGGCGATGTTTGGCAAAAATACAAAAAGAAAAGGCAACAATTATTTTAATCACACCAATTTGGCAAGCTCAGCCATGGTATCCCATGCTGTTAACGATGACGATTGCAGACCCAATCCGTCTACCCAGTTTTCCCCAGATCCTCCGATCATCAACGGGTCAATCCCATCCACTGGCCAAGTCAGGGACTTTTCATCTGGCAGCTTGGAAGGTATCGGGGGACACACAATTACAGCAAATTTATCAAAAGCAGCTGCAGAATTATACTCCAAAGCATGGAGACCTGGTACCAGAGCTTCTTACAAAAGCGCCTGGAAACGATGGTCTAGCTGGTGTAATTCTAGGGAAATTAATCCTATTCAGACATCTGTGGAAAATATAATAGAATTTTTAACAACACTATTCAATGAGCAAAAGCAATACCGCACTATTAACACATATCGCTCTGCAATTTCCAGAGGTCATAACTTACTGAATAGTATGTCAGTGGGCAAGCATCCAGCTATAATCCATCATATGAGGGCAATATTCAATGTCAGAACACCTTTACCAAGGTATCAATCATCTTGGGATGTTGACAAAGTTCTTAGTTGTATTACAGGATGGGGTGACAATTCCTCCCTGTCCATGAAAATATTAGTTCAAAAGTTGACAATGTTACTCGCTTTAACATCTGCAGGGAGGGTTTCGGAAATTCATAAATTAAATTTAGATTTTATGTGTGATAAAGGTGATCAGATTATTTTCCAAATACCTTCCCTCACTAAAACATGTAGGCCAGGTAAAACAAAGCCTGAATTAAAGTTTTATAAATTTGAAGATAATAATCTTTGTGTCGTAGAATGTTTAAGAAAATATTTGGAACTGACTGAAAAAATCAGGGATACCAATGATAGATTAAATAGAAATTGGTTGTTATTAAGTTTTGTAAAACCTCATCATCCTGTTACCACTAGTACATTAGCTCGATGGTTAAAGTCAGTCATATCCTCAGCAGGCATTGATACAGCAAATTATAAAGCTCATTCTACAAGATCAGCTTGCACATCTAAAGCTTTCAGAGCTGGTGTGTCATCATCCGAAATCATGAAACAAGCTAGATGGTCAAATCTCACAACTTTTTCTAGATTTTATTACAAACCACTGGCAGGAAGTGACTTTCAAAAAGCAGTTTTAATCAGGTAATAAATATATATTATCATGAAGCTTTAAACTAAACACTAGAATATCTTGTCGGAGGTTATGAAATAAAATTTTAGATTTCATAAGCACACGAAGTGTGCGTAATGGAATCCTAATTTTATGAATAACCGAAGACAAGATATGAAAGTGTTCCCGCCCTCCCTTCCCTATGTGTAATTTTATAGGGAGCATTTTTCATAAAAATATGTATAAACATTTTTAATCTTACACTGCTTGTCTTCGGTTGGATATATTTCTTATAAAATTCAATTTTATTTTCAGATAAGAACTTTCCATTGCTGGATTTCATTATACGAAAGATCAAGATCTGGTTTCTATTTTAAAACATATTCCTGCCATTGTTTGTTGTGCCAAAAGACACTGTTGTGCCAAAAGACACTGACTGTTACATTTATTGGTCAATGTACACTGTTTTTATACCTGTTCAAATGGAAATTTAAATATATAAAGTTTTGTACCTTCTTATTATAGTATTTATTTTATGATACATAGACAACTATGGTTATATAGTTTGGAGTAATTCAAATTTTCTTCAGCTGGTGATGCTTAGGCTCGCCAAGTTGGAGAATGAAACCAAATCTTTGGAACAAAGCTTTTAAAGGGCTGCGGTGCTGCCATCTATCGATGGCCAAGGGGAGTAAACACTTTCATATCTTGTCTTCGGTTATTCATAAAATTAGGATTCCATTACGCACACTTCGTGTGCTTATGAAATCTAAAATTCTTTTTTAATCGGTACACTATGCCCATGTTATCATCTATCATTTTGTCACATTATATCAGAAACATTTCACGTGTTTCCTTCGAAATGTCCAGTCAGTTTTGTTTTATTGTTTTAGCTGTTAAAAACTTCAATTATGCAGGTGGGACCTACTAGATCACATCAAATTGCAATTGCTTACATTTTACTTTGTTGATATAGTGGCTGAACAACTGTGTGAATAGCTCTTGGTAAAAACTATGAACTAACTTAAGATTTTAGTCATTTTCGGGAACAGGAAATATGAAGCAATGAAATACAGAATTATGTTGGAAAATATGATTTATCAAATAGAATACAACAACATGTAACGAATAAAGATTTTTTGTGGTCTTTACTCTCGGTGAAATTTAGAGCAGTTTCTTTTCTTTGCGGGTGGAGGAGGGTGTCGTGCGTTTTTTTTTCCCACAGCTTGACGTGGCGTGAAGTTGCTTCAAAATGATCCTTTCGAGTGATGATCAACTTTGATGACCATACCATTCACTATATTTGAAATCCAATGTTTCCCATTTATATAACACAGGATATATCACATTATTGAAGGGGAGATTTGTGTTTTAGTCAGCTAAAACTGTTGTTGTTCTTCAAGATTTGTAATGGCTTTACTTTTATTTGCTGATATTAAAACATTTTCATACATTATTTTATAGGATTATTTCGGAAGCCAGAGATATGACAGAGTTTCCTGATTTATCAGGGAGTGTTAGTTTAAGAGAGTTACAGTTCGACCGAAGCAGCATATCGAAAATTCCTGATAATTTTTGTGACATGGTGCCTGAAATTCAAAGGCTGTAAGTATTTGATTGATTAACATCTAAAGATGTGTCACATACTTATCTTATCTTTAAACAAGAACTTCGTTATAAAAGTTGAATGAATGAATGGTCTATGATCATTGTTTTCAAAATAATGGATTGATTGATTATTGGTGTTTAACGCCACGTTCGTCGTTATTGGCTATTTTCGGCGGTCAGCTTTTACTGCTTGAGGAAGCCGGACAGAATCACCAACCTTCATTAGTGATAAGAAGTTGAACAACCTAGACCACACTGCTACCGAGACCCCTCTCTTCAAAATGAAAATGAAAGGCATATTATATCATATCTGATGCCCTGCAATTTTTTTTATGTTAATACAGCATCTATCGTTACCTTCTAGAAGTACACCAGGATTTGAATCGACCGAGTAAACGGAATGTACTGCATAAACATGTACTTGCAAGAACTATATGCAATAAATCAATTAATGAGTTACATAATTATATCATTTTACGTCAGATCTAATACAAACATGGTTATCTTACGTAATCGTTTACAAAGTAAATGAAAATAACACTTTATAGTTTTGTTGCTTCCGACGCGCTTTTCTGGAACTTCCGCTTTTCATCATGAACACTCAAACTCCAACATTAGAAAGCCAAGAATGTATAAATACACGGATACATGAGGACATTAGAAAGCCAAGAATGTATAAATACACGGATACATGAGGACATTAGAAAGCCAAGAATGTATAAATACCCGGATACATGAGGACATTAGAAAGCCAAGAATGTATAAATACACGGATACATGAGGACATTAGAAAGCCAAGAATGTATAAATACCCGGATACATGAGGACATTAGAAAGCCAAGAATGTATAAATACCCGGATACATGAGAACATTAGAAAGCCAAGAATGTATAAATACCCGGATACATGAGGAGCTATATGAGCAGTAGGGACCTAAAAAGACTAGCAAAATTCATCTGAAGTCAACTTTGTATGAGGGCGTTGGAATCTTTGTTTCTTAATAATTTCTTTATCTAATGTAATGTGCATTGTATTTACTACTTTTTTACAGCGATCTACATACCAACAAGTTATCAGAGTTGCCTGTTTTAAGTGGGTGTTTGAATCTTAAATTGTTGTAAGTAGGCAGTTCTTACCACTTTAGTAATGTTTTTATCGGGTTTTTGTTGAATGTACAATTAAAATACAAACAAAAAAGTGTATATGACGTTGATGCAGCAACCCAACGACACAACAACAAAAAGACTTCTAACCGCCAAAGCAACATACAGACAAATGTGTTAAATGCAAAGCACTTAGAATAATTCGCTCAGTGTCCACAAGAAATTGGAACTACAGTTAACAGATATGAACAAAGATATGCTATAAAAATAAATGTCCCTAACTAAAGGAAAGAAAACATTATAATATGATGAAAGATAGCCAACAAAGAAGCTTCTCCTTAGGACAAGCATATGAATATGTACCAGGTTTAAAAAGTGTAACGCCCATCCCCTTTGAACCCTTTAGTCAGTAGATAAATATAATAAATTTGGAAGGACGTACGATAAAACTCAGGTCCAAAAAGTACTGAACTTAATCTGACACAATAATCCTAATTGTGAACCATATCTTTATAGAACCCATTGAGAAATATAGACTCAATAAGAAAAAGCCATCGGAATTTTGAAATGAAGATTAACACGAATCCCAAAAAATAAATATGTTGCACCATATATCATTGTTAAAACAAAACACCAGGTTGTAAACAATAAAGAAAATTAACAAATTTGACAGAGCTACGATAGAGACAGTAAACATGTCGCGATTTTTAAAAACAATGACTATGCTTTAGATCCATAACATTATTAATTGTATTTTGATTTGTAGAAATATTGGAGAAAATGAAATAAAGTCACTCCAGGGCAGACTCTTTGTGAATAATTCAAACCTACGAGACTTAATATTATCACATAATTGCATTGCATCTATTGGAGAAAATTCCTTTGTTGGTTTGGCTAATTTACAATACTTGTAAGTGTCATTTATATTGATGTAAAATTACGATAGTTCTACCTTTTTATTTTCGCGTAGTAATTAAATAGAATTATTGTTAAGGAATTTTCGTGTCGATGTGTAGACATGTAAAGCAGCATTTGCAGGACAATCATCGGGTCAATTAGAATCCAGACACTCACATACAAAGCCTAAAATTATAAACAAATATGCAATCTATTTTTTTTTCTTGAAATTAAGTAATTCCGCCTGTTTATTAGTAGGCTATTTATCATTTGTTTATGGATATATAATAACTCTGATTATCGTCTCTCTGCAAAATATTTTTTCTGATAAATTTGGAATCTCTTGCATTATAATAATAAGGGAATATTGTATGAATGCCAATGAGACAACAAACTGTCTGTGATCAAACGACGTTGATATAAGCAACTACTATAGGTCACAGAGCAGCCTCTAACAATGAGCAAAACCCATACCGTATAGTAAAATATATAGGCTCCAACGTGACAAAATATAAAACAATTCAAACAAGAAAACCAAAGGCCTGATTTATGACAAAATAAATATGACAGACAGCAACTAACAACTATATCATCTGACGGTTAATTCATCATTATCCTTCAACTTTCTTTCAAATTACTGATTCTGAAATAATGATTGTGTCGGATGTCATTTAACCCTAAACCGTGCATTTGCCATGCAATCCATGTTATGTTTGTCTTAAGTTTAAGTAGATACAAAGGTCAATTTTAAGCTGACCTAATACAAGCATTTGGCTTGAAAAACTCGTCAATATTGGAATTTCCTTTATGGTCTATATAAATAATTCATTTACTCCCATTATTCTTAAAGAAGAAGGTTTTTCCAAGAAATTTACAACGACGATGATAATGATAAATTTCAACACAAAATAAGTGAATTCTATAAGCCGGGACGAACATGCCACCATCCATATATGATTTAGTAAACCTGTGAAATTCAATTGTAGAAGAAGCTTTTGAAATTATATCATTGGCTCCAATCTTATAGAATTTGTTTCGAGAAATCTTTGATCAGTTATGAAATTTCAAACTATAAATTAGGCTATACAATTATCATTTTCCTTAGAGCTGTATCTTGTATTACATACATTGCATATATCTATCTCCATTCCAGTCGCTTTTGACGTCATAGCATTCGATAAATTCCATAACAAGGCATACAAAAAATCTCAAAATAATTATCGGGGACACAATTTATCACAAATGTCAGAATAATAATCAACAATTCCTTTTAAAGGATATCGTTGTCAGTCGAATTGAGGCAACCCAATTGATATCCAATTACACTGTATCGTGAATAATCTTAATCTACAACTGTATTAAAATTTACAACTTTTCTGTCATACATAATTTAGCAAATTTTGCAATTTAGCAAATTCTGCAATAAAATTATGATTCAGATGTGTTTTATTTGATTACTAGTACTTTTTAAAGATTATTCGTTGTACTTATCACACATAAATTACATTTATAATAGTTATCTGTTATTACTTATTGCGTTCAGTACATTTTCAATGTTATTTCAGAGATTTATCACATAACCAGATTGCATATATACACGACAAAGCTTTCTCTCCACTGGAAAACCTGGATGACTTGTGAGTACAGCATGTTACACTTTAAGACTAGTACTGTAATATGTTGTTATTTGTTTTTCAGGTATTTTACACGGTTACTGTTTATCGTATTGATGAATGCTCCACGTCTCTTTTTAATCATATTCATGAAAATAAAGCAACTTCAATATCACGAGTAGTTAACAGCTGCTATTCCATTTAGGTAATATGCATGTGCTACTTAAACTCAATTCGACTATTTTCATTTTACCGACTTTTGACTCCGGATTATTTAATTTGTCGACTGGTTACCTTGGACATCATGGTACCAAGTCAGGTAAGAGCAAGCTAAAAAAGTAAAACCAAGCTTTCAATCATTACAATTTTGGGGGGAAATTACCTGCTCAACATTTTTCTTTGACTACAAAATCATAGGAAAACAGTAAACTTTCCCCTCAAATTACACTGATTATAAAATTATGTTTGACTTTACTTATTTTGGTTGCTCTTACTTGACCGAGTACCATGATGTCCAAGGTAACCAGTCGACAAATTATATAATCCGGAGTCAACAGTCGGTAATATGAAAATAGTCTATTAAGCCAATTAAGACAATGAATAAATACGGTTTAAAATTTTATATGAATATTGTGGACGAAAAGCGTCTTTGGAGTATCTCAGTTAACGCTATATTGTTAACAATGTAACGAAATTTGTACAGCTTGATAGCAATTGCAATGACATAGTTTTTCAATAAAAGATGCATTAACAAATTTTTAAGAAAGTTATTACATTATTAAAATTCAAAGAAGATGATTTCAGGCATGTTATTTGAAGATTTCGTTTCCAGTAAGGAATTCTTGGTGAAACGATTGATGTTTACTGGGTGATAATATACGTGATTCCCGTTACCTGGAGCATGTAAATATCATGGTATGAGCTGATTTGACAAATATGATTTAAATAGAAATAATCAACATTCTTAAATCTTTTATTTATGTTGATTTCTAGAAATCTATCTGAAAACAAGTTTCCAAGTTTACCAATGGATGGATTGCAAAACCTTCAACAGTTAAAGACATTCCATAATGAAGAACTCAGAGATCCCATACCTGCAAAAGAATTACCAAAGATTAAAACGCTCGTGCTGTCCTATGCTTACCATTGTTGTGATTTCCTGAACCCGGCGGTAAGTTCAAAAAGAGATGAAGAACCCCGATCCAATCCCTGCAAACAATGCCCTTTATAGCTTACTGTTCGGTGTGAGCCTAGGCTCCAAGTTGAAGACCGTACATTGACCTATAATGGTTTACATTTATAAATTTTGACTTGGATGGAGAGTTGTCTCATTGGCACTCATACCACATCTTCTTATATCTACTAACATTAAAACACTCGTAGTATTCTTTGGATACTTTTGCGGAGATTTATATTTGCCAATTCTTCAAGGATATTTTTCTGAATTGTATCAATTCAGTTTGCTTTTACTGACTAGTGAGATCAACATACAAATGAAAAAAAAAATACTGATAATTCATAAGATCATGATTTTATTTCTCAAAACGAGAGTACGATTTTGGGTCAAATTGGCCCTAAAATCAAATAAATTTCAAAATTTCTCAAAATATACAAAATAAAATGTTGAATCACTGAATTTAAATGAATCTCTTAAATTCATATTTTTGTTCGTGGGTTGTCCAGTCATGAAGTGGTAGCAAATAAAGTAAAATGGCAAATTTAGCCACAATTTTGCACGTCGCCCCTAAATTTTGCGTAGCAAAGCATAACTCTTATCGGAAATGTATGCACAAGTATATGTGTTTTGTGCATTAACATGTTTCGGAAAATATTTTGGGCAAATAATTTTGCACTATGTTAATTAAGCCAAACATTGGTTTTATTGTCGTTAAATTTCTGGATAGCTGCATTTTTGTTATGCCGGTTTTTTGAAAACGCGCGTCTGGCATACCAAATTTTAAGCCTTTGAGATTCAACATGTGGGAATTCAAGTTAATTGTGTTTTGCCTTTCTTTTTTGTGTTTTTTTTTCGAATTTTATTGTACGACATTAGATTGTCCATGTAATTCAGTTAAATGGTATAGAGACTGTAACTATGTTGAGTTCTGAATGTATTTTTTGTCACTGGGTTGCTGTCTCATTTACTTATTCCCTACATTTTCTTTTTAGTCAAACTATTGCTTAAGTGTTCAACAAGACTGTAGAAAGATTAATTCATAGTCAGTAAAGGCAAGTTAATCTAATACAATTTAATAAAACACATATACTAATTGTTTTAGAAATTTAAAGAAATTAATAAAAACAAAAGGTAATGTAACAAGAGTTACGACACTAAATAATAAAACGGCTTTATATGCAAACTGATTTGACATTTTTTCTACTTTCAAAATTGCTTTAATTCCAGGCTAATGGTGAACTAAAATTAGAAGAGCATACTAACTGGTTATTCCCAAATACATCTGAACCTCGGATTGGCAACGGAACAAATTTAAATCATCCATGTAAGATAAATTGTATCATGTTCATTTTAAAAAAGTCTTTTAATAATATATTACAAGACGTTAACTTTGATATATTAAAAACACCGACGTTTTTACATAAATGTGTCATGTAGTACAAAAGACAGTTGACATTGTTATGCGTTTACATTTTTATGCTCCACCTACGGTAGTAGAGGGGCATTATGTTTTTCGATCTGTGCGTCCGTTCGTCCGTCCGTCTGTCCCGCTTCAGGTTAAAGTTTTTGGTCAAGGTAGTTTTTGATGAAGTTGATGTCCAATCAACTTGACACTTAGTACACATGTTCCCTATGATATGATCTTTCTAATTTTAATGCCAAAGTAGAGTTTTTATGATAGTGCGAGTGGGGCATCCGTGTACTATGGACACATTCTTGTTTATTCTGTATTAATATTCTTCTGGTCGCGTTTGGGTATGACTTTTCAGAAAGATTTAAAATAGTCAATATCAAACGACAGCTTTAATACGCAGGTGTAGTGCTTTTTTTTCTGTTTGAACTTTAATTGAACTCATAAACTAACTATTTGTATTTTCGTCAAAGTTGTAAATCCTTTAAATATAAAACAAATCGTTCTGAGTATAAGTAAATATTCAGTAAGAGAAAAGCCCTGAATAAGATTTAAATATTAATGATATTTTTTCAGATGGCGAACAGTATGTTTTCCCGTTTAATCATTACCATTATAAACAGATAGAGTACTTCGCAGCACCGGCAGATAAGGATTTCACATTCCCTGATACTCCAGATGTACAATATCCAGAGGAAGAAATATCTGTTAAATCACCAATTCAATGTGAACCTCTACCAGGTATGACATCATACCTTGGTATACACGCATTCAGTAACATAAAATTGGTTAAACTTGGTAGTACCTCGAATTTGATCATTTTCATCAATCTCGATATATAATGTACGTGAATTTCAGTTGGACAGTTATAAAGTTGGCAGGGGCCTCGGTGGTCGAGTTGTCTAAGTAGTTCAACTACTGTATCACTAACCTGTCAACACTGATGTTGTGAGTTCGAGCCCCACGTGGCAGGTGTGCTCGACTCCAAACTACATTGAATAGGATTGTCAGTTTTCATGCTGAAAGTCGGGTGGTTCTCTCCCCACATAGGGGCTCCCTCCGCCAATAAAAAACTGACCGTCACAAAATAACCAATAGTGCTGAAAGTGGCGTTAAATACCAATCAGTCAATCAATATAAAGTTGGCATTCACTTGGTAAGACTGACTATTTGACAAGCTTTATCGTAATCAAATATTTTCAAAGCATATCATTTAACAGTGGTAATGATAACATTTGAAGTCTTTATTTTTTTACTTTTTCATGAAACATGCGAAATAACATCATGCAGCATTACCAAATGATAAGGCACAATGTATAGACATGACGAATAACAAAAAAAATATTAGGTTTGCAAGGATACAATTGATTTGGTTTATTAATACAACAGCATACTTTGTACTTGCATTTTATTAGAAACCATTTATAAATTTGGGACATATATACGAATAACAGTGTATTTTGAATTAAAGTGAGAAAAGGTGCACATGCAATAAACATTCTTGCATTTTCAAGAAGCCTATATCATGTTTATATTTTATTTTGTAGGACCTTTTCTTCCCTGTAATGACTTATTTGGTTGGTGGACCCTTCGATGTGGTATCTGGATCGTATTTATGCTGTCTATATTTGGGAACGGCACCGTTTTATTTGTTTCAATAAGTGGCAGATCAACAATGAATGTTCCTAGATTTCTCATATGTAATTTAGCATTGGCAGACTTCTGCATGGGTGTCTATCTTGGAATTTTGGCTGTAGTAGATGCTTCAACGTTGGGTAAATAACTATTTCTAGAGGAAATTTCTTTAAATCTTGTTAATACCTATTTTCTGTTGCTACAGTATTTGCAAATTTACATGAAACTTATTGCGAGCAATGTAAGGGCCGTAGCACAAAAAGGTAAAATGTTATAACAATTGACAACACTATTGAATTCAATGCTGTGCATTTTATATCAGTAAAGAACGCATCATTTACTTTGAATTTAAATATATGAAACTATTATGTTTTGACAAATGTTTTCTCAGTGTTACTAAGTTGGAAAGTATGCATGAATGGTTAATACTTTGTTGAACCATCCCATAAAAGAGGGTCTGGATGGGGTTTACAGAATAAAGAATAATGGGCAAAACGTGCAGGTTTATAAAGGGCAAAAAATTAAGAATAGAGAAAAATAGGCAAAAAAAAAAAATAAATAAATAAAGAATGGAGAATAATGGGCTGCTAAAATATAAAGAATAGAGAATAATTGGCAAAAAAAATAATGAATATAGAATAATGGGCAGAATAAATAAAGAATAGAGAAAAATGGTCTAGAGAATTAAAGAATAAAGAATTACCCCCATCCAGACCCTCATGATAAAGTATACTGCCTTATTGTTTAACATATTTAATGGACGTCAATTTCCTGGTTTGAACAATTTAGGACTTTAAAAAAGAGAGGCAAAAGATACCAACGTGATATTGAAACTCATTAGCGAAAATTAACTGACAACGCCATGGTAAAAAACAAGAAAAACGACCAAAGCTATACAATACGTTCTAATATAAATTACGTGTCTGAAATGTATTTTCAGGAGAATTCAAGAATTATGCAATAGATTGGCAAACAAGTCCTGGTTGTTTAGTTGCAGGTTTTCTTGGCATTGTATCTAGTGAACTTAGTGTTTTCACTTTAATGATCATCACAGTAGAACGACATTATGCTATAGCAAATGCTATGCAATTTAATAAACGACTGTCACTGAGAAAAGCGGGTAAGGTTATTCCTCTCAATAACAGTCATATCTGTACTGTGTACACGGTTTCTGATTTAATCGGGTAAATTAAAGGTAGGGATAACTCTATGAGGGTCTTGATTTGCATAACATAATTGAGAATAATAGGCAAAAAGGTGAAAAATTGGCCAGAAATATGAAATAGGGAATAATGGGGTGCTAAAATATAGAGAACAAAAATACATGTAATAGGCAAAAAAAAATTAAAGAATAGAAAAAAATGGCATAAATAATTAAAGAATACAGAAATGAACCCAACCAATCCAGACCATCGTATATATTCATAGAAGCAAAATTTAATGATATTTTGTTTTCACTTAATTGAAGAACTTGTTAATTATACATAACAGAAAATTCTCAATAGTACTTAAGAAAAGCACAATCATATTGGTGTTCTCAAAGTTAGAAAGCTTTAACATGGGACAAAACTCACACTTCGCTACAAGTTCTAGTGTAGAAGAATCGAACAAAAGTATAAGTTCGTTCTAGGACTTTCTTGGTTAAAAAAGTAGATACATTTAAACAAAATTATGAAAAAAACTTGTAAGACCTGTTAAAATTGCCGATAATTTCTAATACCTTATTTAAAATCAAGGATGCCCTTAAGAAAAGAAAAAGCTTAAGTTTATACCCTATAAAAAATAAAAGAGATTGCGAAGGATAAAAATAAAAATTCGAAACTAAATTAACGAGTAAATATGATAACAACTAATATTATAAGAGTATATATAGTGTTTCAAAATTACATTGTAGGTATTATTATGACAGTTGGGTGGTTATTCTGTGGTGGTCTTGCCAGCTTGCCTCTGTTTGACATCAGTAACTACCGAAAATTTGCAATCTGTCTTCCGTTCGACATAAATGACAAAGCGTCTTTAGGTAAGATGATAACAACTTAAGCATCACAATATTGTAATTAAATGTTCGGTTGAATATTAGCAAACAGTTAGAGAGAGAAAACAACAACTTACATACAGACTAACGGTAAAGACGCACACATGTACGGAGACATAGCCTCTACGAATTGTGTTATCTTAAAAAAACTGTAAATGAAAAATATTAAGGAAAGGTACACAATTTCAGAGCAGCATGTGCAATTAAACTATATACAACTCGTACTTAATGTTAGGGTGTGCGATCGGTGGACAACTTTTGCACGTTAACAACACAGACATAGGTGCAGAGTCTGCAATTTTGTAAAATTGATATATAGATCTCTTATTGAGATTCTTTTCTCCGTGCTTAATAAAATGTAAGTCTGGCTCAGTTAATTACAGAGATAGAAACTCATTCAATTAACCTTAATTGTGAGAACGAATTATCAAGGGTACAATTTTTTATTTTGGGGCTTTAATCAGAAAATGATATTTCACTGACATTTTATGATAAACTACATTCCTGCATGTCAACATACGGCTTTAACAATGGAAACCTTATACCGTAATGACAAGCTCTAAAATAGAAACCGCTACCGATATAATTTAAGTCGATAATTTAAAACGAAAACTAATATAAGACGACAACCATTAATTTTAAGGTTCTTGACATTGAAGCAACCATGTAACAGAATGGCATTGACATCATTCAAGGAAAATCTTTGTTTAGTCTGTAATCAATAAAAAGAGTATTAAGATAATAAAAAAAACCACCCTAAAACTGTATTAAACGTGGATGTAAAAGCAGAACATCATCTTTTGATTGCACATTTCTTTTTTCTTATAAAAACCAATAAATATACAAATCGAATCAAATTTATAAATAGGTATGTGGAACTATAACATTAAGTCAAATTCATTTAACGCTCTCAACTACATTGAAAGTGGTGTGGTTTTCATTTAAATGCGAGTCCCACTTATTCAGATTGTCAATTCATGAAATTAACAATATCAAAATATCACGAACCTAAAACACAATATTGACATGCAAGAATTTATAGTTTTGCTAAAGAAATAAAGAAATACAATTAATTCAAATCAAACATTGTATACTACATACCATGTTTTTTGTTCTTTTTTTTTTTTTTGGGGGGGGAGGGGAGGGGACAGGGAGTTTATGCTTTTGGGAAGGTAGAGGTTTTACTGAATTTGGCGTTGATGGCATATCTATGATAGTGTCTGTGAAACTTATTTACCTGTTGTCTAGAATTTTGGCTATTTATAGCTTGACATACAGTATTAAAGACACCTGTTCATTGGGAAAGACCGTACGTTGACCTTGAAATGGCTTCTTTTTCTGTAGGATTGCTGTCTTTTACCTATACCTAACCTCATTTTTCTGATATAAACAGTAAGACGATAGCATGGGGAATACAACACTATAATTAGGTTTCAAAATTTCCGACAATACCATACAAATGACGTTTTTGTGTTGTAAAGAATGTCAAGTTGTTGCAGCGATCAATACATTTTGATCGTCAAATAACATATATGAATCACTCCAAATAATATAAAGAATCAATGTATTTAAAAAAAAAATCCGATTTATTTAATTAGGACCCTGCATTGAGGAAGCGGGAGACCTATAGTTTTCACTTTTTCCATAAAACTGGGGTTTTTTTTTCGTTATGCAAAAACTCCAAAAGTATGGGAAGTAGGCCATAGAAAGTTTTCACAGTGTTGTTTAGCATTATTAAATGTAGATGTGCATATAATTTTTTATTGGCTCATTAATTTGGGATTTTGTTTTTGTTTTTTTTTAAATTTGAAAAACATCTTTAGTGCTAGGATTTCAATAAAAACTGATTTGTTGGTAAAACATTCAACTCCAATGTGATTCGTTGTGTCAAAAATTGATTTCTGAGAAAAATTTCGGGAAAAATTGGAAATAAAACTTCAGTTTTTGTTAAAAAGACACAGATTTTGAGAAACATTTTTCTGTGCAAGGATTGCAATATAAATTGACGTATATGTAAAATATGCTATTCAAAATTGATTCCCAGTGCCAAATTAGCAGTAAAATTGTAGTTTCGCCTATATTGAAACAAAAATCAATATAAAAGTACAATAGACTACTCCAAATTGAATCCCAGTGTCAAATTTAAAGTCAGAACTTGGTATTTGTTAAAAAAAAATAACAAAGTTAATGTTGAGAAACATAGTTTTATGATTTTTTTGTGCATCTAGGATTTCAATGAAAAATTTATACATAGATACAATGTGTCAAAACAGTATCCTTAAACCATCATATTTATTTTTGAACAGTTGACATAGTACATAAACAAACATTGGCCGCTCAGATTCAATGAAACTTTTTCCTGGTTTCAAAATTTATGAAATTAGAACCCTATTAAATGTATTGTTTTGTTTGTAGTATCAAAATCAATCATTTGTTTATCTGCCTCAAACAAAAATGTAAAAGCGGGGCCGTACCTGACATCCACCATTAGTATTCTAGTTTTTTGTTATTCTCTCTTTCTTACATATATTTATCTTTTCACCTATTACACTTAAACTTTTTACATGGTAGATTTCCCCCCCAATTATATGAGGACTATTTTATTCATTCTTCAATTACATTTTTCTAATTTAATAATACGAACATCTTCACAGTGATTACCTTCCGTGAAATATTGGATATTACATGAAATTGGCTTGATTTGATGGTTGTTTTATGTGTTTTTGTGTAATTTATTGATCAATTATTAGCATTCTTCACCGAAATAGTTATTTTATATAACAAAGTTTATTGATAGAGTCTTATTAAGCATATTAAGAAATTAGATAAAATTGCTTCACTTCAAATTATCGAAAAGCCACTTGAGACCATTTGTTTTTCTTTCGCAGATTGTTTATTTGATAAATTCTTCGCCTTTTTCTAACATACATTTCATAGGACTTTCATAAATATATATTAAAAATAAAAAACACAAAAAAATTAGGATTAAAAAACGAATATTTTGAAAAGATTCAATTGACCACTTTGAGTTTTGTTGCTTTCAGAAAATTTCCACCTATCTTTAACCCAAGATGTAAAGCATTATCTTTACATCAAATGGTATAACTCAATTTAACATAAAGAAGAGGGTATAATAAAGCCACCTTTTGGTCCCTGAATTGGACCCCCACCCCCATCCCCCAAAAAACACTCTTTCGATGTTAATCAGACTTAATAGATATAAGAAGATGTGGTATGAGTGCCAATGAGACAACTCTCCATCCAAGTCAAAATTTATAAATGTAAACCATTATAGGTCAAAGTACGGTCTTCAACACGGAGCCTAAGTCTATATGTTATCATATATAATTAGATTAATGTTATTGAAATTTGTCAAAGATATTTGTCTAAGGGCTTAAGGCTTCTTGAATTTAATGTAAATTTACAAAAATGCTAAAAGTAGCTTCATTTTGAGTTCTTTTTGAGATATTCAAATATTTGCCAACGTCATACGCAAAAACAATTTGTTTACTAGCTTTTTTCGAATACGTTAGTGTATTTTGGTAATTTAAGGTCGTGGTTCATATTCATTTTTTTTAATATGTGTACATTGGATACTTTAAGTTAAATGAATCATTATATTGTATGTCGAATTCGGCATTTTAATGACGTCTTAGTGTCATCAAACGTTACTTGCATGCACTTAAGTATCCAGATTATACCATCCATTTATTAATCAGTAAAAACTAACATGTTTCTATAAGGCAATTCCTGGGCCAAATAATGGTTTTATCATACCTGCTCTTAAAAATGTTACTTCTTTTTACAGAAATTACATAAGATCATTTGTTTCTTTCAACAATTATCATGAACAAAACCATGTGATTATGGGTATTAAATTTGTATTCATAGTTGGAATTTGTACATGATTAGTTTTGGTTGTCATTTTAAAATTTTATTTTTAGGATTTGTTTGTTTCATTATGCTGTTTAATGCTACATCCTTCATTGTCATTGGTGGATGTTATGTCAGAATGTACGTGTATATATTGAAGTCCCAAGCATGGAATTCGAAAGACTTCCGGGTAGCAAAACGAATGGCTGTTTTAGTTGTCACCGACTTTCTTTGTTGGGCACCGATCATATTCTTTTCTGTTTCTGCTGCGTTTGGATCACCATTGGTAGGACTCAATGAAGCAAAAGTACTTACCATTTTCGTCTTACCTTTAAATAGTTGTGCAAACCCCTTTCTTTATGCAATATTTACAAAACAATTTAAACGTGACTGTGTGAAGTTGTGTAAAAGAATAGAAGAATCGTCAATTTCAAGAAGCTTTTCAAATTTCAATAGCCTACGTCTTTCATTCGGTATAAATGCGTCTTGCCGTAATTCCGAACTGCATAGTCCATTCCATGAAAAACGGGGAAGCAGTCGAAGTAATTCTGATAGTTTTGCCAGTAGCTCTGTAGGGGTTCCGAACCAAAACGGTGAAATCGATAATATAAATGGTCAAAAATCGTATACAATATCAGATAGAGTCTTTCAAAATCTGGAGTTAAAACATGGAGTCGATAAAAACAAACGTAAACCACTCCTTCATGCAAATAATAATTCACAATTTTCACCGGACAAGGAATGTGCATGTCAGAGATGTAAGAAACAAAATACAATTTCTGTTGGGTCCGGAGCAACAGATACTGAAATTGTCATTCATTTAGATAGAAACGGGGAAAAGGTTATTCCGAATGACGGGCCGCAACAGTTGAATGGAACAAATCCGAATGATGTTGCACTAAATGATGAGAGTGATAACGAGACGTCAAAGTCAGACGATAAATTACTGTCTAAAATCACAGATGAATTATCCACTGAATGTGGGAATAACAGAAATTCCATTCATTGTAAACATTATTGTCAAATTGATAGAAAACTTAAAGATACATCTGTACGACCTAAATCTAATATAGCTATGGTAGGAAAAATGCAGCATACGAAATCTGCACCTTTTGTTCCGTGTCGTTCAAATGAAAATATCTTAAAACTTTCACAGCTTTCAGCTAACAAAGACAAAACATCACACATAAATGAGTGGAGGAAGTCGTCGCATTTATCATTCCTGTGGAGAAATTCATTAGATCTAGATACCGGTATGCCAAAATACAAATCAAATAGTTTGGTTGAACTTGCCAGATTACCAAAAACATTTGATAGGTCACCTTCGAAAAGACGTAGTCTTTCCTCGAGACATGAAGGCTATCTTTTATTCAAAAACTTAAAGAGAGATTCAGCGTATGAAAATGAGGAAGAAATGTTTGAATATGAAGAAAATCTGAAAGATTTCCCCGTTCAGTTTTCACAGAATAAATACTCAAATTGTGATTCGGAATATTCACAAATTGCCTTGGAAGATGAAACTGATCACGATATTCAACACTCTAAAGTGCCTACAGTTCAGGAGGCATACAGAAACATAGCTGACCTTTCGAACAGTAATGATGAGGATGTTGATGAATCACAAATGTTATTAACTGAGTCAAATCCGACGAACAATACACATAAACGAGACGTGTGTGATAAGGAAAGTGGATTTAGTTCAGACAGCCAACTTCTCAAATGTTAACTTGTCTCAAGGTTTTATTTCACAGAACGCTCAATTTTAACTTGTTGTTCTAAATACATTGAATGTATATAATTACCAATATTAACATATATTTTTGTTTCCGTTTAAACTGATTTATTATTGCCTTGTCTACTTAATTTTGTTCTTTTTTTAGACCACTTTTCATATATAACTTAAAAATCTGAAAAGGTGGCAAAAGACATCAACGGACAATCAAAATAGCATACGTCGAAAAAAAAAACAATATCATGAATGAAATATCAGGAAAACGGAAAAAAAACATACAAAAATCCCACCAAACACTACATAGAAAACTAAAGACCGAGCAACACGAACCGCACCAAAAGGTGATCTACTGTGCCCTGGAATGATTAGCTATCCTGATCTGCATGTATCTACCATTTATAGGCCGCAAAAATGTTTGGCTCATTGTGTTCTTAGTGACTGCTTATCCATTGAGTACTAAATGCAGCAAAAAACTACATCGTCATTTGACTTCTGTAAACAAATTTCATATGCTTAGGCTCCTTAAGTAAGTATATTTTGTCAAAACTTTACAGAACTTACAAATAATATAGAACTAACGGGATCCTAAAAGAGAGGCAAGAGATACTAAAACGAATTCAAACTCATCAGTCGCAAATAATCTGACAACTACATGGCAAAGAAAGAAAAAAAAGATAAGAAGACAAACTGTATACAAGACACAACATACAAAACTGAAGATCGAACGATGATTGTTTTGAATATTTTGATCGGAATGTAATCGATATCATCTAGTAATACCAGATTAAAAGTATCGGAAGATGATAACTCTGAAATTGAACTTGTATCATGTGGAGTCTGTTGTCTACCCTGAACCTTTTCTACAGCAACAACGTCTCGTTAAAACTCACTGTAATAAATGAAAATGATTTTCTGGTTTTATTTTCTACACAGAAAATCTGTTGTCTACCCTGACCTTTTTCGCCAGCAACACCTGCTAGTTAAAATTCACTGCGCGAAATGGAACTGATTTTGATAGAAATGTTGTAGGTTTTATTTTCTACACAAAAATTTATTCCAGTTAATCTTTTTTATTTGTTTTCTATGCCATGCATAAAATAGCATTAATATATGTGACTGTCCGCCCAGTATAAGCTTAAACTTTTTGTTTAAGGTAGGTTAAAGTTTAGATTTATGGTAGTTTTTGATATTTCAATTTCAAACATGATAGTAGCATGTTCACTATGTTTAACATATATGTCAAAAAAACGGTTTTTTCCAACATTTCATTGTTTACCGGACATGAAAATGTGTCAAAAATTCGAGCAGACACATATTCTATTTTGCAATTATCTTATTTTTTCATGGTAATTTTTTTCTTCTGATTTACTGTTAAATTAACTAGAACTTCTTCAGAGGAACCTATGGATGTTTAATAACTTCAAATTGATGGAACTTTGTCTGCAAGCCAAATGTTTTAACTATTTCAAATAAGCAGCTGTTAAAATATTTGAAAGCTAGCTTCAACTTTGGCAGACAATACAAATAGCAAGATCTGATGACGAAAATGCTCGATTTAATGAAATTAGTTTAATACTTCAAAAAATAATTTGAGTGAACTAGAAAACATGAAGTAGCTTCCTATAATAACGTAAATATGTGCATTCGATAGATAAAAAATCAAAGCAGGCCACCACTGTAGAACATTATCTAACGATTTAAATCTATTTTGATAAGATTAAAATATATTTAAGTCCGATTTTTGCGTATTTTATGTGCGTACAGTGTCAGAGGTACACATTTCAAATTTTATTTTTCCTATTTTCTGATCGCCTAGATATCTGCAAAAGGGACTTTTTAAAACGTTAATAATAACTCTAACGAAAAATCGCAGTTTCTTTATTATTATATGTAACCGTTTTTCTACAAACTAAATTCAATCAGCGAACATGAAGTTCATGTCCATCCTGTTACCGCTACTTAAATCAGCTGTTAAATTATTCTCACTATGAATATTGAACTTGTCAGTGTTGATTTCAAAAGCCCAAAGTAACCTCAACATTTAAAGCAGCACGTTTCTTGTATGAGAGTGTAGAGAAAAGAAATTTCAAGACATTTAGTGAAAAAAAATTGAGGGTACTTTTTTTCATGTCT
Organism: Mytilus coruscus; assembly: GCA_017311375.1. Lineage (NCBI taxonomy): Eukaryota > Metazoa > Mollusca > Bivalvia > Mytilida > Mytilidae > Mytilus > Mytilus coruscus. The sequence continues at coordinate 53,307,928 of CM029604.1, forward strand.
ATGCTGTTACCAACATATTGATTAATTACACCAATATTATACTTGTGAAAAGTGCAATAACATGTTGGAAATCAAAATCACAACAGAAAAACATAATCACTTCATCAAAGGGAGTAGTTATTTCACAACAGCATTCAAAAATGAAAAAAATTGTCTATCCTGTTATGTCTATCCTGTTACTATGGTTGCTATGGTTACAGTAACAGGGTAGACAATAGTACACAGAAACGTCTTTAAAGGGTTTCTGATAACATATAGGTGCACACATAATGAAATGTTTCGATGTTTGAACTCATCTAAAGGTTATAACGTCTTAATCTTCGCAATTAAGCATTTGCATATGCAATACTGCTATCGGTAATAGGATAGACAAAAAGGTAACAGGATTGAACTTCATATAGTGATATATCATTAATGTACGTTCCTGTTACCAATGAAATAAAGACAAAAGTAAACCAACATGCGAGGGATTTACTTGATGTTGGGTTTATTTGAAAAAGAGAAAAAATGCTGAACAATATGAATTGCTATATTAGACTTGTAGTACTGGTGGTTATTGTTATAACCTTCGAAAAACAATTTTTAGAGGCATTTTCCAGTACAACATTAAAAATTGGCAAATAATCTATTATTTCACAAACTGAATATATAGAAGTCTTTATTCTTGAAAACAATCTTATTGGCTACAAAAAACATGCTTAAATTTGTATCGAAACCTTTTCTAAATAACTCGAAATTTCATTTGAACATGGTAACAGGAGAGACAAAATATTGCACCATCTATCAAAAAAATGTTTTGATATATTCTGGTATGACATTATCAAGATTGCATCGTTTTATATGTTGTTCTATAAGTACTGTTTGTTTTGATTTGCTTATGACGAGGGTTGTTTGAAAAAGTAATTTTTAATCAATTTAGCAATTACAAAATTCGACATTTTTTGAAAATGACCAATATATCCAGTAGTTAATTCTTTGGTTAAGTCAAAATTGAAAAAAAGAGACTGGAGATACAAGAGGGATAATAATAAATTCACAAGTTGAAGAGAAACCGACAAAACCATAACATTAAAGCGAAAAAGACAAACTACAAACAACAGCCTACAAAAAATTACGTAGAAAACTAAAAACTGAGCAATACAAACCCTTTCAAAAACTGTGGTTGATCCGAGTCAGGTGCTTCGGAAGGGTCGGCAGATTCTGCTGCACACATGCCGCAAATGATATATGTTTTGTGTATATTTCGAGCTATTAAAATTATTTTATAAAAAGTGTCTATTATATATTATGGTGTTTGGATGTATAAATACTCACCCACGCCTGCTATTTTTATTATTGCCCCCTGCTATGGTTTTACTAAGATTTCTTACAATCTCTGTTTTTGCCCTGTGTTTGTTATATGTCAGTTTTGTAATACTTAAGTCTTTACGTCGGGCCTTTTATAACAGTTTTTGTAAGAGTTCTTTTACTGCTTTGCCTATTATTTCCTATTCCGTAATTGTGATCCTTATTCATTGTTACAACCTCCGGTCTTTTTATTTTTCTTATACCCTATTTAATTATCATGATTTTACGTAATGGAAAGAAAATTATTAACAACACAACTTCTAGGATATCCACGTGCTTAAACAAACGTATTTGTAATGCCTCTACAGCCAGATTGTTTAACAAAATGCGCGTGGGTATCCACAAATTTTCCGTGCAATGCCAAAAGTGACTAACCTGTTTTAGATTAACTTCACAAAATACTGTACGGTCAACAGTGAATGGGAGAGCTTTTCGCTCTCCTTTTCCTGTGACATTACCTGAAAACTCAAAACCTTATATATGTGGTAACTTGAACCCAACCTAAATATGGTATTCAATATGTGGGACAGACGGGACGAGCGTATTACAAAAGAAATCAAGAACACCTTTACCGCTTTCGTAGACCTAAAAATTCAAAAGTTTGATATATCAACATTTAGATAAGCATAATCACAATCTAAAATTTATTAAATTCCAACCACTTGAAACCGTTCAGAAACAACCAGGAGAATCACACAAGCAATTTGAAAAATCACGTGAAATTCGCGAATTATTTTGGATAAAAGACTTCAAACTGCTTATCTCTCGGTCTTAATGACAAAATATTAGGACAGGGAACATAACTAAAACTTCAATCCATGTCATTAATATTGTCGATAAACTACTTAGAAATAAAAGGTCTCATGGCAAACGCAAAAAACCGTAATCAACGTATTAAACATCGTATAAATTATACACTTGCTGATCTGTTATCTATAATAAAAAATAATGGCAGACATCAAGTATTATGCAAACTGGGTCAGATACCAATAAGTAAATTATATGCTATTTTTCTGGAGTGTGATACAATCTTTTTTAGCCCGATGTATGAATACATCCGTATTATTACAGCCTTTTGTCATCATAGGCTATTTCCTAGTATCGATAAACCTGAAAATCATAAACGGCATTTTCTTAAATTAAAATATATAAATAGAGGTATTGATTTTATTAACTTATCTAGTATATTCAATGACTCTACCATCCAAAGCCAAATACCTCCATATTTTGATAATATAGAACCACCTATTATTTCATATTCTTATAAAAAAAACCAGCAGAAGTTTGATTTTTAATAATACGTCAGTTACATCAGACGTCAATATAGTAAATAATGTTCCTTCCACTTGAGATTGTGAAACATCTAGTTTTAGATATGTTCCCTATGGTCATGTCCTTACAGGAGACCTCAACATCGTCGAAGACCGTGAGGTCATAACTTTTCTTAAGAAAGGACCGAAATATCGTCCTCCATCTAAAATAGATTGGAAACAGTGTCGTCAGGTTATTAAAGACGCTCTGTCTGTCTACTGTAAAATTGGTGTAAATGTGAAAATCTGATAAAAATCTCTAGACAGTTATTTGAATAAAATTATGAATACTGTTAATATTCGTATATCTCATTTTGAAAACAATTCTGAAATTAGTAATAGGGTCCATGATATTCCCATTTCCAGAATAAAAAATAAACTCCAAGTACTCGCAAAGCGGTTTGTGTTCGTACCGGCAGATAAAGCAGCAAATAATGTAGTGGTGGTGTGACGCATATACTACACGGAAGTTCTCCAAAACGAAATTACAAATTCATCTACATTCAGGTCCGTACGCTCCACAGAGAGTCAAATTGTAAACAAGCATATCACTGCCACTACCCAGCTTAAAGCCTCTTCCGAACATTTGAAAGTCCCTACTATGTACTGGTTACCTAAATTGCACAAAAAACCATTTAAATTCCGTTTCATCTCCGCATCTAGTAAGTGTTCTACTACCAATCTATCAGTTCTTCTAACTACCTCCTTACTACTATCAAAGAACTTGTTATTAACTTTTGTAATAAAGCTTATGAAAATAATGGTATTAATTATTTTGGAGTGTTAAAATTCTTTAGAGGTTTTAGATAAAATACATGCTTTTGATGGTCCTTTTAATTCTGTTGACAGTTATGATTTTTCTACTCTCTATACTACACTTCCACACAATCTTATCAAGAAAAAGTTTTCATATTTAATTAAATGGTCTTTTGAAAATCTCATTACAAATTTATTTGCTGTAACTCGTTTAAAGCCTTTTTCTGTAACGAAAAGGAAAGTATGCTAGATACACTTACTGGAAATGTGAAGATATGATTGAAGCTTTAAATTTTCTTCTGGACAACATATATGTACGTTTCGGCAATAAAGTGTATCGACAGGTAGTAGGTATTCCTATGGGCACTAACTGCGCCCCTTTAATAGCAGATTTATTCCTGTATTGCTATGAATCTCAGTTTATGACCAAACTCAGTAAAGACACGTCATTGTTACATTTGGTTGATACATTCAACAATACCTTCCGTTATCTAGATGATATTTTTTCGTTAAATAATCCAGAGTTCTCTAAATATACTACCGAAATTTACCCAATAGAACTTACTTTAACTAAATCTAACATAAACAGCAGTAGTTGTCCTTTTCTGGACTTGGACATTTCAATCTCTAAAGGAAAACTCCTTACAAAAATTTACGACAAAAGAGACGATTTTTCATTCCCAATTGTTAATTTTCCTTTTTTAGACGGCGATGTTCCTTTGGCTCCATCATACGGTGTGTATATATCCCAACTCGTTCGTTATGCCCGTGTGTGTAGTGATGTCATAGATTTTAACGAACGTAATCAATGCATCACTAGTAAATTATTAAGTCAGGGATTTCGTTACCATAAATTACGTAAAACTTTTACTAAGTTCTTTCATAGATACAAAGATTTGATTAGTAAATTTGGCTGTACCTGTAGAAAACTGATTAAAAACGGTATTTCACATCCTAAATTTTACGGTAATATTGTACTTAAAGCGCGGAAATCACTATATGATCCGTGTAAACTCATCGAACCTTTAAATAAACTTATTAGTTCAGGTTATCTTACCAATGTTGTAATTAGATCTTTGAATATAGTTTACATTGGCACTAATATCGATTTTGTCATCAGCAAATTAAAACATAACTAAATTTGTATTTTGTTTAAAGACACACCCACGTTCATTTTGATCTAAAAAGAGGTTAAACTCCTAATTATCCTACTGTCTGTCGATACATTTATTTTTGGCATTGCACTAGTCATGTCTTCTTTGACTGTCCATGACGTTAAAATACTAAATCCCTGGGATGTGTTTTAGTTGATTTTAGTCTCTGATGCATGATTTTTTATTATTAATTGTTTTGGCTTTTAACTAGCTGTCAGTAACTGCGAGTACTCTCAAATCGTACTTTCTTGTTTATTTGACCTGTTGATACTAATTGTAATGCTTTTTTGTTATTTAATGTTATTCAGGGTTATATCTGGTCTATATACCAGCTTTGATAAGTGTTTGGTACTAATATAAATTTCCACTCCGTACTATGAACATCAAAATTATTTATTTTGTTAAAATATTTCCTTTCTTTATTGTAACTGTATACGTATACCTAACAACAAAATTATTTTATTTACCTGTGTTTAAAGTTATTGCAAATGGCTGATATTTTTGTTCGAGCATATTGTTTTTCTTAAATTGTTTAACATTTCATACCGATATAACATGTTACTTTTATTATTCTTCCCTTAGTTTATTTATTTTGAATTTACATTGTATCATAGGTCAAATGTATTTGTTCAGTGTATGTTCAATGGTGTTAATATGTCCTTTGATTGAGTTAAGCTATTTCAGTTGATATTTTATAGTGTGTTTTTCTATGTTGTGATGTTACACTATTGTTTCAGAAAAAGGGTGAAAGTTTGGTACCATTAAAACGTTTAAACCCGCTGCATTTGTTTGCACCTGTCCTAAGTCAGGAATCTGATGTTCAGTAGTTGTCGTTTGTTGATGTGGTTCATAAGTGTTTCTCGTTTCTCGTTTTTATATAGATTAGACCGTTGGTTTTCCCGTTCGAATGGTTTTACACTAGTAATTTTTGGGGCCCTTTATAGCTTACTGTTCGGTGTGAGCCTAGGCTCCGTGTTGAAGACCGTACTTTGACCTATAATGGTTTACATTTATAAATTTGGACTTGGATGGAGAGTTGTCTCATTGGCACTCATACCACATCTTCTTATATCTATATAAGGAAAAGATTTCAACTTTGGTTGACAAAATTGACCGCGTGTTTTGTAGTGGTACTGTGTACACCCTTTTAGTGTATTGCTTTTCAAGGATAAATATGTTTCTGACTTCATACACATTGAGTCCCAAACTTTCCTGAAAATAGTTGTTGTAGGAATACATGTTCTACGCACTTTTATTATATATACGTTTTGGTTTTGACATTTGTTTTTTTTTTTCTTTTTCAAAGCTTTGATCAATTTCTGTCAATAAATATACTAATCTGCAGTTTGGTATTTAAACCTTGATTCTACAATTGCCTTTTTCTTGAGAAAAAAAAAAACTAATTTTGTTGAAGGCCTTTCGGTGACCAATAGCTGTTAACTTCTATATCATTTAGTCTGGCGGAAAGTTGTCTCATTAACAATCATACCACATCTCCCTAATTTTATATATCTTGAGTGACATTGTATCCATAAAAAATAGTTTTGCAATAGCTCTTTTATTATGACTGTTTTGATGAACATCAGTTAAGCTTTGTTTATGATTTGTGCTCGGATCGTTTCCGCTGAACGTTTAAGCAACTTTAACGATCGTATTTGCGTCAGAGGACGTAATTGTTAATTGCATTAAGCTCTTTTTATGTTAACTATGTAAAACCGTCTGACATGTAGTTCCTATCTGAAATGTTAATGGAAAATAGATTAACTACGTATGACATTTCTAATTGTTCTTATATTTAACATATGCAATGAGACGTAACAATATTGACATTTTTCATCTTACATATTCCCTTTTCAAAATTAATTTAAGCAATTAAAAAAAAAATGTTTTACAATTAAATGTAATAAACCATTCTATGAACTTTAAAAATAGGTATTGCTGAATTTTCCTTGTTGACTTGACTTTTCATACAATCTCAAAGGTTCGTTCTCCTACCAGTGTGTTCATTTATCATATTTATAAATTATTAATAAATTCATTTACTGTACAAAACATGTAGTAAAAAAAAAATTAGCAAAACCAATGTATTAAAGTGGTTGATAATTATTCTTCTTCTAGAATTTGATTCGGACAAAAATCCGCTTAATATATAAAAAGAAAATAGTGAATGCATCAAAGTAGAAATAATCAAAATGTTGAACTGTTATCTTAATTATCAACATATGTATCGAAAAAGCGACTCAAACCACACTACATAAGTTCTACGTTCAACACCACGAATTTGTGCGTCAATAGAGCATACCTGCTAGATTTGGATCTAGATATATTTGTCCTATTTCATATATTTCCTTTACCCCATCATCCTCAGCAGCTGGTTTCCGCATAGCTTATAAAAATAAGATGTGATATGATTGCCATTGAAACAACTATATACTAACATTCAAATGAAGTGGATGTAAGCAATTATAGACAACCATACATCCTTCAACAATGATACAAACACATACCATATAGTCGGCTAAACAAAGCTCATGACATGAAAAATATGAAACAATTAAAACGAAAAAACCAACAACCTACATGTAATTTATAACAAAACAATTTGACAGATATGAACCTACGACAACCACTGAACTATAGCTCTGGCTTGGGGCAGGCACATGCAGAATGTGGCGCGGTTAAAAATGTTTGTGAGCGCTAAACCCTTCCCGAAATTAAACAGTGGTGTAACAGCACAACATAAGAACTAACTGTAAAATCAGTAGCAATTGGCTTAACTAAAAAAATCGGAACGTGGCACAATAACTGCTCACATAAAACAATAGAAACACAGCACCGAAATGAAAGTACTCGCAGTTACTGAAAGTCGGTAATTACTGGATATACTATAGAACCGTATGAGGGTTGATGCATTATGAATAGCAGGTGATTATTTTGCTCATGACAAACTTGGTCTCGCTTCGTTTCGTTTGTATACTGTGCAGTTTGATATTTTGCCTCAAATCTTTTTTCTTTGACTTGCAGTATTTTAACACGACAATTGTATAAAAATCCATTCAGTGTTTTAATTTATATCATACTTCCCTCTATCTACAAACAAAGGAAGCTCAACATGTGTCTGTATTGTTTCGGAGTTTGGCAGGTTTACTTCCTTATTGTAATACAACTCGTTTCTCTCTACTGCAGACATTCCGCCTAAAAGAAAACTGCTTTTATTTAATAACAATTTATGTACTTTAAATCATTATATCTCAATTACAACTTAACAATTCGTTTTGCTTCACACATGGTGCTTTGAATATTGCAACATAGATTATGAATCTGCATTGCATGACTTCATTTGGCAATTGCATGACTTCATTTGGCAAGTTGGAATGTCATGTAATCTTACGTTATATGTTTAGTATTTAATATAGTGTGCTTTGGTTCAACTTTAATTATAAAATAGTATTACGCAATACCCTACATGAATTTTATTCAAGTAAATTCAATTGAACTTGTTTTAAATTCAAACTTAATTTTATAATTTCAATTTTACAAGGCATCATGTCTTGTGCAATATTGGATTAAATTATACTCCGCGATATGATATTTATCTTAAAAACCCAAAAGCGATACAAAGCCCTTTGAAAGAGAAAAAAGTTGACAATTTTGATTTTAAAATACTGCCTGTGTTTACATGCTTCAATATAGACTGTCATTTGGTTGCATGGTAATTTGATGTACAAGTCTTATCCATATTTATTTTCTATCATATTTCGGGTTTAAAATCGACAATGAGGTTTGTACGGAAGCCGGTTAGTGTCAGGGAGTAGTTTTATTTTTGAGTCGTTATAACGACTAAGTTTACTCGTTATAACGACTTATTAACTAGTTATAACAACTTAGATAACTCGTTATAACGACTTAGCTAACTCGTTATAACGACTTAGCTACTGTCTCAATTCCAGGACTTAAGCATGTATTCTTCTGATGTTTTAGTCTCATTGAAATCTCTTTCGGGAATTATTTCCAAAACATGTGATACAAGTGGAAAATATTAATGGATTTAAAAAATATAATAATCAAATTAAACTCAATGAAAAAATTGTGTACTTACAAAAAGAAGTTTTTGAGTAATAAAATTTTCAATTTTTATAACCAATCCAGTCAATGTCATCAGCCAAAATGTTGAGAAAATAGGTGAGGGTACAAAGAAACGATTTTACCAAAAATATGTATATCCCATATAATGTTTTTCTTTTCAAAATTCTTAGATGTATTTTTTCAATCATTTATAACATAGAAGTTGAAATAATATGCCTTTTGTTCTAAAAAAAAAAGAGAAAAAGAGAAAAATCCCAAATGTACAAAATTGACAGCATGGTCAATTTGACCTGAAAAAGCAACAACATTTTATAAAACTGTCTAGTATTAACACCAATCTATAGTTCTTTTAAGTTAAATTTATTCAGATTGGTCCACTTCATCTTAAGTGAAAGTATGAAAAAAAGTTTAATTGTGAAACTGTATTTTTTTTTTATGATAATTGCCCCAAAATGGGTAAAAATTGATGAAAAATTGGAAAATCATTAAAAATGGGTACTTTCAAATGGCCGAAGCAAAAAAGGAGTGCAGCTCTATATGATTTTTTCTTCATCAATTACCTTCTTACAGTCATATAAACCCAAATATCAAGTTAAGAAAAAAATTTTATTCTAGAAATGTTTGGCTCCTCCGGGATGTACATCTTAACTATAAACCCCTAATATCTTAGTCTTGATTTATTTTCGATTGTCTTCTTATTTATAGATTTCTAAATTTCGGCTATAAGTGCACATTAATTAGAAATAGAAGTTGAAAGATGTACAACTTCAAAAAAGAAATTGAAGATGAAATACATTTTTAACTTAAATGTCCTAAATACATCGAAGATCGCAGGCATTTTCTAGATAATTTAGAACTTTATAAGGGTGTCGAATTTAAAGACATTTACTGATAAATCTAAATTGTTTAATTTGTCTTGATGAATTGTTCAAACGGAAGAGGTAAATCACAGAAGCCTATTTTTGGTTTGCTTAGTTGTATGAGTAGTGGATCAAGGACTTAAAAAAAGGGGGGGGTCATGTTAATAAGGGGAAGAGGAAAGAGCCAATCCTTATATTATACTATTTTTAAGAATAAGGAGATAATCAGCAAAGTTCAACGGATCAGCAAAATAACCCAAGGGATTAGCATGCATAGGTATCTATTGACTTTTTGCATTTACTCTACATTGGATGACGAATTTTACATCCCCTTTCTTGGCGGTCGCCGTTGCGTATTTATATAACCCACACAGTCAGAAAATATATTTGAAAAAAATATTTTGTGCGTTTGATAACATTCATTTATTTGAGTACTGAATTTTGATCATACCCGGAAATTGTTTCTCTAATCATAAGTAGTCAACAAATTCTGTGTAAACATAAGATGCACGTATTTCTAAAATGCAATCATGTTCAATGTAATTCATGATAGGTTGTTCAGTTCATCATGCAATCACCTATATGATTCAAACGCATTCTGTTATTTCATGGTTGCCACTAGACACATTTATAGCACCAATTCAGAAAATTATGCCATGTATGAAATGAAACAAGTCGTCATTTGCCTTACAGTAACTATGTCAATTAATGTCTGGCTTGTTTAAAAGGAACATAAACTATGCTGTAAAAGTTTGACCTACTTACACTAGAAGCGACCGATGGATGTTAAATCAATATGTGGAAAAATGTTATTTATTAAATAAACTTTGATGATGCGATGCCCTTAGAAGATGAGATGTTTATTTTTTAGATGAAGATAAATATTATCCTTAATCTACAATTGCATTTGAAAAATTTTCAAATGAAATGATCGTTCTGTACACTTTTATGTCTTTCCAACTTTCCTTTGGAAGACCTTTTGATATTTTGTCTTCCGCCACTTTTATTTCTGAAATTTCGCTTTTGTTTTGCAATATGTCGATAAGATATTTGGCATATAAATCAAACAATTATTGCGATTTGAAACGCATTCGTTTTAACAGAAAACGGTTGCATATATAGGAGTTATCTCACCGTATAATGTTTTTCTTGTTATCGCTTCTGTTCAGGTATCCAAAAATATAATCCTTTCACGCTTTTCTTCAAAATGTTTGTTAATTCCTTAGAATGATCTGTTCAATTGAAACAAAGCGATCCGGTTACATTCAAGAGGAGTTATTTCACTTGTTTTGTTCAATATGAATAGTATGTCGGTGTAACTCATCAACATTAAGTCAAGGGTACCTATATTCTTTGGAGGTCCTTGAACCATAATCAGGAAAGTAAGTGTAAGGTCAAAGGTAAAAGTCATGTTCTAAATTTTGAACTTTGCTTATTAATGCAACTCCTCAGAAACCTTAAACGTTAGCGACATAATGTTTTTGTCAAATTTGAAGTTACAACTTGACGCAAAACCAATATTGGATCGAAGAGCTCTTGTGACTTTTTCATTGCAGTTTTTCCCAATAAATATTCAAAATAAGCTGTTTAGTAAGATAACTTCTTAATCATACATATCAAGTGACATAATGTAAATCGGAAGTAGCAAATTTTCAAGTAAAAGTATATAGAAACGAATTATTACTTGAATAAGTGTAATACAAGTTTATCAGATTACACAGGTAGTGGCATTTTGTCAACCGGAAGTAGTGAATGTTCTCATTTATTTCAAAATCAAATATTTTTGGAATCACTAAAAAGTTAGCTTTCAGCTGAATCCATAATAATATCCATTATATCAAGAAAAAGTATGAAGAAAGCATATATTTCAAATAAGTGCAATGAAAGCTACCAAACGACACCATATACGATTTTTTTAAACCGGTAGTAGCTGATTATGATTATCTTATTAATTTCATCTTAAACAAAAATTACAAATTATACATTTTTGGAATCCATGCAAGATGAACTATCTTATGGCATCGTTTTTGATTTAAAACGAAGCTTATTTTTGTAATTAAAACAAATGTGCATATCTCTACAAGGGTTTTGATTTGGTTTTTTATTATATTAGCATCTCTTTTTATATTCTATGGTACGCAGGTTTACTTTTTAAAACAGCTAAATATTAAATTAAATCTCGACTGTGCGTTTGTTCTTGTATTATTTGAAAATAACAGAATTATATTTCAGTTTCTGCCTGCATTTACCGTAGATTTCATTTAGTCGTGTAGGTTAAACGCCAGTATAATATTCTTGTGGTTTATTTCAAAAACGTCTTTTATACCGATTAATCTGTTTCAACACTGGACACTTTTAATTTGCAAAACACTCATTTGCAAATCCGCCGCCTCAAATAAGAGCTACAATGTCATGTATATAACCAAAATGTGCGGAATTACATGGGATTCAATAATTCCATTTGTTTTCTACTGTTACTATTATATTTATTTTGCTATTTGATTTATAAAACATGGGATTTTCAATATCCCATGGGACAGGGCAAAATCCCATGGGATCGACCATTATCCCATGGGATTTTGGTTAAATCCATGGATTTTTTGGTCCCATGGGATAATTGTAGTCCCATGGGATATTTGTTGTCCCATGGGACAAAAAATATCCCATGGGACTATAATTATCCCATGGGATTTTAATATCCCATGGGACACATTAAAATCCTATGGGATTCCAATTATAATTATATAGATATAAATATATATTAATGTGTATGTTACAATATGTATTCTATTTGGTAGTAAATTGTTATAAGATGAATCTTTTAATTGAATATCTTTTTTCTTTGGAAATTTTAATTCAACATATTGTTCTATAACTGTTCAAAACTAAACTTTAAAACAACAAAGCAGATAATGTAAGTATCAATATATGTTTATTTATGAATTATAGAATACTTTCTTGAAACACAATTATTTACCATTTGAAACCAATGAAAACTCTATCATTAGGCTTAACATACTAGTAGCTATTTAAGTAAATCTATTTTTTCACAATATCCTCCACACAAAACATTAATAGTTTCTTATCATCCAGCATTGTGTGATTGCATAGTCCACTTTTTAGTCATTCAACACAGAACATTGACATTATTGTGGTTTCAATATCTTTTGGTTTTTAATGGAACTTCGATTCATTGACTGAGTGATGAAAATAATAACTGATCCAACTTTTGTCTTTGAATTTATTCTGGTCTTGTTTCTATGTTTTCTCCATTTATTTTAGGTGATGAATTTCAATCCTTCTGAAAATAACCAATAAAATCTGAAGTTATGTATTATACAAAATTGTTTGCATACATGTAGCAATAATATGATTTTCAATAAAAATAGCTATGCGGTATGGATTTTACTGATTTTTAAAAGTTGTCCAGTGTCATCAGTTGCTAACCTGCTACATCCTTTTGTCTCTGATGGAGATTTGTCAAATTAGCAATATACCGCATCTTCCTATTCTAATACTATATAACAATCAATTAATTTATTCTTCTTTATAACATTTGGGTATTTTCCCAGGTTATATATAATATATATATAATATATATATAAAGATCAATGTTAAAAAACTTTAGGCAATTATAATAACATTCCATTATTCACAAGAATTTGCAATATATTATACAAAACGCAGACAACAGAAACAATATTTCCTTAAGCTTTTGAAGTTCTGACAGAGTTCAATTTGTGTTTTATTTCAATGAAAAATACCTTGAACTCTTTGGACATATTGAAATTATAACATTGATACAAAAAATTATATTGTTTTATCCTTATTTTTTGTGTTGTTGGCTTGCTGTCTCATTTTTATATACAGTTATACATACATCAATAATCTTCTTTATTAAAAGTAACTAGAGGCTCCAAGGAACCTGTGTCGCTCACCTGATATTTTTATTTACAATTGATGCATAAATCAATGCAACCGTTATACTTTTGCTTTAGTTTCAGAGATATAAGCCAAAAACTGCATTTTACCCCTATGTTCTATTTTTAGCCATGTCTGCCATGTTGGTTGGCAGGCAGGGTCATCGGACACAGTTTTTTGTTTCAGAGGAGAAGATTTTTGTAAAGATTACAAAATTTACCAAAATTGTTAAAATTGACTTTAAAGGGCAATAACTCCTTAAGGGGTCAATTGACCATTTTGGTCATGTCAACTTTTTTGTAGATCTTTCTCTGCTGAACATTATTGCTGTTTACAGTTTATCTCTATCTATAATAATATTCAAGATAATAACCAAAAACTGCAAAATTTCCTTAAAATTGCCAATTCAGGGGCCGCAACCCAACAACAGGTTGTCTGATTCGTCTGAAAATTTCAGGACAGATAGATCTTAACCTGATGAACATTTTACAAATGTCAATTTCGCTGTTAATGCTTTAGTTTCAGAGATATAAGCCAAAACTGCATTTTACCCTATGTTCTATTTTTAGCCATGTTGGTTGGCAGGCGGGTCATCGGACACATTTTTAAACTAGATACCCTAATGATGATTGTGATCAAGTTTGGTTTAATTTGTCTTACTAGTTTCAGAGGAGAAGATTTTTGTAAAGATAACAAAATTTACAAAAATTGTTAAAATTGACTTTAAAGGGCAATAACTCCTTAAGGGTCAATTGACCATTTTGGTCATTCAACTTTTGTAGATCTTACTCTGCTGAACATTATTGCTGTTTACAGTTTATCTCTATCTATAATAATATTCAAGATAATAACCAAAACGGCAAAATTTCCTTAAAACTACCAATGCAGGGCAGCAACCCAGCAACGGGTTGTCCGATTCATCTGAAAATTTCAGGGTAGATTGATCTTGACCTGATAAACAATTCTACCCTGTCAGATTTGCTCTAAATGCTTTGGTTTTAGAGATATAAGCCAAAATCTACATTTTACCTCTATGTTCTATTTTTAGCCATGGCGGCCATCTTGGTTGGTTGGCTTGGTCACCGGGCACAATTGTTAAACTAGATACCCCAATGATGATTGTGGCCAAGTTTGGTTAAATTTGGCCCAGTAGTTTCAGAGGAGAAGATTTTTGTGAAAGTTAACGACGACGGACGACGACGGACGGACGCCGGACGCCAAGTGATGAGAAAAGCTCACTTGGCCCTTTGGGCCAGGTGAGCTAAAAAAGGGATATTTATTTATTTTGATATCCCAAAACATTATAGTTCTATCGAATAACTTATTACCAAGTTCACAAACACCAATGTGTTTTATATTTATTTTAAGACATGTATAAATGTTCCAGACCATATCAGTATTTGGACCGTACGTTAACATATAAGTATACTCTTATAGTCCAACCATATGCATATAGTCAGACCATTTGCGTATACTTGTACTGTCTAGTACCAGCTCGACCAAACATGTGTTTTATTTCAACTGCAATTAAACTTTTGTATTAATCTATTAAAGATTTCAGTTATGTTGATCTGTAATGTACATTTGTTTCTAATAAACTTGACCAACTTCTTAAAATTGCACAGACTGTACACGTACAGACCAGATACTCATATGTTCTGGAACATAAACATGATTAACAAGCATTTGACAGGATGTCTTGCTAAAATCCTATTAATATTAGTACTAAATTTTGCGTATATACATGTAAATCCACAAAATACTTACTGAAATTCATGGTGAACACTCACCAAAAACTTAAAGAGGATTCAATTTAGAGGAAGGACTGGACAGATGAATGCACAAACACTATTAAAACAGAGCATAAAACTTACCGAAAACAAGATGTTTTACATTTATCCTTCAGATGCAGGAAAATTGAAAAGTTTTTTTTTCTTTCTCTGCCGTCCATGATATAAACTTTAAATTTATTCATGCAAAACATGGAAATCTGA